>JACEFZ010021969.1:0-32500 GCA_014155875.1 Cepaea nemoralis | reverse complement strand
GGGCAATCTGGACATTAATTGGACAACCAAAGCAACTTAACCATTAATTCAAAAAAGGGGAGTCAACATTATTGGCCAAACATGAAAAAAGGGCAGACAAAAAACTGGAACATTTATTGGACAAACCAAAATACGGAATGAAGATTAAGGAAACCCAAATGGGAATTTTGAACATCTTTTGGGGGATGGACGGAAGACAACTTACACAGAATTATCAGAAAGAAGTAGTCAACATTTTTGGCCACGTGATGAGAAGACAAAAACTGGAACATGTTGTGACAACCGGAAAGATTTACGGAAAGAGAGACAGAGGAAGACAGCGTGAGGAGATTCTTAACAATCTTGTGGCATGGCACGGAAGGGAGTCTACACACGAATTGATTCATGACGTCGGAGATCGCAATTTGTGGAGCTGCATGATCACCCATACCAGCCGGCAAGGCACTTGATGATGATGATAATGACGACGACGACGACGACGATGATGATGATGATGATGATGATGATGATGATGATGATGATGATGATGATGATGATGATGAGTCACCCACCTGGCAATAGTCTGGGTAGATATCGGCACCAGGTACAAACACTGGTAGCCACTGGAGTGGATGAAATACCAGGCCCATTGTCCCTCGGACGTGAAGGTCATCTGCTTGGTGGCAATGTTACTGCAAGACAGACAGACAGACAGACAGATAGGCAGACAACTGTAGTATTTGTGTGTGTGTGTGTGTGTGTGTGTGTGTTGCATTTCTATTTGTGTATGTGAGTGAATGTGTGTGTGTGTGTGTGTGAGTGTGTGTGAGTGTGTGTGTGTGTGAGTGTGTGTCTGTATGTGCGTGCTGGTGCCGCCTGTAAGTGCCCCTACAAAGTGCCGTATACTTTCGCATGTAATTTTTTGTTTGTTTAAGTGCCCTCAAGGAGATTCTTGTTATGGGTCTGTGCCAGGGCCACCACGTGTTGTGGAGTGGAGTGCATGGGGCAATAGGGCGTCAGTCTCTCCCTGACCTTGCTGGTCAGTGTCACACACAAATACAGCCACATCAGGCAAGAACAGGGCGAACACGTGCAATAGATTACAGAAAAACACGGCGGGTGTGTGTGTGTGGGGGAGGGTGTGTATGGGTGTGTGTGTGTATGTGTGCAAGAACACTCGCATAAAAAGGCACCTGTGTACAACAGTACTCACAGAAGTACCGAACATGTGCGTACACAGTACTCACATAGGAGCAGCGCACGTGCACACAATAGTTATGTTGTGTGTTATGGAAACACCTTATCAGCCATATAAGGGATATGCAACATTTAAAAAAAAGTTAAGTGATAAGTTATTACTGTGTACAGCTGTAGTCACGTGACATGTCGTTGTGTATGTACTGTTGTAGGCACGTGGCTTGTTGTGTATGTACTATTGTAGGCACGTGGCTTGTTGTGTATGTACTGTTTTAGGCACGTGGCTTGTTGTGTATGTACTGTTGTAGGCACGTGGCTTGTTGTGTATGTACTGTTGTAGGCACGTGGCTTGTTGTGTATGTACTGTTGTAGGCACGTGGCTTGTTGTGTATGTACTGTTGTAGGCACGTGGCTTGTTGTGTATGTACTGTTGTAGGCACGTGGCTTGTTGTGTATGTACTGTTGTAGGCACGTGGCTTGTTGTGTATGTACTGTTGTAGGCACGTGGCTTGTTGTGTATGTACTGTTGTAGGCACGTGGCTTGTTGTGTATGTACTGTTGTAGGCACGTGGCTTGTTGTGTATGTACTGTTGTAGGCACGTGGCTTGTTGTGTATGTACTGTTGTAGGCACGTGGCTTGTTGTGTATGTACTGTTGTAGTCACGTGGCTTGTTCAGTATGTACTGTTGTAGTCACGTGGCTTGTTCAGTATGTACTGTTGTAGGCACGTGTCCTATTCTTCAATGCGAAATACTTGGAGACGCTTGCCCTGTGTTTCCATAACACAACATAACTATTGTGTGCACGTGCGCTGCTCCTGTGTGAGTACTGTGTACGCACATGTTCGGTACTTCTGTGAGTACTGTTGTACACAGGTGCCTTTTTATGCGAGTGTTCTTGCACACATACACACACACACATGCCACGTGACTACAACAATATACACACGCAACATGGCACTGGACTACAACAGTACACATGCACACAACAACAACTACTACTACTACCACTACCACTACAACAACTACTACTACTACCTACTACTGCTACTGCTACTGCTACTACTACTACTACTACTACTACTACTACTACTACTACTACTACTACTACTACTACTACTACTACTACTACTGTTGTTTGTCCATCAAGAATGATGATGACCATTCATTTCATCCAGTGGGGTTGAAGGTGTGGAGCCGTGGGTTCTAAGATGGCTGATAAGGCCTATTTTGGCTCGAAATGTTCTTTGACAATGTGGGCAAAGAATGCTTGACGTCTCTGGAGGAGGATTTCCTGCAGTGGTTTTTCTGTCCTGCCTTTTCTTCACAGCTCTTGCAGTCCTGGTTGCCTCACATATGACTGCACCTTTGCGCAATGATGCACGCCACGAATTTCGGTCTCTGGCTGCAGCCTCCCAGGTGTCATGATGAATTCCAAAAGCATTCAGTGAAATTTTCAGAGTGTCTTTAAAGCGTTTCCTCTGGCCGCCTTGGGAGCGTTTACCACAACGCAGTTCGCTGTAAAAAATTCGTTTAGGGAGCCTGTGATCTGGCATGCGAGTCAAGTGACCAGCCCAGCGAATCTGATTCTTCATCAGTAGAGTGTGGATACTGGGCATGGATGCTCTTTCTAGGACTTCAGTGTCTGGAATCTTGTCTTGCCATTTAATCTTCAGTAACTTCCTAAGGCAAAATGTGTGGAAGTGGTTTAATTTCCTAGCGTGTCGCTGATAGACAGTCCAGGTTTCACAAGCATATAGAAATGTGGATAATACAACTGCTTTGTAGACTTTTAGCTTTGTTTGCAGGCTTATTCCAGTTCTGTCCCATACATTCTTGTACAGTCTGCCAAAGGCTGCACTGGCCTTGGAGATTCTTGCATTCACTTCGTCATCAATTGTGGCAGCTTGTGACACAGTGCTGCCAAGATAGGTGAATTTGTCCACAACACTTAGTCTATGATCATTCACTTTGATATTCGGCACAGTGTGATTATTCCCTGGAGCTGGCTGGTACATAACTACAGTCTTCTCCAAGTTGATATTGAACCCAAAGTTGGCACAGGAATGTGAGAAAGCTGAAACATTATGTTGCAGGTCCGCCTCTGAGTTGGCGTATAGAGCGCAATCATCAGCAAACAGGAGCTCTCTGACGGTGTCGCTGTTAATTTTGGTTTTAGCTTTCAGCCTTTTGAGATTGAATAACTTTCCATCCATACGGTAGTTGATGTCTATTCTATATATGACGTTGGATGAAGAATGACTTGCGCGATGACTTGGATTAAAGTGAGGAAGAGTTGCGCAATTCGTCGACCTCACTCTCTCGCCTGAGTCCATCTGAGTCCAGTGGCAAGACAAGTCGAGACGACTGGAGACGAATACAGGTGCAGTGGATGACCAGGGCGCTCTACGTGCCTTGCCGTGCTCATTACGTTCCACAACGCTTTGCAGGTAAGCGCCGTCTTGCCCGTTGAATCAGGAATGATTTCTTCCGCGCAGTCTGCCGGATCCTGTCTTCACATGCTGGGTAGGCATACCCTAGTTTACCTCTTGGTTTGACACCAAATCGGATACCCATGCCTGGTTTAGCCAGCCTCTCACAGCTGTTGCACGGGGGGTGGCCGCTGTCGCATGCTGACAGCTACTAGGAGCCACAGGCACGAGCTGGGTGTCAGGCTTGGACCAGTGCGGGATGGGTCCTGAAAAGGACATGAGAGTCATCCTTACCAAAGGTGCTACCAATGCCTGACACCCCCGTACCCCCCCCCCCCACTACTACTACTACTACTGCTACTGCTACTGTTACTACAACTACTACTACTACTACTACTACTACTACTACTACTACTACTACTACTACTACTACTACTACTACATGGTACGTGCATACAACAGTGCACATAACAACAACAACAACAACAACAACATAGCACGTGAACACAACAGTACCTTAACACCTGTGCGATGACCACGCCCTGTGAGGTGATGACCACGTGATCGGCCTCCGCCATTATCGTCTGGTCAGTCTCGGAGATTGTAACCCTGACCCGGTGACCTGACCTGACAGCGGAGACAAGGTCGGCATGCGAGCTGGAAATAAGAATGAGGTCGTGTCAGGTGTGGTGTCACCAGAACGAGGCCATGTCGTTATGGCCTCCTTTGACATCAAAGTCTGGTAGCGGGGTCGTTCATCCGCCAGCTTAAGGAAGAACATTGCACGAGACCTGGCTTCAAGTGCCGGACGGGACAAACTTGAAGACAGGGGTCTAACATAGGTAGAGTGGATCTGATGGAAGACAGGGGTCAGTCTAACATAGGTAGGGTGGATCTGATGGAAGACAGAGGTCTGTCTAACATAGGCAGGGTGGATCTGCGGAAGACAGGGGTCTGTCTAACATAGGTAGAGTGGATCTGATGGAAGACAGGGGTCTGTCTAACATAGGTAGGGTGGATCTGATGGAAGACAGGGGTCAGTCTAACGTAGGTAGGGTGGATCTGATGGAAGACAGGAGTCTGTCTAACATAGGTATGGTGGATCTGATGGAAGACAGGGGTCAGTCTAACATAGGTAGGGTGGATCTGATGGAAGACAGGGGTCTGTCTAACATAGGTAGAGTTGGATCTGATGGAAGACAGGGGTCTGGCTAACATACGCAGGGTGGATCTGATGGAAGACAGGGGTCTGTCTAACATAGGTAGGGTGGATCTGATGGAAGACAGGGGTCTGTCTAACATAGGTAGGGTGGATCTGATGGAAGACAGGGGTCAGTCTAACATAGGCAGGGTGGATCTGATGGAAGACAGGGGTCTGTCTAACATAGGTAGAGTGGATCTGATGGAAGACAGGGGTCAGTCTAACATAGGCAGGGTGGATCTGCGGAAGACAGGGGTCTGTCTAACATAGGTAGGGTGGATCTGATGGAAGACAGGGGTCAGTCTAACATAGGCAGGGTGGATCTGCGGAAGACAGGGGTCTGGCTAACATTGGTAGCATGGATCTTTGGAAAACAGAGGTCTGACTAACATGGGTAAGGTGGGTCTGATGGAAGACAGGGGTCTAACTAACTTTGGAAGGGTGGATCTGATGGAAGACATGTGTCTGACTAACATAGGCAGGGTGGATCTGATGGAAGACAGGGGTCTAACTAACTTTGGAAGAGTGGATCTGAGGAAGACAGGGGTCTGTCTAACATAGGTAGAGTAGATCTCGTGTAACTATCATCCCAATATGTTGGGATAGTATTATCTCAACAGACGTCAGACTGTAGTCTTGACAGCAGACTTGAGACAAGACAAGACACGTTAGAAATGATGAATTGACGGGTGGCTGACACGAGGGAACCACTCGAAACAAGACATGCCACGAGAGTATTTCACAAAACAAGACATATCACAGCAGAATTTGACAAAACAAGACATGTCACAGCAGAATTTCACAAAACAAGACATGTCAAGTCAGAATTTCGAGAAACAAGACATGTGACGCCAGAATTTTACAAAACAAGATATGTCACGCCCGTATTTGACAAAACGACATGTCACGCCAGAATTTCACAAAACAAGAATGTAATGTCAGTATTTGACAGAACAAGACATGTTACGCCAGAATTTCACAAAACAAGACATGTTACGCCAGTATTGGACAACACACGACATGCCATGCCAGGAGGGGACAAAACAATACACTAAAAAGACAACTACACTTCCCTATCACATGCTGAGGACACTGACAATGTGGTACCTTGGTCTGGCTGTGGAGCTGCCCTGCTTATCGCTGCCAGGGCTGTACACGACCCCCCAGCACGGGTCCACCAGCCAGCTGTCAGAGAGAGGGGATACAGAATGATGGATCTGTGGGATGCCACATATATACAACCCATATACCGTTTACTGACAGACATCACACCTCGCTGACAATCACATTCTCAACGGCCCCGACAAGCCAGGTGTTTCCAGTATCACACAGCAATGTAGCAGTGCCCCCGAGAGCATGAGGCACACGGCCAGAGAGTTGGTTTTATCTCACCTTGTTTACCCCATGGTGATTGGGTCTCTCTCTCCCTCCCTCTCCCCTCTTTCTCTATATCTTTCTCTCTCTCGTTCTCTCTCTCTTCTTTCTCTTTCTCTCTTTCCCTCTCCCCCTCTCTCTCACTCCCTCTTTTCCTCTCTCTCTTTTTCTCTCTCTCTCTCAAAATCTGTCTCTCTTTCTCTCTCTCTGTCTCTCTCTCCATCTCACCTTCTCTCTCATTTTCTCCTCTCTCTCTCTCTCTCTCTCTCTCTCTCTCGCGCGCGCGCGCGCGCGTTCGCTCGCGCGCTCATATATATTATCCTGTTCATTACCCAATTAAGAATGAGGCAGATGTTACAATAACTAATTAAGTGTTATTAGATTATTCAATAACTTATTGAGTGTTATCAGATAGTTCCATAAATAATAAAGTATGATCACATATTCCAATAATTAATTAAGTGTTATGATATATTCCATATTTAATTATCAGTTAGTCCAGTAACTACTGAGAGGTGTCAGACTAGAGTTCATGTACACCAGACACTGACAGCACATGTACACCAGACACTGACAGCACATGTACACCAGACACTGACAGCACATGTACACCAGACACTGACAGCACATGTACACCAGACAATCACAGCACATGTACACCAGACAATCACAGCACATGTACACCAGCCAATCACAGCACATGTACACCAGACACTGACAGCACATGTACACCAGACACTGACAGCACATGTACACCAGACACTGACAGCACATGTACACCAGCCACTGACAGCACATGTACACCAGCCACTGACAGCACATGTACACCAGACACTGACAGCACATGTACACCAGACACTGACAGCACATGTACACCAGCCACTGACAGCACATGTACACCAGACACTGACAGCACATGTACACCACACACTGACAGCACATGTACACCAGACAATCACAGCACATGTACACCAGACACTGACAGCACATGTACACCACACACTGACAGCACATGTACACCACACACTGACAGCACATGTACACCAGACACTGACAGCACATGTACACCAGACACTGACAGCACATGTACACCAGCCACTGACAGCACATGTACACCAGCCACTGACAGCACATGTACACCAGCCACTGACAGCACATGTACACCACACACTGACAGCACATGTACACCACACACTGACAGCACATGTACACCACACACTGACAGCACATGTACACCACACACTGACAGCACATGTACACCAGACACTGACAGCACATGTACACCACACACTGACAGCACATGTACACCAGACACTGACAGCACATGTACACCAGACAATCACAGCACATGTACACCACACACTGACAGCACATGTACACCACACACTGACAGCACATGTACACCACACACTGACAGCACATGTACACCACACACTGACAGCACATGTACACCACACACTGACAGCACATGTACACCACACACTGACAGCACATGTACACCAGCCACTGGCAGCACATGTACACCAGCCACTGACAGCACATGTACACCACACACTGACAGCACATGTACACCACACACTGACAGCACATGTACACCACACACTGACAGCACATGTACACCACACACTGACAGCACATGTACACCACACACTGACAGCACATGTACCACACACTGACAGCACATGTACACCACACACTGACAGCACATGTACACCAGCCACTGACAGCACATGTACACCAGACACTGACAGCACATGTACACCAGCCAATCACAGCACATGTACACCAGACAATCACAGCACATGTACACCAGCCAATCACAGCACATGTACACCAGCCAATCATAGCAGATGTACACCAGCCAATCACAGCACATGTACACTAGACACTGACAGCACATGTACACCAGCCAATTACAGCACATGTACACCAGCCAATCACAGCAGATGTACACCACACACTGACAGCACATGTACACCAGCCACTCACAGCAGATGTACACCAGACAATGACAGCACATGTACACCAGCCACTCACAGTACATATGCAGCAACCACTGATAGCACACGTACACCAGCCACTGACAGCACGTGTATACCACACACTGACAGCACACATACACCAGCCATTGACAGCATCACTCCACTGCCACAACACTGACCTGTGTTTGCTGTTTTGTTTCTTGGAAGTCTGGACAGAGGTGTGTGAGTCCAGGGACCAGCCCACTTTAGTGTCCTGGCCGTTGGTCACACTCAGGGTCAGATCCAGGTATGGCTTCGAGTTCTTCTTCTGCTGTACTCGGGAAGACAATCAAGAAATGTTTGTGTGTGTTTGTTTGTGTTGTGTGTTGTATATTGTGTCGTGTGTTGTGTGTTTTGTGTGGTGTATTATCTACAAGATTACAACACTGGACTCTGCCATCAAATGTTCACAATACATGTATGTATGTCCAGCATCAACATCTTCTCCCCTGGTTCTGCCAGAATCGCGCGAGGACACAGGCAGAAAGTGCTTGTAGTTTCCCCGGAGAGGACCGGCTCATCTCGGGTCCTTGCCCAACCAGTTCCTACCCCAGTGGTCAGCTAGAAATGTGGAGATTGTTAACAATAACAACAGCAGCAGCACCAACAGCAACAATAACAGCAATAACGACAACAACAACAGAAACAACAGCAGCAAAAATAACAACAGAAATAACAATAACAACGATAATAGCAACAACAGAAATAGCAAAAATAACAATAAAAGCAACAACAACAACAACAACAATAACAACAGCAACAATAACAACAGCAACTATAATAATAACAACAACAGCAATAATAACGACACCGTGATGAAGATTGGATGAAGAATGACTTGCGCGATGAATTGGATTAAAGTGAGGTAGAATTGCGCAATTCGTCGACCTCACTCTCTCGCTTGAGTCCATCTAAGTCCAGTGGCAAGACAAGTCAAGATGACGACTGGAGACGAATACAGGTGCAGTGGATGACCAGGGCGCTCTACGTGCCTTGCCGTGCTCATTACGTTCCACAACGCTTTGCAGGTAAACGCCGTCTTGCCCTTTGAAACAACAATCATTTCTTCCGCTCAGTCTGCCGAGTCCTGTCTTCACATGCTGGGTAGGCTTACCCTAGTTCACTGATTGGTTTGACACCAAATCGACTACCCACGCCTGGTTTAACCAGTCTGTCACAGCTGTTGCCCTGGGAGGGGGGAGTGGCCACTGTCGTAACAACAACAACAACAACAACAACAACAACAACAACAACATTAGCACTCGCAACAGGAACAATAACAAAAACAGCAACAACACAACCAACAACAACAGGAAACACTGACACCTCCCCTCCCCCCTCCCCCTCTTGCTCCAGACGACCCGGCAGGCCAAGAACCCAAGCCCCAGCCGTCAGAGGAAACAACAGAACAATCTAGATCAACCTAACCTTAGCCTCCAGTGCTGGCTGGGAGAACATTCCACCTTGAAGAACATACCATCTGAGAGAACATACTTGTGCCAGCTCAGAGAAAATACAATCTTGGTGAACATACCAATTGAGAGATCATATCACCCGAGAGAACATACCAACTGGGAAAACATACACACTGGGAAAACATACCATCTGAGCGATCATACTATCTAAGACAGTGGTTCTCAACCTTTTATGGCCCGTTCCCCCCTTCACCATATTTTCAGAACGTCATTCCCCCCCCCCCCCCCCCCTCCAACTTTCCAAAATTGTCAGCCTCAAAAGGTGCATTAAAAATAACATGCCTATAATAGTGAAAATACTTAGTTTCTTCCATAGTTGTACATAACCTTCACATGTAAAGATACATTTTATAGTGTAGTTTTCTACAGTTAATAGCAAATGAATATACTGCTGGATATTAAAACTTAAATAGAAGCATTTTTACATTCGCAATAGTTTATTAAAACACCACATTAATCATACTACAATAAGCAAACAGTTAAAACGTCAAAGAATTGAAGCTTAATATACGACACCAGGATGCCAGAAAATTATGCTTCATCAAACAAAACGCTCATTACAAAACCTGGATATTGTAGATTCGTAATTTAAATGAAAATTGTAATCAATGAGAACACTGTGATTGTTTTTTCCCGCAGCAATTCTGAAATACGCGGAGGAGTGCTTGAAAGGGCACAACGGAGATCGTTGTCAACATCTAATCTGTTGCGTCGTTTAGTTTTAATTTCTAGCAGAGCTGAAAAGCCTGACTCACAAAGATATGTTGACGCAAATGGAAGCAATGCACGGATTACTTTTTCTGCCACTTTTGGGTATGAACCGCACATTAAAGGCCAAAATTCCGTGATTGGTTTCTCACTGAACACATCCCTTGCCCCCGAATCATTTTTCAGCTCCAGAAATTCATCTTGACAATCATCAGAAACTTTTTCAACTGATAATTTGAATGGGTTTCGTCCCAAATCCAGCTCATCATCACTAAGTTCAGGAAAATATCGCTCAAATTCATTTTCTAGCGCTGTCAAATGCTGCACAATTTCATTTTTTGCAAATTGTGGAAGTACTTGGTCTTTACCATCAACAACGAGAACGGATGACAGCTTCTCAAACATTGCATAATTTGTCATATTGACCTTTCTTTTCCAGTTTTCCAGCTTGCTCATCAAAGCTCTCAAGGCATCCACAAATTGTATGATATTTGCATTCTTTCCTTGCATCTGAAGATTGAGTTTATTCAGCCGCTTAATAATAATATCCCGATCATGTTTTGTGTGGTCCTAAAGCCAATTTGACAATGTCTTCATTCCCCCCCCCCCCTGGAAACAAATTCCCCCCTGGGGGGGGGGGGGGAATTCGCCACCGGTTGAGAACCACTGATCTAAGAGAACATACCACAGGATAGAAAGTTCCACCTGCGAGAACATACCTTCTTAGACAACATAACATCTGAAACAACATACCAACTGAGAGAACATATCATCTGGGAGAACATACCACCTGGAAGAACATACTTTCTTAGAGAACATACCAACTGAGAGAACAAACCATCTAAGAGAACATACCAACTGGGGGAACTTGCCATCTGAAAGAACATACCATCCAAGAGAACATACCACATGATAGAATATACCACCTGAGAGAACATACCACCTGAGAGAACATACCATCTGTGAGAGCATACCAGTTGAGAGAACATACCATCTGTGAGAACATGCCATCTGAGAGAGCATGCAACATGAGATATCATACCATCTGGAACATATCATCTGAGAGAGCATGCCACACGATATAACATACCATCTGAGACAAATACAATCTAAGAGAACATACCATCCGTGATAACATACCATCTGAGAGAACATACCAATTGAGAGAACATGCCATCTGAGAGAACATACCATCTGAGAGAACATACCAGCTGAGAGAACATACCAGCTGAGAGAACATACCTTCGGAGAGAAGGCCCACAGCCTCTGAGCTCCAATCTGGCTCTGTGTGCCGTCAATGACCGCTGTCTGGCGCATGTAGACGTTGTAGGTGTCCCAGGTCTCCTGGGCTTTCTTACCTTGGCCTGGGTTCAGGTCATGGAAGATGACCGTCAGACCCGAACCCCCGGTCATCTGTTTCAGCAGGGTCTGAAAATCTCCCTGTGGGACAAAAAAGGCTGTTACAGCAGGGAGAGACAAGACAACAGGCCATTCACACAAACCAGGATGTTACAGCAGGGAGAGACACTACAATAGGTCATTCACACACGTACACATCACACACCCACATACCACACAAACCAGGATGTTACACCAGGGAGAGACACGACAACAGACCATTCACACATGTCCACACCACACACCCACATACCACACAAACCAGAATGTTGCAGCAGGGAGAGGCACAACAACAGGCCACTCACACAAACCAGGATGTTACAGCTGGGAGATTCACGAACGAACGAACGAATGAACGAACGAACGAATGAACGAACGAACTTTATTTTAAAATGGTTAAGAATTGGACACTCAGGCCCGTCTAACATTCTGCCCTTCTATCACTCTATTCCATACATTATTTCATTCACACATCATTCAAGGCTAACAGAGAACAGCAACAATATAAATGGCATGCGTTATAAAGGCATGGGCAAAATGCGAACATCAATACTACACGACTCAATAATATTAGATAATGGTGTGACACTTGTTATTAGCCATGTGGAATATACTTTTCTACCAAAAGGGGACTGTTATACTAGGGTGTTGTTATTATTATTATTTCTATTATTACGGTGGAATGTAATCCCTACTGAGATAGTGTTCGAATAATTTGCGATTATATGTATAGGGATTGGTAATGCCTTTGATTTCTTGTGGAAGATTGTTCACACGACTGTCATAAGCTAAATTAGTATAGAAAGAAGAGAGTAAGTCTTGTACAGGAAGGAACCCAGAATAATTTGGTAGAGCAGGAGTTTTATACCTTAATACCAAGACACACCGTGAGGTGTGGGCAGAAGCAAAGGAGATAAACCAGGGAAACACCAGTAGGAGTTAGATTCTCCTTACCGAGAGTATAGTGAGGAGTCTGGTCAGGCACAGCTCAAAAACATCTCATGCGAGTTGTGAGGCACGCAGAAAGAGAGCTACCCGAAGTTCAGCTGAGGAGTGAAACAGATTTGAAAAGACACTCAGTGGCTCAGGGTCAGACAGTAAACATCGTGCGCTCTACGTTGAAGAAAATACGACCAGCAACCATTTTCCATGGTAAAGATTCAGTTTATTTGCAGGATTTTGAGAACGACGCAGCGAAGGCGAACATCAGGAAATGTAGTCGGAGCCGTCTGAAAGCTGACGTGACAACAGCAATTTGTACAACTCTACTACCTCGCCAGAATGTTAGTGCGCGATGGCGAAGTCGCCACCTTGAGTCAATGGGACTTTATTATTGTGAGAACCCAGTGAATGTGTACAGGGAAGTGTTCACATGCCGACACTTGTAAGTAGACTTTTGTGTAGTATCTTTAGCAAAACTGTTAGCAATTTGATGGGGACCTTGACGACAGAGGAGAGTAAACTCAGGCCACCTCTGACATGCCACCATGGCTTAGACAACTGGGAATGTGGCGCATGGAGCAAGACACGACTGGGTCAGCATGCTAGCTGTTACTGAGGTGTGTTCAATAAACGTGTCCTTCTTAGGTTGTTCTTCAGTGTGTTACAAGTACCAGGAGTCGTGAGTTGAATTAGCCAGAAGAATGAATAAACACACCCCTAAGAAAATCATGGCACGACAACAGACCATTCACACATGCACACATAACACATCCACATACCACACACCTGCACAGGCCTACGCCTTGCTGACAGATTTAGACAACACCTCTCTGATATCAGCAGTGATGCGTGAAAACCAGTATCAATACACTGCAACAGTTCTGACCATGTGGCGTGGCTGACGTATATGTCACGGCGATCACATCATGCGCATCCCTTGAACGTGATAGTAAGACATTGGAAAACCATCTCATCTTCCAGTTGGGCTCACTCTCCCCTCACGGCCTCAATGTCCAACATAGTTTCATTTAACTTCCAACCCGCCCCGCCCCTCCCATCCCCGCAGACGTATAGTCCGCTAAAAAAGATAATTACATATCCTTTACAGGACATCGCAGTCAACCACAGCATTATTTTTGCTTTTTGTAATTTCTTAGCAGCTTTGCGTTCAGTAGTTTGTCAATGTAATGTTTTCTGAGCGACCGGAACTTGTACAATTTTATGAAAACCAACGCAGGGTGGTCTGCGTACAAATCGCCTGCGTCTGTGTTTCCAGCGCTGGGCGCAGAATTGCGAACTACGCCCGTGACACCTTTGCCATTGAGCACTAATTCCTATTTTACTTTTCGCTTACATGGGTGTACCCCCTACCCTCCCTCCCCACGGGTGTTCTCCTACCGGGTGGCTAAGCCAATCCTTGAGCTTCTGACAGTATAGACCTTTGGTCCATTGACCCGCCTGAACCACACATCCGGTTCATTCCATCCACCGATAGCCATCAAACGCGTCGGTTGCTCAAAGCGTATTCAGCCAAACAATGATATATATAAGTAACTTTAGTATTTTCGTGTAGTGTTTTTCGTGTAGTTGTGTGTCTGTTTGTGTTTGTTTATTATGTACTGGCGAAAGCTTTAGTCGCAACGTCCATTCTGTTTCTAGTATTCGTGTTCTTCTGTTTTCATCCGGAGAGTTTTTTCGGGCGTGATTGCGTTGCGCATGTTTACAGCAGAACGGCGTTCTTGCGCCGTTAGGCCGACACATCCGACTTCTGTGGGCATGTGTTGACCGGGTTAACTTTCCCGGGGTAATGTTGTTCTAGTAAAGCTCACAATACACTTCTCGGGATCTGTGGGTTGGCGGGGGGATGTGTGTGTGTGTGTGTGTGTGTGTGTGTGTGTGTGTGTGTGTGTGTGTGTGTGTGGGTGGGGGTGGGGGATGTGTGTTTGGCGGATGTGTGGTTGGGGGATGTGTTTGGCTTGGTGGGGGATGGGTGGAGGATGTGTGGGTGGGTGAGTGTATGTGGGTTGGGGATTGGGTAGAGGATGTGTGTATGGGTGGGGAGATGTGTGTGGGTGGAGGATGGGTGTGTGGGTGGGTGTGTGTGTGGGTGGGAGATGTGTGTGGGGGGATTTGTGGGTGGATGTGGGATGTGTGGGTGGTGGGGGATGTATCTCATACCATGGCAATATGCATTGTTTATGTTTAGAACATTCATTTGACAATTGTTTTTCCCTTATATGAATGTGCCATGCACTATTGATGAACGAAAGGTGAGTGATTGGAAGGGCCGAATGCAAGACGGGCCTGCGTGCCCACTTTGTGACCCCTTGAAAATAAAGTTCAATCAATCAATCAATCAATCAATCAGTCAATCAATCAATCAATCAATCTGGTTTTTCGGTCATTCATGTATAAACACGGGGATCTACCAGTACCTTGTAAACATTTCCATTGTTCAGATTGGTCATGACGTCCTGCTGTCCGCAGCAGGGGCCAGGGGAAGACGCAGCGGCACATCGCCCGGTGAACCAGCTGATCTGCACGTTCACGACCTCGGCGCTGTCCTGGTTGCTGAAGATGGTGGTGGAGCCGCTAGCGCAGATGTTACTGTCGGGACCAGGAGAAACATGGGGTGGGTGTGAACCAGGCGGGTGTAGGCTGTGTAACAACATGTCGTCGTCATCGTCGTTGTCTTGTTGTTGTTGTTGTTGTTTGTGTTGTTGTTGTTGTGGTGGTGGTGGTGGTGGTGGTGGTGGTGGTTGTTGTTGTTGTTCTGTCTGTTGTTGTTGTTGTGGTGGTGGTGGTGGTGGTTGTTGTTGTTGTTGTTGCTGTTGTTGTTGTGGTGGTGGTGGTGGTGGTGGTGGTGGTGGTGGTTGTTGTTCTGTCTGTTGTTGTTGTTGTTGTTGTTGTTGTTGTTGTTGTGTGGTGGTGGTGGTTGTTGTTGTTGTTGTTGTTTGTTGTTGTGGTGGTGGTGTGTGGTGGTGGTTGTGGTGGTGGTGGTGGTGGTGGTGGTTGTTGTTGTTGTTGTGGTGGTGGTGGTGGTGGTGGTTGTTGTTCTGTCTGTTGTTGTGTTGTTGTTGTTGTTGATGTTGTTGTTGTTGTGTGGTGGGTTGTGGTGGTGGTGGTGGTGGTGGTGGTGGTTGTTGTTGCTGTTGTTGTTGTGGTGGTGGTGGTGGTGGTGGTGGTGGTGGTTGTTGTTCTGCCTGTTGTTGTTGTTGTTGTTGTTGTTGTTGTTGTTGTTGTGTGGTGGTGGTGGTGGTGGTGGTTGTTGTTGTTGTTGTTGTTGTTGTTGTTGTTGTGGTGGTGGTGGTGGTTGTTGTTGTTGTTGTTGTTGTTGTTGTTGTTGTTGTGGTGGTGGTGGTGGTGGTGGTGGTGGTGGTTGCTGTTGTTGTTCTGTCTGTTGTTGTTGTTGTTGTTGTTGTTGTTGTTGTTGTTGTTGTGTGGTGGTTGTGGTGGTGGTTGTTGTTGGTGTTGTTGTTGTTGTTGTTGTTGTGGTGGTGGTGGTGGTGGTGGTTGTTGTTGTGGTGGTGTTGTTGTTGTTGTTGTTGTTGTTGTTGTTCTGTCTGTTGTTGTTGTTGTTGTTGTTGTTGTGGTGGTGGTGGTGGTGGTGGTGGTGGTTGTTGTTCTGTCTGGTTGTTGTTGTTGTTGTTGTGTTGTTGTTGTGGTGGTGGTGGTGGTGGTGGTGGTGGTGGTGGTGGTGGTTGTTGTGTGTGGGTGGTGGTGGTGTGGTGGTGGTGGTGGTGGTTGTTGTGTTGTGGTGGTGGTGGTGGTGGTGGTGGTGGTGGTGGTGGTGGTGGTGGTGGTGGTGGTGGTGGTGGTGGTGGTGTGGTTGTTCTGTCTGTTGTTGTTGTTGTTGTTGTTGCTATTATTATTATTATTATTATTATTATTATTATTATTATTATCGCCGGTCTCTCTGGCTGTGGGGTTACAACACTTTCTCTCTGTAATCCCGTTTATCACGCAGAGTCTCGTAGCGGAGCGAGAGCTGAGGCGGTTCGACCCCCGCTCGTGACTTGCGGGATACTGAGCCGGCCGCTCAGAAAGCAATGGCAAACTACTGAGCGTAATCTTGCCAAGAAATCAACATACAGCTTGTCAGAAGTCGGGGTGCCCCACCGGCTAGATGAAAGTATTATTCACTGGCGAGCAACCCCCAATAGTCAGAAACTGACTAGGGACAAAATCTATATGGCTGAACTATAGATTAAGCCCTGAATATCCAACTTACAGCTCCAAGTGGCTCGTTACAAAATGAAATGAACTGTGCTGAATATTCGCCAAGGAATGGGAAAGAGAAGGTTAGCTAAGATAGATTTTTACGTCTGAATTAAAGTTTAAGGACAACTATCCTAGTACAGGTTTTTCTCCCTGACTGCTCCTTTCCTTGGTGTGTAAGTGAACCCCCACCAATGTACACACACAACACGTATGCACAATTGGAATTAAAAGATAACGACAGAACTATGAGTTACAATACTACAACATTTATTTACTAATCATAATCATAGACAAAGGATGATTGTCAATATGAGAGTGATGAAATCATATACATATTGATCTTGATGACAAATATTACGTAACTTTACTTGTTACTTCATCTATCTGGATCTGTGGTCCAGATCCCCACTCTCCAGTAGACTCAACAAAGAAGAAGCTAGCCGGTATTCTGACGATCCTGTCAGTCCTGACACTCCTAGTCAGTAGTCTCTAGTCTTGAGATCTATAACATAGGTGCTCCTTGTGAGAGCTTGAAAGAAAGTCAAGAATGTGTTATATCAGTTCTACATCAGCGCAATCCTAATTAAAACATATCATAACACAAACATATACAATGACCAGACTGGCCAAGTTTATCTTCCAGCTCTACTGTGTTCACCATCCTCCTTCTCCCTACTGTCTTTAGTCTGGGACGGGCTTTTCAATTGTCTCACACGCCTGTAATTATTACATTTCTGCCGCCCCATGTCCATGTCGCTAATACAGAAATTCTGTGTCGTACAGCCGCTCCGTCCAATGTTAGTTTAGCAGCTCACAGGGTCGGTAAGGGTATTATAACAATGCCTGATCATCCGGGCTTGCAAGCCGTGACCAGTAGCTGTGCCAGGTTTCCATGCATTACCGTGGACGCACGCCCACAATACACTGAGAAAGTTTAGCACCATATACCCTATACTACCAATTGTGGGTAATGTCTGTACCATTACACCTCTGCTTCCAACACAATCATTGGCCAATGTGCCAATGCGCAGACAATAGCATAACACTTCATATTGGTAGGTTTGCATATGACAAATCAATATATCAAACATCCAATACACATAAACATATTGATTAAACTAGACATATTATGATACTTTAACATCATAGCATAATGCACTAGTTAGTTGGTATGTATACGAAATGAGACGTATATACACAAAAAGAATATGTACGAAGCATATTCCTAGCATCGTATATTCATATGAAATTACACATACATACATCCAACCTATCCGTAAACATTATATTACTTCAAGATGGACATCTAATGATACTCAACATAATAGCATCAGGCATTATTAATGAGTACTAATATTGTATAGCTACAAAATGAGATATACGACAAGTCTAATTGAAGTTACCACACAGACCAGCTATATTTGCTGAGCTGCCCGGTTTAATCATCACTTAGTTACTGTTGTTGTAAGAATTAAATAAATAGTCAGTTGACTATATTCTGTACAACAAATGCACACACCAAAAAGCAACTAGGATAGTGTACAAAGAAATGACAAGCATCTACCAAGACACCTAAAAGTATACCCAGACAAGATCTGTCTCACATAAGGCTCTATTTCTCAGAAGAATAACACTTTAAAGCAATATGATATTGAACACAGAACTTAGAAAGAAAACTCAAGTAATCTATGACAATGATAGTTCTTGCAATAACCTAGATCAGATATAGACTGAAAATCAGTAACTAAGAAATAACTTTTGTAGTGAAATCTAACATAATAATCATGCGTATGACTACAGACATTGAGATAGTTCCTACCTGTTCTGAAGTCAGACTTAATCTAAAGGGGAAAAGTCTAGCAGGGGTTTTTATACCTAGCCTAGCAGTAGACACTTATCTCCCAGGAATTCCATTCATAAATTCTTCTTATCTCCTCCTGGAGTTAATTAAATCCGTCAGAAGTCGGGGTGCCCCACCGGCTAGATGAAAGTATTTTTCACTGGCGAGCAACCCCTAATAGTCAGAAACTGACTAGGGACAAAATCTATATGGCTGAACTATAGATTAGGTACTCATGAATATCCAACGTACAGCTCCAAGTCTGTCCAGTCATAAAAATTCTTTCTGCATGCACACTAGCCTTCACACCTGTGGGTCTGACAATTATTAGCCCCCTAAGTCTTATCAGTGATTTCACACCTTGCTCCTCTAGTCTCTACCAGATGGGGTCAGCCATCGCGGTTGGGCGATTTCCTAGCTATTCTTATCAGGTGTCATGTCAAGGGAACAATTAGGTTCTCATGGTCAACAGCCAGTTTACAACTCTCTTGGTAAACCAGGTTTGCTTGCGTCATGCCTGGTTGGTTTTAATTACTATTCAGTCCCCTGAGTCTGCCCTCCCGTCTGGCTGGATTGATAACCTCTGGGGGTGACCGGTACTGGTGTCAAATTAACTTCCCAAATAGAAAGCCATTCCTGGTGGTTTGTTTACTTGCAGGTTTTGCAAGCTTACGTCAAGACAGTATAGCCTTGAATATAGAGAAAACAGTTTTGTTCGTCTGTTGATCCTCTACATGGCCCATCAAAAGTGAACCGAAAATTGTTCTGGGAAGTAAAGGCTGCCAATTCGTGACACAGCTGAAAGATGCTGCTGTTGGCAGCTAAGTCCTGTAAAAGGATATGCTAAAAAAAAAAAATTATTATTATTATTATTATTCTGGTTGTTGTTGTTGTTGTTGTTGTGTTGTTGTTGTTGTTGTTGTTGTTGTTGTTGTTGTGGCAGTTGTTGTTGTTGCTGTTGTTCTGGCTGTTGTATTTGTTGTTGTTGCTACTACTGTGTGAATGTGTGTGAGGACATCTGTGTCAATGTGTGAGACCAACTGCGTCAATATATGTCAATGTACTTGAAGACCACAGTGTCAGAAGGTCCATTACCCATAGATCCATAAGGCTTTATCGTCCAACTGGTTCCAGGCGGAGGTCCTGACAAACAGGGCTAGGTTTAGACAGACGTCGTTGGTGATCACGGAGAAGTCCCACCCCGGGATGATGTACTTGCGACCCACGGGATCGGTGACCAGCAGGGCCACTCGACTACCTGCCTGGAGGACATGGCATCTGTCAACTTATCATTCAATGTTAGGACATGACATCTGTCAACTTCTCATTCAATGTTAGGACATGACATCTGCCAGCTTCTCATTCAATGTTTGGACTTGACATCTGTCAACTACTGTTTCAGGTTAGGACATGCCATCTGTCAACTTCTCATTCAGTGCTAGGACATGACATCTGTCAACTTCTCATTCAATGTTAGGACATGACATCTGCCAGCTTCTCATTCAATGTTTGGACTTGACATCTGTCAACTACTGTTTTCAGGTTAGGACATGCCATCTGTCAACTTCTCATTCAGTGCTAGGACATGACATCTGTCAACTTCTCATTCAATGTTAGGACATGACATCTGCCAGCTTCTCATTCAATGTTTGGACTTGACATCTGTCAACTACTGTTTCAGGTTAGGACATGCCATCTGTCAACTTCTCATTCAGTGCTAGGACATGACATCTGTCAACTTCTCATTCAATGTTAGGACATGACATCTGCCAGCTTCTCATTCAATGTTAGGGCATGGCATCTGTCAACTTCTCATTCAATGTTAGGGCATGGCATCTGTCAAATTCTCATTCAATATTAGCACATGACATCTGTCAACTACTTATTCAGTGTTAGGACATGCCATATGCCAGCTTCTCATTCAGTGTTAAGACAGATATGTAACACGCAGACACATAACACGCACACACATAACACCCATACAGATAACATTATACAATAACACAAAGTAATGCAGCTTTACAGAACACACTTACGAAACATACAGGACGTTGCGGCGACTAGCCTTCATCAGCAAACAAATACATACACAAAACACATCATATAATCACGGGGAAGACGCTCCGGTGACTATTACATTAAAGCATAAGGACGGGATGAGAAGAATAAAACAAAAATGAAAATGTGAGAACAATAACGGGAAAATGAAAATTTGAAGAAAAAAAAATGTTTGTTGCTGCTTATCTCAGAATTCCAGGCTGTGAGAGAGACAGACAGACACAGAGACAGACAGAGACAGACAGAGACCAGAGATAATCAGAGACAGAGAGGGACAGATAGAAAAAGCAAAGTGAAACAGAGAGACAGACTGATACAGAAAGATAAAAAAGAGACAAAGAGAAGAGATGGCGAGAGACAGAGAAAAGACATAGAAACTGGGACAGACAGACAGACAGACAGACAGACAGACAGACCGATCGGACGGCCGGCCGGCAGGCAGGCAGGCAGGCAGGCAGACAGACAGGACAGGAAGACAGGCAGACGGTCGGAGACAGGCAGACGGTCGGAGACAGGCAGACGGTCGGAGACAGGCAGACGGTCGGAGACAGGCAGATGGCGGAGACAGGGAGACAGTCAGAGACAGCTGAGACTATTGGAGACATGGAGACAGGCAGACGGTCGGAGACAGGGCAGGCAGACGGTCGGAGACAGGGAGACAGGCAGACGGTCGGAGATAGGGAGACAGTCAGAGACAAGGAGACTATCGGAAACAGGGAGACAGGCGGACGGTCGGAGACAGGGAGACAGGCAGACGATCGGAGACAGGGAGACTAGGCAGACGGTCGGAGACAGGGAGACAGGCGGACTGACGGAGACAGGTTAACAGGCAGATGGTCGGAGACAGGGAGACAGGCAGACGGTCGGAGACAGTGAGACAGGCAGACGGTCGGAAGCAGGGAGACAGACGGTCGGAGACAGGCAGGCAGACGGTCGGAGGCAGGCAGGCAGACGGTCGGAGAGACAGACAGACAGACAGACAGACAGACAGACAGACAGACAGACAGACAGACAGACAGACAGACAGACAGGCAGACAGATGGAGACAGACAAATCAAATCAAAATCAAATCAAATCAACTTTATTAGGGTCACAAATTGGGCGCGCAGGCCCGTCTTACATTCGGCCCTTCCAATCACTCGTCTTTCGTTCATCAAGAGCATTATACATTTACATAGGAAGAAATATAAACATTGTGAAATGAATGTTGTAAACATAAACAAGGCTAATTACCATGTTATGAAGCCCATCTCCCACCTATCCATACATCACCCCACCCACACAACACCCCCACCTACCCACACATACGCGCACCAAGGGACACATACACATCCCCACCTACCGACACACACGCACACCAAGGGACACATACATACCCCACCAACCGACCCATCCCCCTCCCGCACATCCCCCACCCACACACACTGCCCTCACCTGATCCCCCAACCAAAACACACTCGCCACCCACAAACATTCCCCTTCCAACCCACACATCCCACGCCCATCCACATACACATCCTACCCCACACATCCTCTCCCCACCCACACCTCAAACCACCCATCCCCCAGCCACATCTCCATCGACAACATATTCCCCACCCACACACACAATCCCCCGCCAACCCACACATCGCACATCCACTCACACATCCCCAAACCATACACACACATCCCCACCAACTGACATGTCCCTACTCCCCCCCCCCCACATACACACATCTCCCTAACCACCCATACATCCCAAATCCACTCACACACACCCCACCACCCACACATACAACTTCCACCCACCCACACATGCCTTAACCTAATCCCCCACCCGCACATCACATACACCCCCTACCACGCACTATTCCCAACCCACGCACCACACACACACATATCCCTCACCAACACATCCCCACTTACACACCACACACATATCCCCCACCCAGATACCACACAATATTCCCACCCACACCCACACAGATACCCTTACCCATCCACCCCACATACCCCCACTCACACACCACAAAAATCCCCCACCCACACACACATACCTCACCCACACAATATCACCAACCAACACACCACATACCTCTCCCCACCCACACACGCATTCCCTACCCGTCCACCAACACACACTCACTCACGCATACATCCTCCACTACGCACCCACACACCCCCACCCACCCACTCCCCACCAAACATCTCTCGATCACAATACCCCTACCCCCCCACCCATCCTCCACCCACTCACATATCCCACCCCGACACATACAACTCCCTCACCCACCTACACGTCCCTAAGCCACTCACACACTCCCACCCACACACACACATCTCCCACCCACACTCCCCCACATACTTCCCCCAACCACCACAATCCCCTGCTCACCCACACATATACCCCACCCATACGCACATTCCCCGCACCCATCACACACATCCCCCACACCACACACTATCCTCCACCCATACCACCACAAACATACCCTCCACCCACACATCATTCACACATCCCCCACCAACACACCGCACACATATCTCAAACCCACACACCATACACTTCTCCCCACCCGCCCTTCCATCCCAAATCCACCCAACACAATCCCCTACCCACACAACCCCGCCTCCCACACATACTTCCTCAAACCATCCACACATCTCCACCCACATAAACACACATCCCCTGCATCCGTCCCATACACATATCCTCCACCCATACACACATCCCCCACACCCATTCCAACACCCCTACTTTCACCCCCACACATCCATCCACACATCCCACCAACACCCACAAATACCACTACCCACCAAAACCCACACACCCCAACCCATCCAAATGCATATCCCCCACCCACACACCCCCCACCCACACATATCCCCACACTCACACACATCCTCCACATACACTCACACTTCCTCACATCTAGACACATACAAAATGTCTCACGTTAGTATTGAAACTAGTATGAACAAACTCCCCCACTTTACTCACACACATACACTGACACTTGTCATGAGCAGTCTCATAAAAATGTTAAACATGGAGAAAAATGTGTACATAAAATGTATGTGACGTAAAAATAGTGATGCTCTCTCTCTCTCTCTCTCTCTCTCTCTCTCTCTCTCTCTCTCTCTCTCTCTCTCACACACACACACACACACACACACACACACATTCACTCTCACGCTCACACATTCAATCTTCCGCTCATTCATTCACTCTCACGCATTCACTCTCCCGCTCATTCACTCTCACGCTCACTCATTCACTCTCCCGCTCACTCATTCACTTTCCCGTTCACTCATTCACTCTCCCGCTCACTCATTCACTCTCCCGCTCACTCATTCACTCTCACGCTCACTCGTTCTGTCTCTCATTCACACTCACTGACTCAAACTACAGTAATGAACATGAGTTTATATTATGCATGATAAAATCAAATGGTATTTAACTGATAATATGACAGATGAGAATACACAAACATATGGATTCGCGTGTTACATAACATGCATCTGCTCAGCTCTCTCTCTCTCTCTCTCTCTCTCTCTCTCTCTCTCTCTCTGTATTCTTTCATATACACACACTCACACACATACGCGCGCTCACACACACACACACACTAACACATCAACTCTCCCACTGTCTCACTCTCTAACACACAATCCTTCACACACACACACACACTCACTCTCTCAATCACACTCTCTCACACATACACATGAACGCATGCACATGAACGCATGCACGCACGCATACACTCCCTCACTCACTCTCACACATACACGTACGAATGCATGCACTGACACATTCCCCCACCATTTCTCGCTCAATCACTCTCTCCACACACACGCATGCACGTGCGCACACACGCATTCACTCTCTCCCTCTCACTGACACCCACTTTCTCTCTCTCTCTCTCTCTCTCTCTCTCTCTCTCTCTCGCTCCCACACGCACACACATATATAGTGAACAATTATAGTTAAACAGTTATAATGAACAATTATACTGAACAATTATACCAGTAAATGAATTATGGTGGCATATAGTCGGTATGGATTAAGTATTGAAAGAGTTTTCTGTTAAATGTGTAGGGACTCATTGGAGACAGTCGGATAGAGAGAGACAGACGGAGACAGATAGACAGTCGGAGAGAGAGACAGATGGAGACAGACAGACGGTCTGAGTAAGAGACAGACGGAGACAGACAGACGGTCGGTGAGAGAGAGACAGACAGACGGAGACAGACAGACAGTCGGAGAGATAGAGACAGACGGAGACAAACAGACAGTCTGTGAGAGAGAGACAGACGGAAGCAGACAGTCGGAGAGAGAGAGACAGATGGAGACCGACAGATAGTCGGAGAGAGAGCGAGAGACAGACGGAAACAGAGTCGGAGAAAGACGGACAGACGGAGACAGACAGTCGGAGAGAGAGAGAGACAGACCGAGACAGATAGACAGTGACAGATAGACAGTCGGAGACAGAGGCAGACGGAGATAGACAGACAGTCGGAAAGAGAGACAGACAAACGGACACAGACAGACAGTCAGAGAGAGACAGACGGAGACAGACAGACAGACAGTGACATGTGACCAGACAGACAGTGACATGTGACCAGACAGACTGTGACATGTGACCAGACAGACAGTGACATGTGACCAGACAGCCTGTGACATGTGACCAGACAGACAATGACATGTGACCAGACAGTGAAATGTGACCAGACAGCCTGTGATATGTGACCAGACAGCCTGTGATATGTGACCAGACAGCCTGTGACATGTGACCAGACAGACAGTGACATGTGACCAGACAGCCTGTGACATGTGACCAGACAGACTGTGACATGTGACCAGACAGACAGTGACATGTACCAGACAGACTGTGACTTGTCTCACCTGTAGAGCTGCTCGAAGATCCGACAGAGAGCCCGATGTCTTGGACTGGTCCGTAGTGTAGACCAGTGTCCAGTTCTCGGCTGTTGTTGTTGGTGTCGTTGTCGCGGCTGTTGTTGTTGTTGGTGTAGTTGTTGGTGTAGTTGTTGGTGTAGTTGTTGGTGTAGTTGTTGGTGTAGTTGTTGGTGTAGTTGTTGGTGTAGTTGTTGGTGTAGTTGTTGGTGTAGTTGTTGGTGTAGTTGTTGGTGTAGTTGTTGGTGTAGTTGTTGGTGCAGATGTCGGAGTAGTTGTTGGTGTAGTTGTTGGTGTAGTTGTTGGTGTAGTTGTTGGTGTAGTTGTTGGTGTAGTTGTTGGTGTAGTTGTTGGTGTTGTTGTCGCGGCTGTGGTTGTCGCTGGTGTCGTTGTCGCGGCTGTAGTTGTCCCGGCTGTAGTTGTCCCAGCTGTAGTTGTCCCAGGTGTAGTTGTCCCAGGTGTAGTTGTCCCAGGTGTAGTTGTCCCAGGTGTAGTTGTCCCAGGTGTAGTTGTCCCGGCTGTAGTTGTCCCAGCTGTAGTTGTCCCAGGTGTAGTTGTCCCAGGTGTAGTTGTCCCAGCTGTAGTTGTCCCAGGTGTAGTTGTCCCAGGTGTAGTTGTCCCAGCTGTAGTTGTCCCAGGTGTAGTTGTCCCAGGTGTAGTTGTCCCAGGTGTGGTTGTCCCGGCTGTAGTTGTCCCAGCTGTAGTTGTCCCAGGTGTAGTTGTCCCGGCTGTAGTTGTCCCAGGTGTAGTTGTCCCAGGTGTAGTTGTCCCAGGTGTAGTTGTCCCGGCTGTAGTTGTCCCAGGTGTAGTTGTCCCAGCTGTAGTTGTCCCAGGTGTAGTTGTCCCAGCTGTAGTTGTCCCGGCTGTAGTTGTCCCAGCTGTAGTTGTCCCAGGTGTAGTTGTCCCGGCTGTAGTTGTCCCAGGTGTAGTTGTCCCAGGTGTAGTTGTCCCAGGTGTAGTTGTCCCGGCTGTAGTTGTCCCAGGTGTAGTTGTCCCAGGTGTAGTTGTCCCAGGTGTAGTTGTCCCGGCTGTAGTTGTCCCAGGTGTAGTTGTCCCAGCTGTAGTTGTCCCAGGTGTAGTTGTCCCAGGTGTAGTTGTCCCGGCTGTAGTTGTCCCAGCTGTAGTTGTCCTAGGTGTAGTTGTCCCGGCTGTAGTTGTCCCAGGTATAGTTGTCCCAGGTGTAGTTGTCCCAGGTGTAGTTGTCCCGGCTGTAGTTGTCCCAGGTGTAGTTGTCCCAGGTGTAGTTGTCCCGGCTGTAGTTGTCCCAGGTGTAGTTGTCCCAGCTGTAGTTGTCCCAGGTGTAGTTGTCCCAGGTGTACTTGTCCCAGCTGTAGTTGTCTCAGGTGTAGTTGTCTCAGGTGTAGTTGTCCCGGCTGTTGATGTCCCGGCTGTTGATGTCCCGGCTGTTGATGTCCCGGCTGTTGATGTCCCGGCTGTTGATGTCCCGGCTGCTGATGTCCCGGCTGCTGATGTCCCGGCTGTAGCTGTAGTTTGCCACCTGTCTGTTGTTGACGGCGTTGACGGTGCTTGTACCCGGGTTTTCTGTTGTTGGTGTCAGAAAGGTGGCGTTACGGTTGTTGATTGGTTGCTCATACAAAGGTCATAGGTGTACATTAGAACACACACACATGTAGATCACGGTGTAAATGAGAAATTACAAGTAGATCAATATCTACATGACAACACAGAAGTAGGTCATAATGTATGTGAGGCATCATGTAAGTGTCTAGATGTGAGTCTGTGTGTGTGTGGGTGTGTATGTGGGGGATGTATGTGTGTGTGGGGATTATGTGTGTAGGGGTTGTGTGTGGGGGATGTGTGTGGGTGGATGGGGACGCGTGTGGGTGGATGGGGGTGTGTGTTGGGAGGGGATGTGTGTGTGTGTGTGTGGGTGGAGGATATTTGGATGGATGGGTGGAAGTGTGTGGGTGGTGGTAGGTGGGGGGAAGGGAGTTGTGTGGTGGGGAATTGTATGTGGGTGAGTGGGTTTATGAGGGATGTGTGTGTAAATGGGTGTGTGGCGGTGAGGGATGTGTGGGTTGAGGGATGGGTGTATGATGGGCGTGGGGAATGGGTGTGGGATTGTGCGTGTGGGTAGAGGATATGTCTGTGTGGGTGGGGGTGTGTGTGGGTGAGTGGGGAGATGTATGTGTGTGGGTGAGGGATGTGTGGGTGGGGATGTGAATGGGGGATGTCTGGGGGATTGTAAATGGGCGGGGTGTTGTGTGGAAAGGGAGATGTGTGTGGGTTAGGGGTGTGTGGGTGGGTGTGGGAGGTGTGATTCGGTGTGGGATGAGCGGGTGGGTAAGGGATGTATGTTAGGGTGAGGGATGTGTGTTTGGCTGGATGATTGGGGTGTGTGGGTGTGGATGGGTAGGTGGGAGATATATGTGTTAGTGGGTGGGTGGCGGATGTGTAGGTGTGAGTGGTTGAGGGATGAGTACGCATGTGGATGTATGTGTGTGGGTGATGT
Organism: Cepaea nemoralis; assembly: GCA_014155875.1. NCBI lineage: Eukaryota > Metazoa > Mollusca > Gastropoda > Stylommatophora > Helicidae > Cepaea > Cepaea nemoralis. The sequence continues at coordinate 4,282 of JACEFZ010021969.1, read as the reverse complement.
GCGTATGGGTGGGGGTGTGTATGTGGGTGGGAAGATGTGTGTGGGTGGGCAATGTGTGGGCGTATATGGTAGTGGTGTGTGTGTGTGTGTGTGTGATGTGTGTGTGTGTGTGTGTGGTGAGAGGTGTATGTTTGGTTGGGTGGTTGTGGTGTGTGAGTGGGTGGTGGAAGATATGTGGGTGAATGAGTGTTGGTGGGTGGAGGATGTGTGTGTGGGCGGGGAGATGAGACAACGAGAGAGTTAGTGTGTGTGTGGGCGGGGAGATGAGACAACGAGAGAGTTAGTGTGTGTGTGGGCGGGGAGATGAGACAACGAGAGAGTTAGTGTGTGTGTGTGTGGGCGGGGAGATGATACAACGAGAGAGTTAGTGTGTGTGTGGGCGGGGAGATGAGACAACGAGAGAGTTAGTGTGTGTGTGGGCGGGGAGATGAGACAACGAGAGAGTTAGTGTGTGTGTGGGCGGGGAGATGAGACAACGAGAGAGTTAGTGTGTGTGTGGGCGGGGAGATGAGACAACGAGAGAGTTAGTGTGTGTGTGGGCGGGAGATGAGACAACGAGAGAGTTAGTGTGTGTGTGGGCGGGGAGATGAGACAACGAGAGAGTTAGTGTGTGTGTGGGCGGGGAGATGAGACAACGAGAGAGTTAGTGTGTGTGTGGCGGGGAGATGAGACAACGAGAGAGTTAGTGTGTGTGTGTGGGCGGGGAGATGAGACAACGAGAGAGTTAGTGTGTGTGTGGGCGGGGAGATGAGACAACGAGAGAGTTAGTGTGTGTGTGGGCGGGGAGATGAGACAACGAGAGAGTTAGTGTGTGTGTGTGTGTGTGTGTGTGTGTGTGTGTGTGTGTGTGTGTGTGTGTGTGTGTGTGTGTGTGTGTGTGAAAGAAACAAAAAATAAAAACAGATAGATAGAGAAAGTTCAGCGCATGTATGTCACGTGACGTGCTATTCCATGTTTTTTTCCTGGATACTCATCATTCGTATTATTATTTTTACTGCCACTTGATTTTCTAACATGTACTGACAAAAATGTGTGCACTGCTTATTCCATCATTTTTATGTCAATCTTAGGAATCAACTTATTGAATCGCATCACCATTTTTTTACGTTACACAATGCATGTGCATAATTTGTTCTCCATGTTTAACAGTTTTGCGAGAATGCTCACGATAATCGTCAGTGTATATGTGTGTGTAAAGTGTGCGAGCTTGTTCACATTCGCTTCAGTAATTATATGAAGCATCATGTATGCGTCTAAATGTGAGGATTATGTTTGGGTTGGGGGATGGGTTTGTGGGTGGGGGGATGTGTGTGGGGGATGTGTGTGGGGGATGTGTGTGGGGGATGTGTGTGGGTGATGTGTGTGTGTGTGGGTTGGGAGATGTGTGTGGGTGGGGAATGTGTGTGAGTGGCGGAATATGTGTGTGGATGAGGGATGTACTGGGTGGGGATGTGTGAGGGTCAGTGGGGGATGTGTGTGTGTGTGTGTGAGGGATGTGTGTATGAGTGGGTGGGTATTGGTGGGTGAGGATATGTGGGTGAGGGTATGTGGATGGGTGTGTGGGGATGTGTGTATGGGTTGGGTGCTGGGTGTGGCTGATGTGTATATGGATGGGGGAGGTGTGTGTGTGAGTGTGGGTTGTGTGTGTGGGTGGGGGAATTTCTGGATTGGGAGTGTATGTGTGGATTGTGCGGGTATGTGTGGGTGGGCGATGTGTATTTGTGGGAGATGTGTGTGTGTGGGTGGGAGATGTTGGTGGGAGTATGGGAGAAGTGTGTGTGAGTGGGGATGTGTGTGTGTGGGGATATATGTGTGTGTGGGTGGGGAGATGTGTGCGGGTGAGGGATGTGTGTGTGGTGGGGGATCTTTGAGTAGGTGGGTGAGGAGTTGTGGGATGTGTGGGTTGGGGGGGTGTGGGTGGTTGCGGAGATGAGTGGGTGGATGGGGATGTGTCTGTGTGGGTTGATGGATGAGTATATGGTTGGAGCGTGTGTGGGCATGGAATATGTGGGTCTGTGAGGGATTTATGGGAGAGGGATGTGTTTGTGCGGGTGTGTTTGTGTTTGTGTGGGTGTTGGTGGGTAGTGATATGTGTAGGGTGTTGGTGGGAGGGGGATTTATGGGTGTTGGTAGATAGGGGATATGTGTGTGGGTGGGTGTGTTGGGGCATGTGAAGGGTGTGTGGGTGTGTGTAGGGATGTGGTTTTTTAGGTGGGGGAATGTGTGTAGATGGGGATGTGTGTGTGTGTGTGTGTGTGTGTGTGTGTGTGTGGGTTGGGGATGTATGTGTGGTTGGTGGTGTGTGTTGGTGGATGTGAAATGTGTGGATGGGTGGGGAAATTGTGTTTGGGGATGTGTGTGTGGATGGGGAAATGTGTGGGTATTGGTGGGTGATTTGTGAGTGGGAGAGGGATGTGTGTCGGTTGGTGCAGGATTTGTGTGTGTGGTTGGGGGTATGTGGGTGGGTGGATGGAGCATGTGTGTATGGGTGAATGTGTGGGTTGGGGTATGTATGTTGGTGCGAAGATTTGTGTGGGTGGGTGCAAGATGTCTGGGTTGTGGGGGATTTGTGAGTGGATAGAGGGATGTTTGGTGGATGGGGGATGTGTGGGTGTGGGTGATGATGTCAGTGGGTGAAGGATGTGTTTGGGTTTATGCGGGATGTGTGTGTGGGAGGGGGGTGTGTCACATAACATGATAATATGCATTGTTTATGCTTACAACGTTCATTTTACAATGTGTTTTCCCCATATGAATGTGGGTGTGGGTGGGTGATGTCAGTGGGTGAAGGATGTGTTTGGGTTTATGCGGGATGTGTGTGTGGGAGGGGGGATGTGACATAAAACATGATAATATGCATTGTTTATGCTTACAACATTCATTTGACAATGTGTTTTCCCCATATGAATGTGGGTGTGGTTGGGTGATGTCAGTGGGTGAAGGATGTGTTTGGGTTTATGCGGGATGTGTGTGTGGGAGGGGGGATGTGACATAAAACATGATAATATGCATTGTTTATGCTTATAACATTCATTTGACAATGTGTTTTCCCCATATGAATGTATCATGCACTGCTGAAGTACAAAAGATGAGTGATTGGAAGGGCCGAATGTAAGACGGGCCTACGTGCCTAATTTGTTACCATTTTAAAATACAGTTCAATTCAATTCAAAAAGTTCAATTAGTATGCTGAGATGTTATGGTGTTTAATTTGTTGATGACTCCGTCAATCCATCTTTTTCGTGGTCTTCCACTGCCTCTTGATATTTCCATTTTCATGTTGTATACTCTTGCTTCTGGCGACAATGGGTTTATTCTCACTATATGGCCAAACCAGTTAAGTCTCTGTCTATCAATGAATTTAACATCTGGTGTTGCTCCATCTGTGTTATATATCTAGTTTCTAATATGGCCCTTACTTGATTTATTCGTTGCTTGACTTATTCGCTGTTTTTCTCGGGTATCTCTTGTCACAAGTTTTTGAAATTTTGGTGAAGCTATCCACATATATGCCGTTTCCGTGACCAAGGGGTTATGTACCCAGTTCTTTATCCCGCATATACCGCGTTCGAAGCACAGCTGCGGACGATTTAGCATAAGACCGCAATGCGTTGAATTATTTATAAGATAGTATGTGTGCCGGTCGTTCAGAAAGCAATGGCAAACCACTTAACCTACAGCAAAAGTATGCTGCGGTTGACTGCGACGTCCTGTAAAGGATAGGCAAGTAACTTTTTGTATCCATATATATAATAAAAAGAAGTGGTGACAAAACGCATCCTTGTCTAACTCCAGTTATTATAAAGAATCATTTTGAGAGTCCAGCTCTTGTTCTAACTACGCTTTTGCTCTCTCTGTAGATGGCTCTCACACCGTCTGCCTATATTATAACCTTGTTTATATTATAACATCCGATTAGTACTCCTGGCTTCTCTTTGATCTCGCTTAGTATTAGGTCGCTATAGAGAAAAATGAGATCCGGTGACAAAACACATTCCTGAAACACAGTAACACGACACATTGCACTAACAACATGTAACTGTTGTCTGTCTGCAAACAAACCCTGCAACTGTTGTCTGTCTGCAAACAAACCCTGCAACTCTGTAGGGTATGCATATTCTGCGACCATTTAATATGCAAATTGATGCAACTTTTCCACCTTCTCGGCACGCGGACCTGCCACCATTGATTCACATTAAATCGGCAGTTAGTTTCGTGTTGATCACATTACTGGGTCTAAGGCTAGGAAGTTGGTCCATCCAACACAACTTCTCTCGTCACG
>JACEFZ010021968.1:35000-83983 GCA_014155875.1 Cepaea nemoralis | reverse complement strand
GGGGCACGGCACTGGCGAGCTTAGTGGCAACATCTAGTTCGTTTGACATCTACAAAGCAAATTTTACAATAGTAGACACTAGGTTTCCGGTACTAAGCAGTAAACCTAGAAGTAGGGTCGCCACACAACCTTAGTACCGCACACATTCCACACTACACGTAGGCTGCAGTGGATTTCCAGTTACACACAAATTGGGACTCAAGAGGTGTTTCCAAGGCACCAGGTTCTATACTGGCCAAGACCTACTAGCACGTCCTCGCCGTGCGTCCTGGGCAACAGGTTCCTTAGGGGTCCTGGCTAACGTAGCAGGATCGCTGATTCTTACGAAGTCGGAGAGTATCTGCCTGCAGGGCGAGGAACCACCAGTTTGCACACCAATAGGCCAGACATGGGACAACGGATACTCACGCAAACCTCAGTCCGGTATGACATCATACTGACATTGAACAACTTGATGTCTTCATCAGACATACAGGACTTCACGCTGGAGTTACTATATATATATATATATATTATATATATTATATATATATATATATTAATATATATATATATATATATATATATATATATATATATATATATATCTATATATATATATATATATATATATAGAGAGAGAGAGAGAGAGAGAGAGAGTAAGATAGAAGGTCTTGTAGTGAGATGGATGAGAGTTGTTTCATTGGGTGGAAAAAGAAGCCTCCGACAATGGTCTCCCAGAGCTCGGAAGATCAGCGGCCACACGTACTGTCTACTGCAGTGGTTCTCAACCTTTTTTGGCCCATGTATCCCTTCACCATATATTTAGAATGTCATCGCCCCCTCCCCCTCTTTGTATTTCCTCCTTATAAATCCCCCCCCCCCCCCCCGCCCCTACACAGTATACGTAAAAATGGAAGCTAAATTTAATAACACATACTAGAACAAGTCTAGACGTCTACATTAAAACGCCATTTGCGGGTCTACTTACGTAAGAAATTGAATTTCAGAAGGGCGAGAAGTACAGAACCGTAAAGTATGGAGGGAAAAACAATATCAAGTAATCGATTCTTATATTAACGGGATCTTGAAATAATCTTAATTCCCCTCTGGAAACCCTAAATTCCACCTGTTGAGAACCAAGGGTCTACAGTGATCATTGAACGAGAGCTCAGATCGTAAGTGTGTGGGACGCGGATGGCTGTGGAAGTGAGTATTGGTCGTGCATTATAATGGAATAAAATACACATGTCGGCTGCAGCCGTGCGTTGTGTCCGATACTTCAAGAACATGGGCACCACAGCTTTGTGTGCGAGCCACTTGAAAGAGAGGATATTTTACTAGTAGCATACACCTACCAGAACACCATTGTCTAGAGTCTAGACATCATCATTACATTCAGTAAGCTGCCAACAGCATGACAGACCCTCTCTCTCTCTCTCTCTCTCTCTCTCTCTCTCTCTCTCTCTCTCTCTCTCTCTCTCTCTCTCTCTCTCTCTCTCTCATTCTCTCTCTCTCTCTCTCTCCCTCCCTCCCTCCCTCCCTCCCTCCCTCCCTTACTTTCTTCAATACATTTCTCTATGTCTCTCTTTATCTGTTGATCTTCCTCAGATTTCTGCTTCTTCTACCTCCAAGCTCCTAAGTTCCACAAAATCTCTCTCTGTCTTCTCCATCTTTCTCATTCTGTTGGAGCTTCGATCTTAGACCAGTTGCCGACTAAGCTTCGGGTCTGGCCTTTAGGGTGCATTTCCCCGCACAGGTTAAGGTTTTTACTCTCCTAGTCGTGCTCTTCCGCTCGAAGCCGATGACACAATGTTGAGTGTCGGGTTTGGTGAGCGCTGCCCAACATTCGGCGCTAACAGAAAGCAGGTAGTACCTCTACTGTCATACGGTAGCTCAGTCATATCTGAATAAGACAAAGATATTGAGAATAAACCTAGCAATTAATAACCTGTTGGTGAATCCTCACTTCAAGAGCGGAATCATGTACCTATTTAGGTAGTAATGTCGACAAAAAATAAATAAACATAAAATAGAGGTAGATTTACAAAAAGACACGGAGAAAAGAAGTACAACCATACGTATATAATATGGGGGGTGGCGTAGGCGGAGCTGCATGGAATCGCTAAAGATAGAAGGTTTTGTAGTGAGTTGGATGAGAGTTGTTTTATTGGGTGGAAAAAGAAGTTTCCGACAATGGTCTCCCAGAGCTCGGAAGATCATCGGCCACACTTAAACTGTATACATCAGCCTGTTACCCAAGCATATTTAAGCTGTATACATCAGCTTTTTTACCCAAATGGCAGGAATCACAACCCACGGGTTACAACTCCCGGTGTGTTTCTGTGGTCCCCGCCAAAACATTAGGAAGTTGTTCACAAATCCTGGAATCTGGCTTCAGTGTTATGAAAAAATGTTGGAACAGCAGTTCCGGTTAACTGCTTCCGGTTGATGTATGTTGCGCCGTGCACTAGTTGTGGAGGAAAGGGGGGTGGGGGGTGGAAGAAACAGATGCATACTTCACATATTCATTGCACAATCAGGAGGATTGAATGTGCTGCTAGCGTTAACTTTATCCGGTTGACCCTTCACAGTCAGGGTTAAGACTCATGGCCAGCGCCTTCTATTTATCAAAATAGTAGAGTATCTCCCTGGCGAAGTCGTTAAGCTGCCAATCTGACGCTTACAAGGTCGTGTATTCTCTTCCGGACTCAGTCACTTGATTCAGGGGTTCAATTTTCTGAGGGTCGTCGCTGGAGCTACGGTGTTTGTACTGTGTGCAAGCAGACAGCTCTGTATAAAAAAGACCCAGTCATATGGGATATAACCTGGTGCAACGAAGTCAACCCTTTGCATTTAAACCCCTTTCTTATCTCATCTCATCATGTTCCTCTTGTACCTTGCGGTGTCGAGGTGAAGTGTAAACAGTGGCAGAGTGCCCGCTTATGGGCTTCATGTATCGATATTCCCATGGATTAAACCCCTTTAATATATCAAAACAGCGGAGGTCAGCATGGCTGAATGGATAAGAGCCCATGTTCTTTAACATCCGGTGTGCTGACGCCGAGGTAGCGGGTTCAATCCCTACACCAGTCAGCTGGACTAAAATGTTGACTTCTCGTCCTTGACTTGTGGATGTAAATTACAAGAACCTCTGTGTCGGAGTGGGTTTGCCTGTTGGCGAGGGACACTGGTAATAGTGAAAGTTAATTCGCACGCAAACATCAACCCAGTGCATTAGGAGTAGTAGCACGCGTACGGAAAAAAATTATAAAAAATAACAAAAGAATAAAAATAGCTTGAATTGTCTGTTTCTCTGAAGCTTCACAAGTCAGGCAAAGCCGATAACAACTCAGATCCTACGTAGGCCATCTACCCGACACTTAATGCAACACTCAGCGGATTGAGTGTGGTAAACAGACAACATCTTGGTTCGTGTTTTCTGTAACACTCAGATTGCATGTCACAATGATAAAATAAGAGTGTGAAAACAGCCCATTGCCAAGCAGAGTGGATGTTTTCTTTTTTCACCATGTCTTCGGCTTTCATGGCGCGCTTATTTTGAGTGCTCTTCAAAGATTATTTGGGGCGTAAAAAACAGAATGGAAGCTGCGGCTGTCGACTAACTTTGATGAATTTTCATATGGAATCTTCTTTGTCTGCTCGAGCTGACTGCGGCCAGGAGAGGGTACCACCGACCCAATGAGTGGTTTAATGAGAATCAGGAGGACATTATACTAGGTAATAAACATACCATGCCGCGCGGTAGCGTCGTTTGTTGCTAGCACGCTTACTTGTGGGAGCGAGGTTATGTGTTCGAATCCTCATCGATGTGGTAATTATTTGTATTTTGACCTAGACTTTCCAGTTTTACACAGCCTAAATGGTACCGATCTCCGTGGCGAAGAGCTTACGGACGCGATTCATAAGCCCGCTTACCCGCGTTCAAAACACAGCGGCGACCGATTTGACAGCAAACCGCGTGGCGCCGGGTTTTAAAGAGTTGGTACGGGAGCCGGTCGTTCAGAAAGCAATGGCAAACTAGTGAACGTAAACTTGCCAAGAGCAGGAGTACCAGGACATGTTTTGGAAAGTAAAGGTTGCCGACCCGGTGCCGATAATATCACTTATCCAATAGGGATTGGTCTATAAACATTATGGGGTAGCAGCATGTAACAACTATGCCTCGAGGCGTGGCCACGGATTTACGCCTAAGTTAACCATAAATGGTCACCAAGCAATTTCTTGCTATGCGTCTATAAAGAGATACGGTCATGACATTTTGAAGGCCTGTATGCACGAAGGAATATGCTGCCAGTTCCCTCTCACTTAGCAGGCGAAGGGCCCTGGCGTGAACCCTTGTCCGATCTCACTACTGACATTATCAGCGCGGTTCCCTATCATCTTCGCTAAAACGTCCTCTTCCTGTACTTTAACATACTCATATTGCCAAATAATTAACATTTTTATAGCAAATAAGCAGCACAGCGACTGCAGCAATATGTGGCAATGTATAATAAAATCGAAGCTTAAAATATGTGCCTGATCCTGCAGCAATTATTTTATAACTGTTAGCTTCTTTATACTGCATAATGTTATATAGCAACAGGCAATAACAGTATCATTTATAAAACATTACATGTTTTTTTTTCAGGACGTTGTAATCCACCTCAACTCATGTTGATGTACTTGGCAGTTTTAAGTTCAGTAACTTGCCAATGCTTTCTGAATGAGAAGTCACCGTTCAAGTCCAATGACCCGTGTAGGCAATATATACTGAGTACAAACAACAACAATGAGAACTGTGTGTCCGTGTAAACAATATATACTGAGTACATAAATCAACAATGAGAACTGTGTGTCCGTGTAAACAATATATACTGAGTACATAAATCAACAATGAGAACTGTGTGTCCGTGTAAACAATATATACTGAGTACATAAATCAACAATGAGAACTGTGTGTCCGTGTAAACAATATATACTGAGTACATAAATCAACAATGAGAACTGTGTGTCCGTGTAAACAATATATACTGAGTACATAAATCAACAATGAGAACTGTGTGTCCGTGTAGACAATATATACTGAGTACATAAATCAACAATGAGAACTGTGTGTCCGTGTAAACAATATATACTGAGTACATAAATCAACAATGAGAACTGTGTGTCCGTGTAAACAATATATACTGAGTACATAAATCAACAATGAGAACTGTATGCCAGTCATTTTCAATCTCGTAATCATCAACGGCGGTGGGAATGTGGTTTGTGCATGGTGCTGCGATTTCCTTCTGTGACCCATGGAAGGGGGGAGGGGGGGGGGGAGAGAACTGGGCACTTATAGAAGTATCCATGGGCGATGAAAGCAATCATTTACCAAGCGAACCAAACTGAAAACTGCCTGTGCTAGAAAGACTTGAAAGGAACTCGGCATCTCAGGCTCTCTTCCAATGCAGTGAGCCTTTCGGGCAAGTTCCCGCAAACTCAACTATAGGTCTTCATCTGCATCATGCTACGCTGTCTTCATTCAGGCAAGATAGTTTTCTTTGACTATCATTTCCTGTGTCTATCGGCATTCCCCTTTTTTCATAAAATAAACTATTATCAGCCGTAGGAGACACACAACACCCAACGATTCATTTACCTCCTGTCCTATTTTATAAATGTTATAGCAAACTTATGATTTAATTAAATTTCATTTCTAGCCGCTATTCATTCTCAAAGCATAGGAAAGAAAGAAGGGGAGCGCGTAAATTGGTAAACTGTATGAACGAAACGTTCACGAAGAGAGCTCGCGTCGTATATCATAATTAAATGTTGTGTTCTTGGCTCTTGTTCTCTTTGTTTGCATAGAAATTTTAAACAAAAATGGATTAAAATCTCAAATAAAATTGTCGCTGTGAAGGAGTACAACCAGACAATAATAACAGCAACAATTATTTTCTAAATAACATCACAACCCATGATTGACTGTATGCACCTCTTTGCAATACGGTGTATCGTGTTTGCACCGGCGATATCTTATTTAACCATTCTGAGCTATAAATTGAGATATATAGTGTCTAATGTTATTTCATATAAGAGATGTTTATGTTTTTCTAACTTAAACTTTTGCTATTTCATATTGAATAGCGAGAAGAAACGTACTAAACATCAACACGTTGCACATACCTTACAAGGAGATACAATGTGCAACGTGTTGATGTTTAGTACGTTTCTTCTCGCAGGAGCTTAATATACCTATTTGTTTCCAATTCATATTGTTATATCCTGCTGCAGCCGCTGCTTTTTCTTTCTATTTTTTGAATATTTTTGAATTGAATTGTTGAATAGGTTATATCGTTTAGACAGTTGTGATATTCATACTGTGCCATATATTTACAGATTTTCAATAAGCGGCATACATAGTTAGTAATTTACTTAGTAATATTCATCCATTAGTTCAGTTTAGTCGACGGATCAACATGGGTGTAAACCATAAGTGGTCTATTCTACTCCTAACTCAAGCCTGAGACCGGAGAATCCCAGCTCAGTGCACGAACTCCGTAGCACCGGCGAGGGTCCTGGAATTCTTTGGGTAGATTTTTAACTCGAAATTTTGCCCGGGCAGCGCCGTTAGGCTATTCTTTTTTCGATTTCCAACCGCCAAGGGATTTTTTACGTGCACAACAATACACACGGGCATCCGATCTCACTACCCAGAGACCAGAGGACATTTTGTTACTAGATGTCCGCGTGACAAAACTCCTGGCCCTCCCCGGGGCTTGAACCCGGGATCTCCTGCACTCGAGGCGGAACCATACCTCGAGACCACTCAACCCCCTATGATATCATCCACTAGATTGGATGTTTTGCTTTTGTGATATATCGTTTAATCTTTTCTTGCAGTCCGTTCCGGCTAATTGTCTTTAACAAGCTTTCCGTTGTCTTTAGCTTATTGCGATGGGTTATATATTCAATTAATGGCATGCTTTGAATTCATAATTCCGGCACTCCAATAATTTTATTTTTGCCTTCGCTCGCTTTGAAATCCAGAGTAGTCCATATACGTGATACTACTTCTAATGCACCGGACTGATGTTTGCGTGTGGATTAGCGTTCCCTATTACCAGTGTCCCTCGCCATCAGGCAAACCCATTATAACTTCAGAGGTTATTGTAATTTTGTCATTTACGTCCCCAAGTCAAGGACGAGAAATCAACAGTTTAGTCTAATTTGACGGTGTAGGGATGGAACCCTCTACCTCGACATCAGGACACAAGATATTTAAGAACGAGCGTTCTTATTCTTTCGGCAATGCCGACCTCCATTCCAGTAAATAATGTTCTGTATTATTATACTCAGTGGGCGTGTTAGCTAAGGTGATAGCGAACCGCTCAAGATAATGTCATAAGACCGGTCGGTCACGGGTTCGATGCCTCGGCTTGTCGCCTGCGAAATGAGAGAAAGTTTTACTACCTATTCCACCGTGTATTCAGACCTACACAATGTGACGGCGCTGCCATATCACAGACTCATGGCAGGAAACTGCTTTGAGAGAAACAATTCTTATGATGATTCTGCTTCTGCCATTAAGCACAGCTGTCTTTGATCACCCATTGGGTGCCTCTTCGCAATGAAGGTGGGCCGCAATGGATTTTCAACACTGTCTGTCTCTCCACCTGACTGTACATTATGTCAGGTTGCTGTTCGCCCATCACTTAATGTTATCTTCTTTTTGTTGTAGTCTCATTGCTGTCTTTGGGATACTATGTGATGAGGTCCCATACTCTTCCACGATGGCCTGACATGTTCACAATTGTGCCCTGAACACGCTTCACATGTGCCACACACTTCACTGTTTCGCTTTCGATCTTAGGCAAATTTTCCCAAGTTGTTTACTCAGTATTTGTTTATTTCAAAGCGTTTTAGTTTTTCATTTATTGCTTGGCATTTCTTGTTGGAGTATTTAACAATGTGTACATATTTCTCTTGGAGCTTTGATTCCCACACTAGTGTCAGTTCGTCTGCTATTCCTGTTTTGTATATGCCGATGTAATGTCAACTTTACTCAGAGCTATATGTGTGTTCAATCGTGTTGCATGAGAGCTCATGAGTGACGCTAACAATATCAACACTGTAACCTATCATGCCGGCTCCGTAGCGAAGGGGTTAGATATCCTGCATACCGTGTTCGAAACACAACTGTGGTCTATTTGGCAACAGAACACCTTGCATTGGTTTTTAATGAAATGGTATGGGTGCCAGTCGTTTAGAAAGCAATGGCAAACTACTGAACGTAAACTTGCCAAGAGATCACAAACAGCATACAAATGCTGGGGTTGGCTGCGACGTCCAATAAAAGGAAATGCAACTAATTTGTTTAACATATCATGCATGTGATAGGACTTGGCTAAGAAGGGTTGGCGTGAGACGGGTTGGATACCTCATCCTGTAGAGACCTTCAGCTGCAAAATACAACCACTCATGGACAAGTCTACAAAGGGCTTGGTGTGAGTTGGGTGAGAGTCTGCGCTCCAGTGGAAAATAAATAGCACCAGAACAAGAAGAAGACACACGTCGTTGTTATTTGCTCTGTCTTTCTTTGCCTCTTTGTCCGCCATTTTATTACCAGCAAGTTCTTAAATGAACGGAACAAATGAACTTTGTGAATGGTGCAGATGGTGTGGAAATGTTATTTATTTATTTAATCAAAGTGAAATACTTATTTTCCATGTCACCGTAGCATTTTGATGGTACAGTGTTACTTATTTATTTATTTATCAAGGTGAAATATTTATTTCCCGTATCACCCAAGTATTTTGATGATACAGTGTTATTTACTTATGTGTTTATCAAGGTGTCTGTCGATTAGGGGTTGTCAGCGCAGTTTAACAATCCGGGTACACTAAGTTTGAAGTAAAACAATAGGGAAATGACCGCTGGCCGCTCATGAAGCAATGACAAACTACTAAATGTAAAACTGCTTAGAAAATAATAAAACCAAAACAATGCCGTGGTTGATTACGACGTCTCGTAAAGGTAGTACAACTAACTAGTTATCAAGATGAAATACCCATTTCTCAAATCACCATAGCACTTTGGAGATACGAGAATATACGGGAACCTATCCTATAGCACAACACCTGCATATATAGTAATGTAAGAACCTATAGCACAACTTCGGTATATAAAGTAATGTAAGAATCTATAGCACAGCACCGGTATATAAAGTAATGTAAGAACCTATAGTACAGCACTGGTATATAAAGTAATGTAAGAGCATATAGCACAGCACCGGTATATAAAGTAATGTAAGAACATATAGCACAGCACCAGTATATAAAGTAATGTAAGAAAATATAGCACAGCACCAGTATATAAAGTAATGTAAGAAAATATAGCACAGCACCGATATATAAAGTAATGTAAGAACTATGAGAGGAGGCATCTCTCCTGGACACCAGACGGATGTAAGTCACGCATAATTTCACAATCACTGTGCAAGAAAATTTAGGCTTTTAAGTTTAAATGTGTCAGAAAACGTCTTAGAGTGCCATGAACTAAGAACCAGAAAAATACTGACATTCTTCCAGATGTTTTTTTTTTTTGTTCTTTTACTTTTTTTGTTGTTGCGGTCGCTCGCTTTGAACTCAAGCGTAGTCCATACACACTACTCCTAGTAGCACTGGGCTGAATTTTGTGAGGGATTAGCTTTCCCTATTAGCAGTGCCCCTCGCAATCTGGCGAACCTATTCCGACTTCACAGGTACTTGTAATGTACATTCCCAAGTCAAGGACGAGAAGTCAACATTTTAGTCCAACTGACCGGTGTAGGGGTTGATGCCCCTATCTCAGCATCAGCACACCGGATGTTTAAGAATGAATGAACTCTATTATCCATTCAGCCATGCTGACCTCTCTTCAAGATGTGAACATCGAAGACAACTGGCACAGAAACAGAAATGCTTCTGTGAAACGAAATACTTTGACCATATTCACTGACTGAGCGCCACACAAACAGTAGGTTTGGACCAAACATGGTCAACGAGCAAATGATGAAGTATTATTGTGTAAATTTCCATTCACTGAGCATTGAAATTGCGTTAGATACCGCGGAAAAATAATAACACACGCACACAAATGATGACTCTGGTACGGCGATATATCGTCCTTCTGTCCTTTCGGGAGGTCATATTTAGCGATATATTATCCTTCTGCACTAGATCAGTTAAACGCCATATTAGATGACATAATACACACAAAATGTAACGGGAGAAAAATCATATTAGATGACATTATACACATAAAAAAAAGTATTGCGAGAAACAGAAACCGAGGCAGAAGAGGTTGAAATAACTGTTTAAAAAGAATAAAACATATTGCACAGCCAACTTCCCCAGAAATGCCTGTGGAGATTACATATAGCTGACTAGATGTGCCAATCTAGAAGAAACCCACAAACCCAATAAAACGTGACTACATAATAAGACAACTTGATGGTGGTTTCCGGAAAGTGTTACTTCAATATTTGGCAAGGCTCCAGGTAAGGATGGAATTCCAATAGAGGTTATCACGAGTGGGCAAGAAACACTCACTCTACAGATCCACCAACTAATAGAGCTATGCTGGCGAGAAGGACAAGCCCACGGGATTGCAAAGATTCAATCATAATAACATTGTACAAGAACAAGAGCGATCGGAGCGACTGTAACAACTATAGAGGTATCTCACTTCTGTGTATTGTTGGGAACGTATTTGCCAGAATTGTTCTGTGCAGACTTCAAGTCCAGGGAGATCAAGTCTACCCCGAATCACAGTGCGGCTTCCGTCAGAACCGGTCTACCATTGATATGATATTCTCATTGCGACAAATGCAAGAAAAATGCCGTGAGCAGAATCAACCACTGTTTATTGCCTTCATCGACCTAACAAAGGCATTTGATCTGGTCAGTCGTGAGGGTCTGCTCAAGGCAGTAAAGAAGACTGGCTGCCCACCAATTCTTCTGTCCATTCTGGAATCGTTCCACACAGGCATGAAGGGTATAAACAAGTCTGATGGTGCAACTTCAGAAGAGTTTCAAATCAAGAGTGGAATTAAGCAAGGCTGTGTACTAGCTCCCATCCTCTTTGGAATATACTTTTCACTTCTACTAAAATATGCCTTTCGTGATCAGGATGGTGGTATATACATTCACTCACGCTCAGATGGCCGACTCTACAATGCTCAGAGATTGAAGACCATGACCAAAATTAGAAGAGTACTGATCAGAAAGTTGCCTTTTGCAGATGATGCTGCAATTGCGACCCAGTCCGAGGAAGAATTACAACATCTACTATCTGCATTCTCCAATGCTTGTTCTGAATTTGGTTTAACAATTAGCAAAAAGATGACATAGATTATGTCACATGGTGCAGATGGGGTACCATCAATGTTTATTGACGACGCCGAACTAGAGATGGTAGACCATTTTACATATCTAGGATCAGAGGTAAATAGCAAATTATCCCTAGATCAGGAAATCAACATCAGGATTGGTAAGGCAGCAACAACAATTAACAGGTTAACAAAAAGAGTCTGGGAGAACAGGAAGCTTACTGCGAAAACAATAGTGCTTGTCTATCAAGCCTGTGTCCTTAGTACTCTTCTCTATTGCAGTGAAGCCTGGTCACCTTACTCACGCCAAGAGAAACGTTTAAACAGCTTTCATGTGCGGTGTCTGCGACGAATACTTGGTATTAAGTGGCAAGACAAAATCACAAATACTGAAGTATTGGAAAGATCAGGTTGTGTGACGGTATTTTCCATGCCCAGTCTTCGTAGACTTAGATGGATAGGACACGTTAGGAAGATGGATGATGGTAGAATACCAAAGGACATATTTTTGGTGAACTACAGATGGGTAAGAGATCTCAGGGTCGGCCTCTTCTACAATACAAAGATGTGTGTAAGCGGGACATGATTGATACAGGCATTGATAATGCACATTGGTAGCAACTC
This sequence comes from Cepaea nemoralis, assembly GCA_014155875.1. NCBI lineage: Eukaryota > Metazoa > Mollusca > Gastropoda > Stylommatophora > Helicidae > Cepaea > Cepaea nemoralis. The sequence goes on along the minus strand of JACEFZ010021968.1, from coordinate 72,018 downwards.
GCCGCTGATCGTGTTGCATGGAGGGCAAATATCAGAAATGGAATAAATACAAAGGAGAAAATGATTGCAGATAGGTCACACATCGAGCTTGCGAGACGTAAGATGGTGCATGATGGTGGAAATGACAATGTGTTCACATGCTTCCACTGTGGACGAACATTTACATCGCGAATTGGCCTTATCAGTCATATTCGCTACAGCCATGGGTTTTAGTTATTATGCCTTTTTTGAAGTACAATGTAACAAACTATCGTCTGTCAAGACGGTAAGGTGCCAATGATGAATGACTTCAATATTTATCCATATACATGTATAACTTGTAGCAGAACGGTCGTGGGATTCTCGACACTGCCTTTATTCCTGGATTCTGGGGTAATTTAATTCCGTTCCACATTTGCCTTCGTCGCCCAACCTGCAATAATAGACGAAAAGACTGCAAACTCTTAAGATACCTCTGACACATCCAAGGAAATTACCTAACGTTTCTTCAATTAAAAAAAAAGGTGGGGGAGGGGGGGGGGGATACATTTTCATTTTAGAAGTGTCCACCTGTCTTTATTTCTGGGTTCTGGTGTAATGTAATTCCGTTCCACATATGCCTTCGTCCCCCTAACCGAAATAATAGACGAAAAAGCGGCAGAATCTTAAGATCCTCTATGGATCTTCTATAGAAATGGATCCCCCATGGAAATTACTATCTAACCTTTCTTCAATGAAGGGAAGGGGATGGGGGTGGGAGGAAGGGAATACATTTTAATTGTAGACAATCTGAATAGAGGTTGGCTCTGAAATTTAGAAATGTCCTAGACTCCTTTACGTATGAGTGAAGACAATCTTGTTGGTACGTCTCATCATCAAGATTGCTGGAGAGGAAGATCTGTAAAGTCAGGATGTTTGGATATGTTCGTGTCTCAGTTAGCGTAGGAGATCACCTGATTGATGTAGGACTACTCCATTCATGCTGAGATTACTTATAGTTTACTACTACATGTGGCAATCATGAAGACACCCACATGTCTAACAAAACGTGAATACACATAAGACAACTTGAAGAGTGGTTTACGGAAAGTGTTACTTCAATATTTATCCATATAAATTATGAAGGTACACTTGCAGATGTAATGTACCCGTGTCTAGATGAATACTGTCACTGTTTATAATTCATTACTATAAATTTGAAACAGAACGTTTACCATCACGCCAAACAAAATGCACCAGGGGCGCTAGGTACGAGCCTATGATCTAGCGCCCTTTGAAGCCACCACTTTCCAAATACCGGAAACGTCATTGAGTTTGTTCATCAACTTTCAACTCTTTGGAAAAGGATACGACCAAATTGCTTGATGCTGCTCTGTAAAATAAAATCAAATAAAAAAAACTAGCAGATTGCATTTCTTTTAAATGTCTTGTTTCTTTACTTTTTCATTCCATCCAGTGTAGAAACAAATACCCGGATTTGCGTGTGCTGAAATTGATCTTGTAATTAGAGGGCCAAACATAATTTGCGTAAATCGCTCGCGTATTTCAGAGAGTAGATAGATCTAAGTAACAGAGAAAACTGTGGTCTCTACACGGGCACATTTACTGCAAGTTCATGTGTGCATAGTGTAGAAACACGATTCTGTTACAACTGTTCTTTGTCTGAATTGTTTTGCAATTTCTCATTATGAAAGGCTGATAGTGTCTATAAAAGACAGCGTCTGTCTGTCTGTCTGTCTGTCTGTCTGTCTGTCTGTCTGTCTGTCTGTCTGTCTGTCTGTCTGTTTGTCTGTCTGTCTGTCTGTCTGTCTGTCTGTCTGTGTGCGCGCGCTCGCGTGAGTGTGTGTGTGTGTGTGTGTGTGTGTGTACACACAAATCACTAATGTATGTATATGAGTATATTATCTCACGGCTACGTATCATTAACGTATATACTTCTTTCTATCTACAGTCAGTCAAGGACAACATGAGCACGGACTGCAAATGCCATGGCATCTCCGGATCATGCACGGTTAAGACCTGCTGGACAACGTTGCCCCCTTTCAGAAACATTGGCGACGCTCTTCGCAAACGCTACAAAAAAGCAAAACTTGTGGTTCCTTATTTGGGAGGTCGCTCCCGAAGACCTATTTCGTTAATTCTTAAACGCTCCAAGCGCCCGCACCGGAAGCCTCGGCGAAGCCATCTTGTTTATTTGGAAAAATCTCCGAACTACTGTGATCATGACCCGACAACAGGCTCCTTGGGCACGGTTGGTCGCTCCTGCAACCGGACTTCTACAGGCCCCGAAGGGTGTGACTTGATGTGCTGTGGTCGCGGTTATAACACTCACCAGTACACTCGCGTATGGCAGTGTTCCTGCAAGTTTCACTGGTGTTGCTACGTGGAGTGTGTCCGATGCAGTGAGAGAACAGAACTGTATACTTGTAAATAGAGAACATCAAAACAGTGAATCTCTCGCATAACATAAGCATGTGTAATCAACGATGCACCGCAGTCTTGTCACAGTTTTGGCTAAGCACGATTTATATATATCTGGGACGTAAATGTTAGCTATAAAATTTAACATTGTGCATATGGTTAATTGTTATGTGTGGAGAATATTTAGACGTGTTTTTAGAAAGTGTTAAAGTTAGTTCCTCGTCCTTTATACAACGCCGCAATCAACCCCAGCATTTCTATAGTTGTTTGTGATTTTCAAGGCAGTTTTGCATTCAACAGTTTACCATTGCTTTCTAAAGACCGGCATACCATTGTGAAAATCAACACAAGGCGGACTGCTTCCAAGTGGCCTGCGGGTGATTTCGAACCTGGTATGCCCGGGATGGTTAACTCGGTCAACACATGCCCGCTGAAGTCGGATGTGTCGGCCTAACGGTGCAAGGACGCAGCTTTGCTGTAAACAGGCACAACGCAATCACATCCGGGGGAAAAAAAAATAACTCTGGATGAACGCAGAAGAAGAACCCGGTATGCAGGATTGTGTAACGGATTTCACTACTCCTCAGCCACAGAGACAGGTAGGAATTGTTGGACCAGGCTCTATTACCTGACACTGGTAGGAATTGTTGGACCAGGCTCTATCATCAGACAAGCGGTTTAACCCTGACACAATCAGAACGTATTTCATCAACACAGAAAGAAGGATTGTGCTAACTCGTGATTGCTTAAACTGTGGAACTATAGCGTAGTAGAATGAGACATAGAATCCTGTTAACGAAATAGAATTATGTTGTCTCTGCGAGAAACATGTTATTCTATCATGAGATATAACTATAGTAACATTTTAGAAAGAATCCTTTCTAACATAATTAATATTATGTTTTAAAAATGTAATTGTTTACATATTTACATTTATATTTATACATTTAAATAAATAAATAAATAAATAAATAAATTGTCCCGAAGCAGTTTTGTGCTATGGCCTGTGACGTAATAGGGACATCACATTTTGTAGGCCTGAATACATGAGGGGGGGGGGGGGGGTAGGTCGCCAATTCTCACCTCACTTACCAGGCGACGAGCCCTGGAATCGACCTTCGTCCACCGTGCTCATGAAATTATCAGCGCAGTTACCTATCAACTTCGATAGCGAACCTGCTATATATTCACAACACTATTATATGAAAACGGAAGAAAATAGTTATTTTTGTCAAACGTGAGGCATAATGCAATGTTTAATTATGAGAAATCACGGCTTTTAAATATGAAGTATGAGGTTATATTAACCAATTGTATTAAATAATAGTTTAACTTCAAGACATTGGCTTCTCTGTGAAATTTCACAATGAATAAACTCTTATGGAAGTAAGGGAGCCATGTGGCGAGGTTGATAGACACTCGCTTGCTGGCCCACCTATCGTCGGTTCTAAAAAAAAAAAAAAAAAAAACTGGTTCTACACTCATCGAGGCAGAATGAACTTTTCTAACCCCTTAGCACTACCTGAGGGATCGATTCAGTCGCTTAACATTAACATAAGGAACCTGGAGGCAATGTGTTCAGACGAACTGACCGATCATTTGTCCAATGGTGATGTATCAAGACAATGTTAATAAATAATATATTGTAAAATAGACCTGGGCTCTCAAATCGACCCACCCTAAGATTGGTACCAGAAAATGAGTTTCGAAGTAAAAGCGGCCGGTTTGATATTGACCGCATTATCCACCCATCGCCATCTGTCTATAAAATATGGGTGTAAAAGCATATATATATAATACACCTGAAGGTGTGTAGCAGGCTTCTTTACTTTATTATTACTTAATGTAGAAGTAGAGGACAGAAGTAATGATCAGAGGACGCATTAAACAGTTATAGCCTTGAAAGTCAACTGCACCTAGATTCGAACCCACAGCCTCTAGAGAAGGTTGCAAGTGCATTTGGACGCACGGCTAACCAGCCACACATATACAATTACTCATAGTTTTATTCAATAATAACCGCGACAGTTTACTAACCCTCTTGTAGCCTGTACATTGGTTTGGAGGGTATGACTTTATTATTTCAGGCATTCAATATCGACATTTGAATATCACACAGTGGAGGGGTGGCGGGTTGAATTCCCGGACGTCTAAGCAGAATGCATGCTGTCTTTACTCTCTCACTGAACTTGTGTAACTTGTAACAGATTTACGTGAGGTTCATTGATTCAGGACTTGTTTTCAACTGCACAACATTCCAACTTACATGATCTTGTGTTTGTAATCATTACAATGACATACGAACTTTTATTAACTGGTGCCAGCTCAGAACAGAAGTACTAAAATGGTGTGGTGGAATCACTCATACGGAGCTCATGGAGAGAGCTACATAAGTTTCAAAGAATCTAGAGTTGGGAAAATGATGCTGACCTTGTACAGAGCAGACATTGCGAAGATCTGCTTATAGTATCACTAGAAGTTCCTTAGACTGGAGCCCACATGACAAAAGAAATAGAGAGATACCAAAAACAATTGGAATAGATAATTAGTGACAGAGATAAATATCATCACATTATTTATCTGTATCACTAATTATCTATTCCATGTGTTTTATGCATCCCTTTATTTCTTTTTCCTTGTGGGCCCCAGACTAAGGACTTTCTAGTGATACTATTAGCAGGGTTTATCAGTGTGTGCCCTATTCAAGGTCAGCTTTCGTGACAGTAGCTGCAGCAGATAGTAGCATGTAGAATGTTTCAAGTGAGTTTGTTGTGGGGTTGATGCACCGTTGGGGGGTTGATGCACCATTGGGGGGGGGGGGGTGTTTGATGCACCATTGGGGGGGGGGGTTGATGCACCATTGGGGGGGGGGGGGGTTGATGCACCATTGGGGGATAAGATGCAGAGAAAGAAGCGAGAAGTAAATAGAGGATATCGAACCAACAGTGCACAGGAATAGTTGCTGCAAAATCATAGGACAAAGAAGAAAACAAAACAACAACAATACTGGCATTCTTCAAGATCGGGACACCCACTCTTATAATCTGTAGTCGTCACCATCAGCTGACGTGTCCGATGCTGAACTTTGCCTCTATAACAGTCTGTCTAATCTACTCTGTCACAAGTCACATGTGCTGCCTCTGCTGCTGTCATGTGTACATGGTCTGTAACATCCTGGATCCACATTCCTTATGAACCCCTTCTTCCCCGCCGCGTCTCCCTTCATTAGTTATCTTTTCCAGACACTCACGTCATGTCACGTGCTCAAATTATTTCATTTTCCTCAATTGTGTGTATAAACTGTATTATGTCACGGAAAGTAGAATACGTAGTAAGTTAGTTGCATATCCTTTACAGGACGTCGCAATCAACCCCAGACATTTTTTGACTGTGATTTATTGGCAAGTTTACGTTCAGTAGTTTGTCATTGCTTTCTGAACGACCGGCACCCATACCATTGTATGGAAACCAACGCAAGGGGGTATGCTGCCATATCGCCCGCAGCTGTTTCGAACGCGGTATGCGGAATTACGAGTTGCATTCATACACCCTTCACCACGGAGCCGGCCACATTAAAATCATTGTGGTTTTAAAAGAAAAAAAGAAAAATGTTGGAAGAAATGGTTCTTGGGAAACGATCACTGTGATTTAAAAATAAAACTGATCGAAGAAATGGTTCTTGGGAAACGATTACTGTGATTTAAAAATAAAACTGATCGAAGAAATGGTTCTTGGGAAACGATCACTGTGATTTAAAAATAAAACTGATCGAAGAAATGGTTCTTGGGAAAAGGTCACTGTGGTTTAAAAAGAACAGTGATCGAAGAAATGGTTCTTGGGAAAAGGTCATTGTGGTTTAAAAAGAACAGTGATCGAAGAAATTCTTCTTGAGTTGAGTTGAGTTGAGTCAAGAACCGACATCACTGCACTCAGGACATTCCCATAAATGCTCAGTCCCCTCGTTCAACAGCCAGCGAAGAGTCATACTACTAATCGTTCCCACCGCTATCTGATTAAATGTTCTCCTGGTCTTCCCTTTCAGTTTTGAGATTCTTCCAGAACCTCCGCCGATCCCCCGCAATCTCATTCTTTCCACATACGGGTTCTCAATCCGTTCCTCCGACTTCTCCACCTGGTCCCACAAGCGCACGACCACCTCCCCCTTGTCCATAGGCAAGATACCACCAAGGGTGCATTCCCTACTAGCCTATCAACCTGTTCATTCCCCCGTACACCCGCATGGCCAGGGCAAAATATCCACACATTTCTCACAATCTGTGACCTCTGAAGCGACACGAAACAATCCTTTCTCCACCTTGCTAAGCATATTCTTTGAATCCGTAATGAACACAACGTGTGTTGCAGTAATCTCCTCTAGCCACCGGAATGCCGCTGTTACCGCCTCCACCTCCATTCTCATGCTGGAAGGTTCTTGTGAAAAGGTCACTGTGGTTTAAAAAGAACAGTGATCGAAGAAATGGTTCTTGGGAAAAGGTCACTGTGGTTTAAAAAGAACAGTGATCGAAGAAATGGTTCTTGGGACAAAATCACAATTAGTTTAGGAAACCGCCTACTTTTTTTACAAGTTAAGAGGAGATATAAACCTGAAAAATCAGTGACAACTAGCGAACTTGATGAGAAAAGAGTAAATTAAAGTCAATGAGATAAATACCTGAATAGCTTGGCCACATAGATTAATCGAGACAAGAACAGAGATCAGATACCAGACTGGTGATCATGGGAGGTGAGGAACCATAACCGCCCACGCTCAGCGACATGGCGCATGATGGTGGTAAATCGAGGGCATGTAATATAGTTGAACTACAGGACATGTATGCAAGAGATAGAATATGGATAATGTTCTTCCTAGCTATGATAAGCAATATCTGGTTATATGTACATCTGACACAAGCACTTATGTTTTCATTCTGATTGTATTCATATTTGTACTGTCATTGTATGCAAGATATGGTTTGTAGTAATATAATTGCACTGACATTGCATGCCATTTATATCTATGTTTATTGTCAAATATTTATTACTTCTGAGAAATATGTCAAAGTTGCGCCGTGTTGATATGTGTGTGTGTGTGTGTGTGTGATATGTGCGGGTGTGTGTGTGTGTGTGTGTGCGCGCGCCTCGTTTCCCCGAAATCAAGACCCAGCCTTAAAATAAGCCCTAGCACGATTTTTCAGGATGCCATTAATATAAGACCCACCCCTAAAATAGGCCCCAGTTAAGATCGTCAGCTAGAATGAAGTTATTAAACGTGCACTTGCATTCAAGTACTTTCTTGATGGCATCGACTTTTCTAAATACCAACTCTCCAACACGATCGCCATGCATGAAATTGCAGTGTTTATGGGCCTGGGATCTCAAACCACAATTGATCAGACGGAATTCTAGATTTGGAGAGTTATGACGATATCCCAGAAAACAATAACATGACTGTATTTGAATACATATAGAATTTTGTATATGAATAAATGTAGATTTTTTATTCTGAAAAAATAAACGACATCACCCGAAAATAAGCCATAGTGCATTGTTTTTAGCTAATATTAATATGAGACGCGGTCGTATTTTCGGAGAGACACGGCATATACCACGAAGATGTATATACTAACCGTAGCTGTCTGTGTGGTAGCGTGCCTATAAGGGAAGCAAACAACACTGTAATCTACCATGCATGTCGTAAGATGTGGGTAAAGGGAGGTGGGTTGAGACTGGATACCACATCCCATCTAAAATGTAGCTGAACAATCCATCTAATCAAGTACAAGCGTACAAAGTGCTAAAGATTAGTTGGCTGAGGGATTGTGTTGGGAAATGAAAGGAAGATGAAGAAGAGGAAGCATAGTTAATACGTTAGTCACATATCCAAGAATACGTGACCGCCTAACGCTAAAATGTACCAGATTCGATCTCATCACAGAGCAGGGAATGCCCCCCACGAACCATTGATATCTAATCATATCAGACGTCCCCATTATCTCCTAGGTTGTGGGATCGGTTAGTTAGTTAGCTAGTTAGTTAGTTAGTTAGCTAGTTGAGGTTCCAACTTCACGGCAACGGGTCGTCCCCATTATGCTCCGTTCCTGTGCCAGCGAATATCACACAAAATGCTCCCCACTGTCCAGTGTGAAAAGTGGAATAGACAGGAGTCTCGGCAATCCAACAGCCCGCACAGGTACACTGTGCATAATGCAGCCGTCAGAATGCCAACACAAAATTAATCCACGAAAACCACAGTTCATCGTCGATGGACTCGGCAGTCACCAGAAAGACCTAATTGACCCGGGTTTTCTCACATAGCTCGGTCTTTTACCGCAGGGCGACACGCCGAAGGTGTCGCATAAAGCACGAACTCCGTAGCTTCAGCGCCGACTCCAGAAACCGAAAAGGCAAAACAGTCTATTCAGCAACAGCCGGTAGCCATTGTTCCGAACATGCAGGTCACTGTATAGAACAGATTAAAAAGAATTCCCCGCGAATTTCACAGCTCACAGTGTTGCCCACGCACTCACTCAGTAGCAGGGCGTCGGAACAAGTCCAACATGAGGAAAATGCGATTGCAAACCGTAGTTGCAAGCATAAACACGCCACAGGCCTTAACGATTCAACGCCTAACCGCCATATTGGCGTACACAGCCTTATAAGATAAGGGCGAAAAACAGGATTCCCCCGTGTGCAAGTTGTGCATATTAAACATCTCACGGCAATTGGAAATGGCTAAGAACAGATCGCACTGCCACTGCTCTGGCCAAATTGTTGGGAAATGAAACCTTTTCACGGATAAATAGAACCGTTACCTTACCAGGAATCTGTCTGGAGGAAACAAACGTTAACAAAAGCATGCCGAAGTCGGACACACGTACCTTTGTGATGTATAACTAGTTGTGATGCCCTTTCCACGGAAGAGGAAATACGAAGAAAGAATGAGTACATTATTTCTGTCACTGATACGTATGCTATGTTCATGTGTGTTGCGTTTTAGGGCAAAAGTTATAGTTTTGACAACGTAATTTTGATGTATGCTAGAATGAAGTTATTAAACGTGCACTTGTAAAGGAAGGTACTTAGGTTCGCATATTCCTTGCGACTTGGCATTCGACTATGCTGATTTGGTTTCAGTATGACAAGTTGAAATATATGTTGCATGTTTCTGTTTGTCATGTTGATTACATTTTACGTTGCATTTTAACATTTAAGTTGAAATTCGGTTTACTTGTTATTTAATTTTAGGTTTAATTTTAAAATGTACGTTATCAGTTTTGTTTCAATAATATTGTTTTGATTTTTGCACAGTGTATGTATATATATATATGTGTGTGTGGTTGGTGTGTGTATATGTGTGAGTGTATATGTGTGAGTGTGTATGTATGAGTGTGTATGTGTGCGAACGTTTACAATACATAATGATACAATGCAACAGATTAATTTCACCATTAAATTCTTAGAATACGTAAAGTAAAGCTGTGTTTACTATTGTCTTTTTATTTGTTGTCGTCATGTACTGCCACGTGGTTGTTTGCATCTTCCTCTTAAACCAGGTCTTTTTAACGTACAAATAAGAGTGATAGGGTTGAAAGAGGAAGGTAAATATTCCAGTTTTTGATTTTTAATTAAAATTTAATTTTAAAATTAAAAATTAATTTTTTAAATTTAATTTAAAATTGCAGGACTCCGACAGAAAAAAAATCAACAGATAAAAATATATGCGAAATGAGCTGTTATTTGGTGGAGGTCGACGTTGCTGAGAGGTTTACCACGCTTAAATTCTCTACAGGCGGCGGCGAGGTAATAGGATCGTTCTACACACCGGTCAGATGTACTTTAACTGATTCAGAGGCAAACAAAAAGTAGGTGTGGACCAAACATGGCACACAATCAGATGAACAAGTATTATAATGTAAACTTCCTGTCACTGGGCATTGAAATTGTGGAAGATGCCACAAAACAAACCAAACAATACAATGACCCCAGTATGGCGATACATTGTCCTTCTGTTCAAATGGGAGGTCATATTTGGCGATATATTATCTGTCCGAATTGAATCAGTTAATGTTGACTCCCCGCTCAATAATCTATGGCAAACTACTAAAGATAAAATTCCTTAAAAATTGCTAAGTGTCTAACAACATATGCGGGACATGCCTGTATGAGTGTAAAAAGAGTTCTTTATATTGATTTTAAACTATCCTATACAGCACTGTACCACAAGTTGCCATATTTGATGACGAAGTGAATGCAAGAATCACCAAGGCCAGCGCAGCCTTTGGCAGACTACACAAATGTGTGGGACAGAAATTGAATAAGCCTGCAAACAAAGCTGGAAGTCTACAAAGCAGTCATATTATCCACACTGCTATAAGCTTCTGAAACCTGGACTGTTTATCAGCGACACGCCTGGAAATTAAACAACGTCCACACAGTCTGCCTTAGGAAGCTATTGAAAATTAAATGGCAAGACAAGATCCCAGACACTGAAGTTCTAGAAAGAGAGTCCATGCCCAGAATCCACACTCTACTAATGAAAAATCAGACTCGCTGGGCTGGTCACTTGACTCGCATGCCAGATCACAGGCTTCCTAAACGAATATTTTTACGGCGAACTGTGCTGTGGTAAACGATCCCAAGGCGGCCAGGAACGCTTTAAAGACACTCCGAAGGTCTCACTAAAAGTTTTTGGAATTCATCACGACACTTAGGAGACTGTTACGAAGAAAGATTGACATTCGGGGCGCACATCATTACGCAAGGGTATAGTCACTTGTGAAGCAAACAGAACCGCAAGAGCTGTGAAAAAGTCTAGACAAAAAAGCCACTACAGGAGATCCTCCGCCTGGAACATCAAACATTCCTTGCCCACACTGTCAAAAAACTTTTCGAGCCAATATAGGCCTTACCAGCCATCTTAGAACTCGCGGCTCCAAACCTTCAACTCCGATGGATGAAATGAATGATCGTCATCATTCTTTATGGATAAACACCACCACTTTTGGACATATCAGCTAAAAGTAATGCCTTCCCTCCCATACTCTTGGACATAACGACCAAATGTAATGCCATTCCTCCCATACTCTTGGACAAATCAACCACAAATAATGCCCTCCCTCTCATATTCGTGGAGTATCAGCCATAAGTGATGCCCTCCCTCCTACACACTTGGAAATATCAACCACAAATATGCACCTCCCTCCCATACTCTAGGACATATCAACTACAAGTAATGTCCTCCCTCTCATACTCTTGGACATATCAACTACAAATAATACCCTCCCTCTCATATTCGTGGAATATCAACCACAAATAATGTCCTCCCTCTCATACTCTTGGACATATCAACCACAAGTAATGCCCTCCCTCTCATACTCTTGGACATATCAACCACAAGTAATGCCCTCCCTCTCATACTCTTGGACATATCAACCACAAGTAATGCCCTCCCTCTCATACTCTTGGACATATCAACCACAAATACGCACCTCCCTCTCATACCCTAGGACATATCAACCACAAATACGCACCTCCCTCTCATACACTTGGACATGTCAACCACAAGTAATACCCTCCTTCCATACTCTTGGACATATCAATAACAAGTACTCTCCTCCCTCCCCAACGCTTGGACATATTAACCACAACTACTAACCCCTCGTCCTTTAAGCTTTAAGAGATAATACGTCAATCAAGTACCTAAAGTACAGAATGAGTGAATGATTGCACGAGATGACAAGGTCTAATTTTCCTCTACACACTGAGTACACACGAAGCGGTAAAGAAAGAAACGCGTTAACCACAACCTACGTTATATTATATGTATGCATACGCCTAGGTAGTGTAACTATAGCATTTCAGCAAACCAAATCAAAGTAACTGCACCAGTATGAACCCAATTGTTAGTGAAATGCAAATGTTTACGTCCATTTATTGCAAATGTCGAACAATAAAGAAGAAAGCACACAAGACACCACGTCTCCTCTTATTTTTCGTTTTACCGACACGAAGACATCGCGTTTTCCATCGTCCTTTTGTCGTCTACGTTTGGCAATATAACGTTTAGATTGTTCCCCTTGGCTGTTGTATTATGCCAAATGGTCTGAAGTGTGCGAGGAAAACCTTTGACATCGGGACGTCTAAATGGCTGTAAACATTCTCTCAACTGTGCCTAGTAGGTGGCCTATACTCTAGCATATGTGACCCGCTTATTAACATTTCGGGTTGATTCAATTCTCATTGAAAAACGGCGGCGGAAAAATGTCACACAACAATGACTTCTCTGACTTCAAGCCAGGACATTGTAAATGTCTTCGGGACATTTTTTTTTAATATTGCAATTTTTAAGTCGGACAAGACAACATAAATATAGAATTATAGATAAGACCACACGTACCAAGAAACATCTACAATATGGAGGAAGTTATTAAAAGGAAGGATTCAGTAATTATACAATTGGACATCGTCGTCATTTGTCGTTCTGAGCCGCGTACGCGATAACGCACTTCCACAATCATCTGTTTTGTGTGTTCTTGTTTCGATTTTATTATTCATCTTAAGAGGCATGATTGTCTTGGGAATATACAGTGGTGGTTTTCTCTTGACCTCCCCAGGTTTGTGTATGGCTAACTCAACAAGCCTTTGTCTAAAAGATATACCCTACACGGTGGGGCAGATGGAAGATGCACCACAGTGATAGAAAATAGAATAGGACAAGCAAACACCGCATTCTATTAAATGAAGAACATTTTGTGCAATAAGTCCTTGTCTTTTAACGTTAGAAAAAAGTTATTGCATGTTACATAGAATCAATTTTAACACATGGCTGAGAATCCTGGATGATTAGTAATCATCATCATCATCAAGTGCCGTGCCGGCTGGCGTAGGCGTTCATGGCTCTCCATAGATCTCGGTCTTTGGTTTTCTGGATCAACTCTGCTGCTGATATTCCTCCATGCCACCGTCTCAATCCATCCAGCATCACTTCTCTTGGTCTACCTCTGCCTCTCTTCCCCTCGATCTTTCCAGTTGTTACGATGTTCTCCAATGCCTCTCTTCTCATCACATGACCGAGGAAAGCTGTTTGTCTCTGTCTTATTGTTGTATATAATGTTCTAGTTTCAGTTAGCCTGTTTCAGGCAGTCGTCGTTAGTTACTCTGGCAGTCCAAGGAATTCGCAACATTCGCTCAGGAACCACATCTCTGTTGCTTCTAATTTCTTCTTAATTTGTTCATTTACATTCCAAGATTCACTGCCATACAGCAAAACTGGTTCTACATAGCATTTCAGCACTCTCTTTCTTACATTCAGTGATAGTGACTTATTGCATAAGATACTCTTCATTTTCTGAAATGCGGCTTTTTGCCTGCCCTATTCTGCTCCTAATCTCTGTTGTACATCTTCCATCTGATGTTATAAATGCCCCTAGGTATCTAAAATTATCAACTTGGTTAAGGATTTTCCATTCTATTTCTATGTCACATTTTGGTGTCACCATTTTCTTTGATATTACCATTGTTACTGTTTTCTTGATATTCAAGGAGAGTCCTTTCCTTGCACTCTCTGTTACTACAACGTCTAATAATTGTTGTAGGTCTGTTGAATTATCCGCCACCAATACTGTGTCATCTGCATAGCGTATATTATTTATATTATAACCTCCAACTAGTATTCCTGGCATCTCTTTGATCTCTCTCATTATTACTTCGCTATACAGGGAGAAAAGATCTGGTGACAAGACACACCCTTGTCGTACTCCTAGCTTTATCTGTTCGTAACTACCCTCTTTATTTCCCATTTTAATTGCTGCTACTTGGTTCCAGTAAATATTCTTTATTATTCTTAAATCTTTTCCATCAGTGTTGATATCTTCCAACATTTTAATCAGTTCATCATGTTTTACTTTATCAAATGCCTTAGTATAATCTATGAAGCACAAATATATGTCTCTCTGTTTCTCTATTGACCTTTCTATTAGTGTCCGTAATGTATAAATTGCATTGTTTGTGCCCTTTCCTTCCACAAATCCATACTGTTCTTCACTAATTTCCATTTTTATTTTCTTTTTGGTTCTTCTCATTATGATTCTGAGTAGAAGCTTAGTGATATGGTTTATAAGGTTAATTGTACGAAAATCTGGTCTTTTTGGTATAGCTATAAATACAGATTTCAGCATATCACTGGGTAAATATCCACTGCTGTAAATATCATTCAACATTTTGGTTAATATATCTACTCCAAATTCTCCCAATACTTCTAATTCTTCTATTGTGATTTCATCTGGCCCAGCTGTTTTTCCTTTCTTCATACGTTTCATAGCGTCAGCGACTTCTTCTTTCAGAATAGGTGGACCTTCTAAGTTACTATCTTCTGTTAATTCTTCCCTTTCTCCTTCATATAATTCTCTTATATACTCATTCCACCTCTTCATTATAGCATCTTCCTCTAATATTATCTTTCCTGTTTTTGATTTCAAACACCCTGTATTTATTCTTATTTTTCTTCCTGTAAGCTCACTGATTTGTCTGTGCATATTTTTTGTATCTTTAATGGAATTTAATTCAATTTTTTTGCATTGCTCGTTTAACCAACTTTCTTTAGCCTTCCCACATTTATCTTTTATTTCTTTATTTATCTTAGCGTATTCTTGTTTGTCATTTTTACTCTGTTTTCTTTTGTCCATCAGTTTTAAGATATCTTCATTCATAGATTTTTTCTTAGCTATTTTGCCTCTCTCCGGTAATACTTCTTTGCTAGTTTGATGAATGGAGTCCCTTAACATTTCCCATTGTTCATCTATACTCTGTATTTTAGTTATTGCATTGTACCTATTTTTCACAGTCACTCTGTATTGTTCTTGCATTTCTTTATCTATTTTCAGAACCTCTTTATTAAGTCGCATGTTCTTAACCATTTTTTTCCCTCTCTTTAATCTTTAATTTGTCCACATAGTGGTATATGATCACTATTACAGTCAGCACCAGGCATTGTCTTTACATTCATTAAAGCATTTCTAAATCTTTTATTAATTAGTATGTAGTCAATTTGGTTGCGTATTTTCTTATCAGGGCTTATCCATGTGTACAGTCGTCTTTTATGGTGTTTAAACCATGTGTTTCCAATTATCATATCATTGATATTTGCCCATTCTATTAGCTTTTCCCCTCTTTCATTTCTTGTACCTAAACCATAATTCCCCACTACATCCTCCATTTTTCCCTTTCCTACTTTTGCATTAAAATCACCAAGTATTATCTTTATTTCTTGTGATCCAATTTGAGCCATCGCCATTTCTATTTCGTCGTAAAAGTGTTGTATTTCTTCATCACTACTGCTTGCTGTTGGTGCATATACTTGTATAATATTTATGTCTATTGGTTTGCCTTTGATTTTTACCATAATAACTCTATCTGAAATACACCAGTATCCATTAATTGACTTGGCTGTTTTTTCGTCTAATATTATTCCTACACCTTTTTCATGTGTATCCCCTCCAGAATAAATTATTGTGTGATTGTCAGCTATAATTTTGCCCGATCCCTTCCATCTCATCTCACTAACGCCTAGTATATTCATTTTCATGCTATCCATCTCTCTTAGAACATTGGTCAACTTTCCTAGCTCATTTAATGTCCTAACATTCCATGTTCCTACTCTAAATTTATTTATTTTAGTTAAGATTTTGCCATCAGTAGCTGGATGACGGTCTGGTGTCACCTGTGGCTCATGACTGTCCCTACCGGACGAGGATGCCCTAAGACAGCCATTAACGTCCTTCACTAACTTTGATATATGTTTTGCCATGAAGTCTTGGGAAGATAATGTGGTGGTTTCCCCTTGCCTTCCACATTCACATGGTGGTCTTTTTACCTCTACCTTTGACAGCCATTTCCGACTGTAAGGACAAGTGAGTGCCCTGCTCTGCTCAGTTGCAGAGTTGTCCACTTATTCCGGTGGATACTCGGTCCCCAGAGCTGTGTTAGCCACACCGTAGTGTGTTTCCATCCTCTACCGCGGGGAGGTGCAGTTGGGATTTTCCCTTCATAAAGTTATGGTCTCTGACCAAAACTCTCCAGTACTTTTAGAGGAGCTTTTTCTCCAGTACTTTTGATTAGTAAACAAGCGAAAAATTCTACGGAAGCCTTGGAGACGTGGTTTTATAGAAGAATGCTGAAAATTAATTGGACAGACAAAATGAGCATTCTGGACGTTTTGAGGGCAGCTAAGTATACGCATCTATCATGCATTATGTAAAAAGATGTGGAAAGATGATATGTGGCCAAAAAATTGGAAGAGAACTATCTTTATTTCAATACAAAAAAGGGCAATCTGAAATTATGCACCAACTATAGAACTGTTTCCTGATCAGTCATGCAAGTAAAATTCTACTAAACATCATAATGGAAAGACTTCGTAAGAAAATGGAAGAAGAGATTAACGTGGTTGAAGCTGGATTTAGACAAGGAAGAGGAACAAGAGATCACATACTCAACATGCGTTTAATAATAGAGAAGCGTAGACAATTTAAATGTAAACATATCCTCATGTTTTGTGGATTATTCAAAGGTATTAAACTGTGTACAATATCCATAACATGTAGTACAACTCATTGTGGTGAGGGTAAAGAGAGAGGGATAGTGCCTCACGATGAGTGGCAGCCATATCCCAAGGGATAGACCAGGATCATGTTTGGTTTCCATCTCATTACCTAGCTCGTGTATGGCTCCACGAATACCGCTTCTGTACGGCGATGGCACACCACGGGCAACAGTATTGGCTGACTGGCTAAACTATATGAGTAAAGTAGGGGTAATATCCTACTAAGGGAATGTCCATCCCTAGTACACAACAAAGACTGGGACGGTGGAGAAGGCGGATGAATCTAAATAGATCAACGGCTTCAAAAGCGAAACAGCAGAGTGTATGGCACACATGAGGCGTGTTCAGGACACGATAGTGAACATGGCTGGCCATCGTGGAAGAGATTGGGACCTCACCATGTAATATCCCAAAGACAGCAATGGTAATTCAACAGAAGAAAAAAAGCAATACGTATCATTCTTGCCCCCCCCCCCCCCCTCCCCCCGAGATGAGCCTGTTGTACATATTCACAGGGAAGAGACAACTCCTATAGTGAATAAGGACGTGCATAATGACGAATGCATCCCAAATTCTTTTGACAATAAAATAAAATGTTTTGCATATCCTTTACAGGACATCGCTGTCAACATCAGCATCTTTCAGCTGTATGTTGATTTCTTGGCAAGATTACGCTCAGTAGTTTATTCTGGCAATACCTACCTGAAAATTAGAAGGAGAAGTCTGAGAATTGGTACGAGGAACGTACGCACCTTATATCAAGCAGGGAAGTTTGATAACCTTATTGCAGAAACAAAAACCATGAATTTAGATATCTTAGGCGTATCTGGAACAAGATGGACAGATACAAGTTATATAAGGAGAGAAGATTACATATTCATTAACTCAGGAGGAGATCATCACGAGAGAGGAGTGGGAATATTAATAAAACGAAATTTAGAGAAAAATATTAGTGGATTCTGGACTCATAAAGATAGGATGATACTTCTCAAGATTAAGGTAAGACCGTTCAACATAGTAATTCTTCAGACATATGCTCCAACATCTGATTATAGTGATGAACAGCTAGAAGAATACTATGAAGACCTACAACAAAAACTGAAAGTTTTAAAATCATCAGAGGTCCTAAATGTTATGGGAGACATGAACGCAAAGGTTGGAAAAAATCAACATAAGCAGATAGTAGGGCAATTTGGTATGGGAAACAGAAACGACAGAGGAGACCGGCTGATACAGTTCTGTGAAGAAAACAATCTTATTGTTTGCAACACATTTTCCCAACATAACCCTAGGAAACTATACGTGGAAAAGCCCTGGAGATAGAACAAGAAAAAATAATTGACTACATTATGATTAGAGATAGATTTACACACAATGTTAAAAATGCCAAAACATACCCTGGTGCTGATATCATCTCTGACCATAATCCTGTAGTCGTAAAATTACAAATACAACTTAAAACCCCAGGAATAAGGAAATCGAAGGCATCTCAAGTAGATATATCGGCATTGAAACAACCAGAAATAAGTCAACAATACCTGGTTGAAGTAAAAAATAGATATGATGGGCTAATCATTGAAAGTATGGAAGAAAATAGACGTGAAAATCCTGAGGATAAAATTAATACAAAATGGCAAAGTGTAAAAACCAGTATTCAGAATGCAAATACCACCTTGCCAGTGAAGATAAATAAGAAACAATAGTTATGGATAACCGATGAAATCTTGTGTAAAATTACTCAAAGAAAGAAAGCAAAGAACACCCCAGAGTATATATTATACATAGAGAAATACGTCACATGTGCAGAGTTGCCAAAGAAGAGTGGTTGCAGAAACAATGCAAAGAAATAGAGGATCTCTGGAAATAAAACACAACTCGAAAGAATTACATGAACATATAAAAAGATTTACAAAGAAGAAAAATAATATAACAGGAAATGGGTGTATCAGAGGAAAAAATGGAGAAATTATAATTAATAACACTGACTTAATAAAAAGATGGACAGCCTACACAGAAGATTTATTCTGGGACAACAGGGTCAATAGACCAAAATATTAAAGGCTGAAGTAGAAAAGGCTATTAAAAAGATGAAAGAAGGAAAGGCTGCAGGTCCTGACAAGATAACAACAGAGATTATAAAATCCTTTCCCAGCTTTAGCATTGAAACTATCACATCATTATGTAATGATATATATAATACTGTGTACATCCCCAAGGATTTGAAAGCCTCCATTTTCTTCACACTACCGAAGAAGCCAAGAGCTGTTGATTGTGAGGATTACATAATTATTAACTTAATGAGCCACATAACTAAGATACTACTCAAGGTCATACAAGATAGAATTCAACATAAAATAGACGAGAAAGTAGCTGAAGAACAATTTGGGTTCTGCAAAAACAGCGGCACCTGAGAAGCAATTATCTGTTTGAGGATGTTAATTGACAAATATATAGAAGTTCAAAAACGTATATATGTTTGTTTTATAGACTACAAGAAAGCTTTTGATAGAGTACAACATGAACGACTAATTACGTGCCCTCAAGATATAGGACTAGACGGAAAGGACATCAGACTTATTAGTAACTTGTCCTGGGAACAAGTGGCGTCTATTAGATGCGGTAATAACTATTCGTCGCCTACAGAGATAAAAAGAGGAGTACGACAGGGATGTGTACTGTCCCCAAGCCTCTTCAACATATACACAGAAAGACTTTTTAAACAACAATACAACGATACAAGTGGAAAGATAACATCAAGAGATGGACGAACATCAGCCTGACAGAATGTACAGTCAAGGCGAGAGACAGACAGTGTTGGAGATCCATTGCAGCCAACCTTCACTGTGGAGACTGCACTTGATTGATTGAGTACAACTCATTAAAAAGCTCTATCTAGACCAGTGGTTCTCAACAGGTGGGGAATCCCCCCAACCCCCAAGGGAGGGGGGAATTTTAGTGTTTCCATTGGGGGTGGGGGGGGGGGATTAACATTATTTCAAGATCGCGTTAATACAAGAATCAAATACTTGATAATGTTTTTTCCTCCATATTTTACGGTTCTGTACTTCTCGCCTTTCTGAAATTAGTTTTATAACGTATGTAGACCCGCAAATCACGTTTAATGAAGACGTCTAGACCTGTTTTAGTATATGTTATTAACTTCAGCTTCCATTTTTACGTATATTTTGTAAGGGCAGGGGGAATTTATAGAGAGGAATTACGAAAGGGGTGGTGGGGGGGGGGGGTAGGTGGGAATGATATTCTGTACATGGGTGCATGGGCCAAAATAGTTTGAGAACCACAGATCTAGACCAACAAGCAGCTGTTAGAATTGATGGCGAGACATCAGACTGGTTTGGTGAGGGCTGGCCTGGATCAGTCCGGCGCCTAGCGTTCGATGTCTCGGGTGGCTGTGTGAGGTGCACCAAATTGGGATCTTTCCAGCCAACGCAAGTGAGCGAGATAGGCGTTTCGAGAATATAACGGCATCGTGAAACCAGAGTCGTGGTTTGAGCGGGCAAAAGAGCAAATTTGTACGACCGTTCGACAAAGTCTCGATAAGCGACAACTCTCTCTCTCTCTCTCTCTCTCTCTCTCTCTCTCTCTCTCTCTCTCTCTCTCTCTCTCTCTCCCCCCCCCCCTCTCTCTCTCTCTTAATCTCTCTGCCTCGAAGGTGTCCACCCACTACTACTGGTGGTCACGTTCCCCTATGCTGTGGAGTCAAGGCACGGAGGAGTAGGTTAAGCGCTATTGACCACACCCCCGGACACTCAACATACTACAGTGGAATTCTGAAGGAGTTTCTAACAAGAAAGTCCCATTAACTCATCGTCTTTATGAAGATAGAGTAGATGTGACATGCATTCAAGAGACACACCTCAACGCCAATCGCAGATTCTCAGTCAGAGGATATCAGGCCATACGTTTCGACCGCGAAGGACACAAAGGAGGAGTTCTAATACTTACACGAAACACAATACCTGGCAATGAAGTATCTATGACGTCTGACAACCAAACGGAAATTGTAGGTGTTTATATAATGGAAAAGGACGAGACAATAAGAATTTACAATCTGTATAGTCCAGCAGATAAGGACCTTATAACTTTCAAACATGAAAACAACTGACACAAACTGCATTATTGTCGGAGACTTTAATAGTCGTCCAGAAAGATGGGGATACCCAGATACTGACAACAGAGGAGATGAAGTGGAGGACTGGGAAATATACTCAAATCTTCATCTACTCAACAAAGCGGACATCGAGCTTCTACTCTAGAAGATGGTTTACCACTTCTACTCCAGACTTAGCTTTCTGCACAGGAGACATCCTCCACAAAATCGATCGCCATGTGCTTGACCAATTAGCAGGTAATGACCACAGACCAATCAAGCTTGTAATGAGTATGGAGTATGTTCAACAGGAGCAAAAGCCTTTGCCTCGCTGGAATTACAAACGAGCAGATTGGGACAGATTTGCCATACTAACAGACAAATATTGTGAAAACATAAATACACGACATGCCAACATGAAATAAATGGTAGAAACTCTAAACAAGCAATAATACAGGCGGCACTGAGTCAATTCCAAGAGGAGCGAGGAAAAATTACAAACCATACTGGACTGAAGAACTATAAATTTTGAAGGACAAAGTAGAAGATGCTAGGAAGACAGCAGAGAGAGAACAAACAACTGAAGCGAACATCTCTCTCAAAGCCATCTCAGCAAAATATAAAAGAATAGTAAATTAAACAACAAGAGATTGTTGGGGAAAAGACACAGCAAACCTAAACTTTTACAGGGATGGAAACAAACTATGGAAACTAGTGAAAGCCATGAACAACAAAGGATCCAGAAACAAACAAATAACAATTAACCAAGTAAATGCCTTGCTTACAGGGAAAAAGGCTGTAAATGCACTAATGGAACACTATGCTAGAGCAAACCACATTGATATCACAACCGAACAGAAGAAAGCTATCAAATATAAACAGAAATTCATAGTAATACAGAGACAGCAGCAGAATATATGATAGCAAATCTGAAAATGGAAGAAATGGAACAGGCAATGAATATCCTAAAAAAGAAGAAATCACCAGGAAAGGATGGAATCACAAATGAAATGCTAATAGGACTAGTACTAAAGCAAAAACGAAACTACTAGCAGTCCTAAATTACAGATGGAAGAGAGGAATAGTCCCACAGGCATGGGAGGAAGCTATGATAATACCAATTCCAAAGAAAGGAATAGACCCGGAAGAACCAACTGGCTATCGACCTATCAGTGTATTTAGCTGTGTAGGAAAATTAATGGAACGCATTATCAATGACAGACTAACATGGCATCTGGAAGAAAACCAACTCTTAACACCACACCAAGCAGGATTCAGAAAGTACAGATCCACTGAAGATCAAACAACCTATATAGCTCAGGAAATAGAGGACGACTTCCAAGAGAAAAGGCACACACTAGAAGTCTGGATAGATTTAGAAAAAGCATTTGATAAAGTATGGAAGGAAGGACTGAAAGTAAAACCCGCAAATAAATGCATGTTTGTGGGAAGATTTACAAATGGATCAGCCACTACCTTGAGAACAGAACTGCGAGGACAAAAGTACAAGGACAAACCAGCAAAAAGATGCTGTTGGAGCAAAGGCCCCCCCCCCCCCCCCCCCACAAGGAGGAGTTCTTTCACCAACATTATTCCTAGCATGGCATCACGGAAAATTTTCCAGCCAGACTACACACATCCCCCTTAGCAGATGACCTAGCCTTATGGACATCGGAAGAAT
This sequence comes from Cepaea nemoralis, assembly GCA_014155875.1. NCBI lineage: Eukaryota > Metazoa > Mollusca > Gastropoda > Stylommatophora > Helicidae > Cepaea > Cepaea nemoralis. The sequence continues at coordinate 49,227 of JACEFZ010021968.1, read as the reverse complement.
ATATTAGTACAGCTAACAGCAGAATACAGCAAGCCTTACTAGCGCTAGAGGACTGGTCAAAATCATGGCTAGTGAAGATAAGTGAGGAGAAAACAACATGCACAGTGTTCTCCCTCTCAAATACAACTCAGCATCCTAAGCTGGCATTGAATGGAAAAATATGGCGCCATTAAGAAATTCCAAAATATCTAGGCGTTACCTTTGATCGTCGTCTGACATGGAAAACACAGGATGAGAACAATCGAACAAGAGCAAGGCAAAGAAAGGCAATCACGAAAAATCTTGCTGGTACAACGTGGGGAGCAGATGAGAAAGTTCTCAAGAAGTTATATACTGGACGGGTGAGGCCAGTACTGGAATAGGCATCGCAGCTTGGGCAACAGCAGCTAAGTCAAACTTTAACAAAAAAAGTAGAGTCCAAAATCAAGGAATGCGGATCATAACTGGAAGCCTGAATACAACGCCTATTAACGAACTAGAAAAGATCACTTGTTTACAACCAATAAAGGATAGAAGCGATAGTAGAGCCCAACAACAAGCAGAAAAATTTAGAAGATTGACAGACCACCCCATGTATAAAAGGTTTAATGGTTTTGGAAAGTTAAGACTCAAACGTAGCAACTTTGTAGAAACCGCAAAACGAAAGATTAGGGCAGATCCTATACTTAACATATCAACAGTCAAACCCATTTACAATGCACACAAGTTCCCAGATTGGAGACAGCAGCAACTGCCTGAGATGACAGAAAACATTCCTGGTATTGAGAAAAAGAACACCCAGAATGAAACAGAAATAAGAATAATAGCCCTACACTACATAAAAGAACAATACTCAAGTAGCAATTGGACCCATGCATATGCAGATGGATCAGCAAAAAATTCAATATAACATGAAGGAGGAGGAATTCTACTAAATTTAAAAAAATGGAGTGGGAAAAAAAACAGTCAGTGGCAACTGGAAAATTTTCAAGTAACGTCAAAGCAGAGTTAGAGGCTTTGAACACTGCAGCAGAAATGCTCTTGATGGAGGAAAATAAAGAGGAGCAAATAGCTATCTTCACACATGCAAAGTCAGCTGCCTTAATACTGAAGCAACTAGCAGACCTAAGAGCAGCACTCCATGGATAATGTTAGACATCCAAAATAAGTTGTAATACAGTGGATCCCATCACATTGCAGTATACCTGGAAATGAAGAGGCTGACAGACTAGCAAAAGAGGGCGAACGACTACCACAACCTATTATAGACATAACCTACAATGAGGCAAAGAGGATTATAAAAATCACTTATAGAACCAAATGGGAATCAGAGCATCCAGGCACCAGAAAGATGATGCATATTACAAACTCGACAGAAGTGAACAAGTGGCAATCTTTAGACTCCGCACAGGACATAACAGGCTTAAATACCACTTGTTCAATAAACTGAGTGGCACCTTGCAGTCTTGACAGACCAAAGTATGTGAGTTGGAATGTGGCCAAAATTCCACCACAATGCCTGGGCAGAGCTTAAGAGAAACATGTGGTGCCCAAACGACATGTTCCCTCTCTCGGCCTCGCCCTGTGTATTCCAGAGGAATGGGTAACCGATACGTCTGGCACAAGGTAGGCTGCAGACGCTGCCGGCTCAGTGTCAATCCTCTGAGACCTCACCTCCATGAGTAGGAGGCGAGTGGTGGCCAGACCCTGGAACCCAAGGACCTGACTTAGAGGCGTTCAGCCAAGTCCCTTAGGTGAGGGCCTCGTACGCGCCTAAACCTTAGGGTCGCGCACATCTGTCAACCACAAGTGTCCGGACCTGTGTAAAGCGTGCACTATTGTCAGACTCCCCGCCTGACTTTTGTGGATTCCGCGACCACCGGGAATAGGCCCGCCAGAGATATCGCAGGAGATATTGCTCGTATGTTGCGAGCAAATCTACCAACCTTCCACTGTGCGCATCTCGCGACGAGCGAGAATGACCTGAATAAGTAAAGAAACGATAAAAGCAGTGGTATTTCAATTGCGCTTGCGCGCTCACCTATGCTACACCCTTGTGTCTTCACAAAGTCGGACTAGAGTCAAGCTCAACAGGGTCTTCTTTCCCCGCTGATTCTACCAAGCCCGTACCCTTGGCTGTGGTTTCGTAAGATAGTAGATAGGGACAGTGGGAATCTCGTTAATCCATTCATGCGCGTCACTAATTAGATGACGAGGCATTTGGCTACCTTAAGAGAGTATAAACTAAAGATAGGAGATCCCGATGAATGTAATTGTGGAACTAGTATAATGACAGCTAAACATTTGCTGCAGGAGTGCTCAATATTTGCAGAACAGAGAAAAATATGTTGGCCCACGCCAGCTTCACTTGAGGACAAGCTCTATGGAGATATCAACAAGCTCAAGTTGGCCGCAGCTTACTTTAACTACATTCAGGTTGACATTTAAAGGTGTATGAAGAAGTACTTAGACTCCCACACTGCATACCACAGGTATGTCGGCAGCAAAAGCCAGAGGCATGAAATGGAACATTTCTTGGCTAGCAAACCTATTACGAGGAAAGTCCGAATCAAAAGCACATTGTATGGGCGTCATCAAAGGTGGAAAAAGCGTCTCAGTGGCACGAGATGGAACATTGCTTGGATTGTAAATCCATTACATGGAAAGCCCGAATCGAAAGCTCACTGTGTAGATGTCATCTGCAGACTTCTTCTGGTTTCCGGAGTAACAGCCTGTGGTGACTGGAAGGCCCAATATACGGAAGTAAGGCTAAGCAGCCATGTGCAGGACGTGACGATTCCTGGGTGAGCCCAGTACCAGAGCGCTATGTGTCCGCTCTGCAATTATGGAAGCCTCCTTGGATTGCGGGGAATGCCTATGGTCTGCCCCTGTCTTCCCTTGAGGGCTGACCGTGAAGCTTTCGACCGTTCTGACTTGACCAGCTGGGATGTGGACGGCACCACAAAAGTGAGTCTCCCAGGAATGCTAACCTGGTGAAAAAAGTGCACGCTAAAGTCGGATGTTTTGGCCTAAGGGCTCAAGTGTGTCTGACTTAGACACACCGCAATTACATATGGAAAAAAAAACACTCCGGATGAAAGCAGAGAAAGTAGAAGACTGGTTTGACATCAAGCAAGGAGTCCGTCAGGGCTGTGTGCTGCCCCCTTATTTGTTTAACTGGCACGCCGAAAATATAATGAGAAATGTCAGAGATGATATAACCAAGGCGCAATATATTGTCCTAAATATCGATGATAATGAAATACCTGAGATTCAATATGCTTATGATAGAGTATTACTAGCCACATCACAGAATGGTATAGAAAAAAAAAATAATAATAACCTCAACCCAAAAGAATAGCTAAAATCACAACTTATATCTTAAGACAGCAAAATTAAAGATAATGCAAAAGATAAAGCTAATATGGAGAAAGAAATATATGTTTATAAGGAAAAATTGGAGGTGGTGGTAAAGTTCGAATATCTTGGGTCATTAATTACCAACAATGGTGACTAGTGTTGCCATTTTACTGCTTTTCGCACTAAATTTAGTGCTTTTTCAAGTCATTTAGTGCGAAAATTTTTACGCGAATATTTTACGCGGCCGCGTAAATTTAGTGCTTCACAATATGTTTTGGTGCTTTTTGGTGCTTTTTTGGGGTGGGTAAAAATTACTTTAAAAATCATTTTGGGAACACTAAAAAGCCGAATTTGAACTGAAGCGAGGTAGTAAGACAGTCTTAGTACGTTACCGCGCAATCTTCAACTAATTTAACTCCCTTTAATACGATTTAGCTGAAAGCGAACGCCATCTTGCACACAAGTCCAAACGTCAATACATTAGCTTGTAATCGAGTTCATAATTTTGTGGTGTCTACATTATCCTTTCATTTAAGCTTATTTGTGTTTCACCACGAGCAAGAAATATTGTCAACATTTCAGAGAACAGTGGCTCAGTGACACGAGATTTCAAAAATGGTTGTTAAAAGTAGAAGGGGATAATACTAAGTGTTTTTGCAAATATTGCAAATGTTCAATTGCAACCAGGTTAAATGATATTGCGAGGCACAAGAATACAACCAAACATTAGAAAGCCGAACAACCATTCAGTACACAAAGGCAAACACCAATTCCATTTGACAAACTGAAAGATGATGTCAAAGAAACAGAAGGATGCATGTCTTTGTTCATAACTGGCCATTGTTCGCTTCGCGTTGTTGACCATTTAAGTTAACTCTGCAAGGTACACTTTGGTGACAGCAAAGGTTGCAAGAACTTTAAGTTTAGGAGAACTAAGTGCAGAGCAGTTATTTCAAATGTACTTGCACCATATTTCACAACAGACTTGACAGCTGATATTGGCAAAAGTAAATACAGCTTATTGATTGATGAGAGCAATGACATTTCTGAAACTAAGCTACTTGGGGTAGCTATTACGTACTATTCAGAGACAAGAAAGCAGTTTGTGGTTACTTACTTAGATTTAGTTGAACTGAGTGACTGTAACGCACAGGCAATATGCAATGCGTTAAAAGATTGTTTAAACAAGAATGGACTTGAGTTGCAAAGACTAGTTGCACTCGGCACTGACAATGCGTCTGTCATGACAGGTGTAAACAATAAAATATAAACTACCTAAGGATATTCTGCGGAAAATTGGATCACAGGAGGCATATACATGTTTCTTTCAATCATCCTCCTCATCCTCATCATCGCAGGAGCAAACACAGCAGGAAATAGCTACAGAAACTGAAGCGGAGTTGTTTGACTGGGATTTGGCAGATCTGGAATAAACTTAATTCTAATATTCAAAAAGTCGCTTAAAAGTCGACAGGGTCGACTTCATTGCACCGGGTTTTATCCCATATGGCTCGGTCTCTTTCCGCAGCGCGGAAAGCGTCGCACAAAGCACGAACTCCGTGGCTCTAGCGACGACCCACAGGAGTCTCCGACAAATTTAACTCGTGAACCGAAGGACGCGGCCCGGAATCGAACCCACAATCTTCGGAGCCTGAGTTAAACGGCTTGACCACTTCGCCACGAAGACTCCCAATTCTAATATTCAGTGATAATAATAAATTATAATGTGCTACTTTATAACATTTTGAATGAATACCACCAGTGCTTGTTTTAGTGATTTCCCACGAAATAGTATTGCAATTTGGTGCTTTTTTGGCTCGAAAGTAGTTCTGATTGGGATTTGGCGGATCTGGAATAAACTTCATTGTAATATGAAGTGATACTAATAAATTATACTGTGCTAAAGATACTTGGTGCTTTTTAGTGCTTTTTTGGGTCGATTTTGGTGCTTTTTCATCAAAGGGAGATGGCAATACTGATGGTGACACAATGACGGAACTTAAAAGACGAATATCCCCGGGAAGGTTAACCCGGTCAACAAATGCCCGCAGAAGTCGGATGTGTCGGCCTAACGGCGCAAGAACGCAGCTCTGCTGTAAACAGGCACAACGCAGTCACGTCCGAATAAAAGAAACTCGGGATGAACGCAGAAGAAGAAGAGAAGACGAATGTTTATTGTTCATCAGAAACTAAACCAGAATAAATTGTGGAGTGGGACAGATAGAACTACAAAAATTAGATTTTTAAGAGCAACCATCTTTCCCATTTGCAATATACTCCTATGAGACCTGGACAATTACTAAACAAGCCGAACAGCGCAAAAATGTCTTTGAATATAAATGTTATAGAGGGGTTCTAAGAATATCTTGGATACAGAAAAGAACGCATGTATCCATACGACAAGAACTGCACATTGAAGAAGGTTGGCTACTTAAAGATAAAACAAAGATAATTGAAATTATTCTGTCACTTGAAACGTCCTGAAAGTTTTGAGAGAACAATAATGGAGAGGTATATACCGGAGAAGAAAAGAAGAGGAAGGACAAAGAGAAGATGGGTGCAGGATATGGCAGATGATCTCCAGACGGGTGTATCGGACGCGGGACATCTTGCTTACGACCAATAAGTTTTCCGAACTATGTTTCTGGGACAAAGTTCTGCAAGGGACATGCTACGGAATTAATTAATTAATTAATTAATGCACTGCGAAATATCTGGTCATCCTTTCCCTCGTTTAGCGAACGGCGAATGCAGGCATCGAACATCAAAAGCTGGAGTAGGTTCGCTTGGTGGCGAGGCACACTGGTAATAGGGAAAGCTAACCCACACGCAAAATTCAGTCCAGTTCTACTAGAAGTAGTGTGTATGGACTACGCTTGAGTTCAAAGCGTGCGAGAGTACAAAAAGAAAGAAAAACCTCGTCCGACTATACTCATGTCAACATTCTAGCCATCACCCACACACACGCACGGTTCAGTCCAGGGTTGGAAATATACCATCCATGAGATTTAAAGCTTTCTGAGGCCTGTATTCTCTGTACAAAACGGCACTATATGGGTGATGTTGTCAGTAACACGTCAGCAGCCTGCTTCCTATAAATTTATCTGGTGATCATGTATGAGAGTGACTCTATTCCAGACAGAACATCATCATCATCATCAAGTGCCATGCCAGCCGGCGTAGACATTTATGGCTCTCTACAGATCTCGGTCTTTGGTGTCCTGGATCAACTCTACTGCTGATATTCCTCCATGCCACCGTCTCATTCCATCCAGCATCATTTTTCTTGGTCGGCCTATGCCTCCCATCCCCCCTCGATCTTTCCAGTCGTCACGATGTTCTCCAGTACCTATCCTCTCATCACATGACCAAAGAAAGTCATTTGTCTCTTTCTTATTGTTGTATATAATTTTCTTAAATTAAATGATAGGGGTGTACGGGGTGCCAGGCATTGGTAGCACCTTTGGTAAGGATGACTCTCATGTCCTTTTCAGGACCCATCCCCCACTGGTCCAAGCCTGACACCCAGCTCACGCCTGTGGCTCCTAGTAGCTGTCAGCATGCGACAGCGGCCACCCCCGGGCAACAGCTGTGAGAGGCTGGCCAAACCAGGCGCGGGTAGCCGATTTAGTGTCAAACCAAGTGGTGAAGTAGGGTATGCCTACCCAGCATGTGAAGACAGGATCCGGCAGACTACGCGGAAGAAATCATTCCTGATTCAACGGACAAGACGGCGTTTACCTGCAAAGCGTTGTGGAACGTAATGAGCACGGCAAGGCACGTAGAGCGCCCTGGTCATCCACTGCAACTGTATTCGTCTCCAGTCGTCTTGACTTGTCCTGCCACTGGATTCAGATGGACTCAGGCGAGAGAGTGAGGTCGACGAATTGCGCAACTCTTCCTCACTTTAATCCAAGTCATCGCGCAAGTCATTCTTCATCCAATGTCATATATCACCACAAGATTTCAAGGACGCGTCAATAGTCCACCTTTACAAACGAAAAGGAAACCGCCAATCCTGTGACAACCACCGAGGCATCTCCTTGCTTTCAATTGCAGGGAAGAAACTAGCCAGAATTCATCTCAATCGCCTCACGGCCCATCTCGATCAAGGTCTTCTTCCTGAGAGCCAGTGTGGCTTCAGAAAAAAACGTGGAACTGTTGACATGATTTTCGCTGCAAGGCAGCTGCAAGAAAAATGTCAGGAACAGAATTGCGAAATGTTCTCCACTTTCGTTGACCTTACCAAGGCTTTTGATACAGTCAGCAGAGAAGGACTGTGGAAGATTATGGCAAAATATGGCTGTCCACGAAAGTTTGTCCAAATTGTGCGGCTATTTCATGATGGCATGCAGGCAAGAGTACAGGAAAATGGTGAACTGTCTGAGTCCTTTCCTGTCACCAATGGAGTGAAACAAGGATGTGTCCTGGCACCAACACTGTTCAGCCTCATGTTTTCAGCTATGTTGACGAATACCTTCTAGAACAACGACATTGGAATAGACATCAACTACCGCATGGATGGAAAGTTATTCAATCTCAGAAGGCTGAAAGCTAAAACCAAAATTGACAGCGACACCGTCAGAGAGCTCCTGTTTGCTGATGATTGCGCTCTATACGCCAACTCAGAGGCGGACATGCAACATAATGTTTCAGCTGTCTCACATGCCTGTGCCAACTTTGGGCTCAATATCAACTTGGAGAAGACTGTAGTTATGTACCAGCCAGCTCCAGGGAATAATCACACTGTGCCGAATATCAAAGTGAATGATCATAGACTAAGTGTTGTGGAAAAATTCACCTATCTTGGCAGCACTGTGACTGCCACAATTGATGATGAAGTGAATGCAAGAATCTCCAAGGCCAGCGTGGCCTTTGGCAGACTGTACAAGAATGTATGGGACAGAAATGGAATAAGCCTGCAAACAAAGCTGAAAGTCTACAAAGCAGTTGTATTATCCACACTGCTATATGCTTGTGAAACCTGGACTGTTTATCAGCGATAAGCTAGGAAATTAAACCACTTCCGCACAGTCTGCCTTAGGAAGTTACTGAAGATTAAATGGCAAGACAAGATCCCAGACACTGAAGTCCTAGAAAGAGCGTCCATGCCCAGTATCCACACTCTACTAATGAAGAATCAGATTCGCTGGGCTGGTCACTGGACTCGCATGCCAGATCACAGGCTCCCTAAAAGAATTTTTTACGGCGAGTTGCGTTGTGGTAAACGCTCCAAGGCGGCCAGAGGAAACGCTTTAAAGACACTCTGAAAATCTCACTGAATGCTTTTGGAATTCATCATGACACCTGGGAGACTGCAGCCAGAGACCGAAATTCGTGGCTTGCATCATTATGCAAGGGTGCAGTCACTTGTGAGGCAACCAGGACTGCAAGAGCTGTGAAAAAAAGACAGAACAGAAAAAAACTACTGCAGAAAATCCTCCTCCAGAAACGTCAAGCATTTGTTGCCCACCTTGTCAAAGGACATTTCGAGCCAAAATTGGCCTTATCAGCCATCTTAGAACTCACGGCTCCATACTTTCAACCCCACTGGATGAAATGAATGGTCATCATCATTCTTGATGGACAAACAAACATAAACATATAATTTTCTCATTTCATTAACCTCTTTCAGGCAGCCGTTGTTAGTTACTCTGGGAGTCCAAGGAATTCGCAACATTCGCCTTAGGAATCACATCTCTGTTGCTTCCCAGTTTGTTTGTTTGTTTGTTTGTTTGTGTGCTTGTTTGTTTGTTTTCACATTTAATCATTTACATTCCAAGATTCCCTGCCATACAACAAAACATGTTCTATATAGCACGTAGCACTCCTCTTACATTCAATGATAGTGACTTATTGCATAAGAGACGTTTATTTTTGTGAATGCAGCATTTGCTTGAGACAACACAACTTAATTCACATGTTGTATATCTGTTGCAGGACATTGCGATCAACCCCAGGTTGATGTTCCAGGCTATCGTATGTTTGTTTGCCTTTGCTTTCTGAAGGAGAAGTGAACTATTTAGTTCAACATAATGCCGGAGTACTGATTGAACCGCCTTCCTCGTCATCAACGTACCGGATTTACAAAACAAAAATTGCCACTGTAGAGAATGATTTAAACCTGAGACCACAGGACCTGCAGCCCATAATGCTAGCCATTACATTACCGCATCTCCAAATAATTCCTACAACTGTATCTTGATTTGATGGCCTCAAAGGTTTCATGATTGTCCCCATGTTCCTTGTGTAATATGTATTGAAGTCATTTCGACTGCATCAAAGGGATCCGTCACGTGTCTGATATTAGGGCAAGGACGAACGAGAAAGATTATTGCAGCAGGCGGTTTCCGGTTGTCTGCTCGTGTTAGCGGTCGCATCCACACAACTTGCTTTGAAGTCCCCTGTCCTGTTGAGGCAAACGATGACGTTGTTATGGTAACGAGGAAACCGGAACCCAGGCTAATAAATCGTTATTTGAATATTTCCATTTTCGTTGTTTTAATATCTAATATTAGGTTTCTTTTGTCTGTGAGGTGAGGTATGTGTGCATATATCTAAGGGTATGTATGCAGTTTGAGGGTTTGTCACGTGAATGATGGTTAAGCGTACATCTCTCTCTCTCTCTCTCTCTCTCTCTCTCTCTCTCTCTCTCTCTCTCTCTCTCTCTCTCTCTCTCTTCTCTCTCTCTCCCATTCTCTCTCCTCTTCTCTCTCTGTGCGTGTGTGTGTGTGATTGTGCGTGGCTATGTACATTATTCCTTTATTAACTACATTATGCCTAAGACGTAAACGTTATCTATCTATCTATCTATCTATCTATCTATCTATCTATCTATCTATCTATCTATCTGTCTGTCTGTCTGTCTGTCTGTCTGTCTGTCTATCTATCTATCTATCTATCTATCTATCGTCCATCTGTCTGTCTGTCTGTCTGTCTGTCTGTCTATCTGTCTGTCTGTCTGTCTGTCTGTCTGGTGCCCAGTTTTTAAAGCTTTCCACATGCACCTTTCTGTGTCCTCCTCTGTCTCTCTTCCCCAGTATTTCCCTATTATAATTTCTCTATTCGACTGCCTCTGATGATATGCTGCATGCATTTCATTTGTCTCTACCCGTGGCTTTGATGAGTGATGTTGTGACACCTGCAGATGTCAGTACCCCAGCGTTTGTTAGTTTTTTCTCTCTTCACGATTTTCTAACCATTTATCTACACCATCACATTCCAGGTGCCTCCATTTTCTTCACCATTTTAATCATAACTCATTGTCTAGCATTCGAATCTCTACAGACAAACAGGCCACGCACATCGTCTCTATAATAGGATTTTGGTACTTGTCGTGATATTTTTCTTTTCATGCTTTTGCTCATTCTTGTAAGATAATCTCTTGATGCTGCGCTGCTTTTGTTTTTCTAAGTGTATCATTTATCTCAGTGTCACATCTTACGGCAGATGTCAGTGAAATGTCAGTAAAATGTCAGTGTACAGGATAGGTATTGAATGTGATTGACCTGTTGATCGATTGGTTGATCCGTCGGTCGGTCGGTCGGTGGTCGGTGTGTCGGTGGTCGGGTCGCTCGGTCGATTGGCCAATCGATCGGGCGGACGGACGGACTATCTGTCGATGAGTGTGTGGGTGGATGGGTGGATGTTACTATATTGTCTAATTGTGTATATTCCTTGGTATTACAGTGGTATTACAGTGGTATTACAGTATTACGCTTGTCGATTAAATGTTATGAGATAATGTTGATGATACAGTTTTAATAGCTGAGTGTGAAAGTAGTCTTCAAATCGTTCTAGATAAGGTGGAGGAGGAGAACGAGAAGATGGGATTACCATTAAACGTCTGCAAAACTGAATACAAGATGGTTTCCGAGAAAGCACACGTTTAATTAAGTTGCATACATACTGAACCCATAGAGATCAAACAGGTCAATCACATTCAATACCTAGCCTGTACACTGACATTTTACTGACATCTCACTGACATCTGACGTAAGATGTGACACTGAAATAACTGATACACTGAGATAAACAAAAGAAGCGCAGCATCAAAAGATTCTTTTACAAGAATGAGCAAAAAGCATGACAAAGAAAAATATCACGACAAGTACCAAGATCCTATTATAGAGACGATGCGTGTGGTCTGTTTGTCTGTAGGCATTCGAATTCTGGACAATGAGTTATGATTAAAATGGTGAAGAAAGTGGAGGCACCTGGAATGTGCTGGTGTAGATAAATGTTTTAGTATTAGTAGGAAACGAACCAATGTAGCGTAATAAAAACACATCACGAAAAGACGTCGTCAAATAACTCAAAGGCTATATTTTCACTTTGGCACGGAACCTGCAGACAGACATTATGCTTTTGAAACAGCACACACACAAGGAACCAGTAGTCATTGCAAGGAACCATTAGGGTCCACATTAAGACTTACAAGTTAGCAGCCAGGGCATCTACATGAAACAAACGATAGACAGCGTACACGTCTACACAACATATACTCACACCATGCAGGCCGTTGTGTTTGGTTCAGCCACAGTTAGGGAAAGTGAGAAGGGACTTGTGAAAGACCGTTGAACATTCTGGACATTGCAAGTATGACCACCGGTGGATACGGTGACCAACTCGCCCCTTGCACGAAATAAGCTAGATAGGGAGCTGAGACCGACTGATGGGATACTGTGTAATGTGTTTGATTGTGCAGCACAGCAAATAAAGTCGTCCTTGAAGTCTTGAATGCAAACAAAGGCCTTGTTGAGTTTGTTTGAGAGTCACCATGGCAATGTTGTCATCGTGCGTCTGACGGCCCACCGGCTGGTTGAGGTGTTACATTCTCATCATTATTCTTCTCCTAGACAGTCCTAACCAGTAATACGAGTCACCAGAAATAAGGAGTCGACGAAACAAGAATAGAAGAAGAAATTCGATCACATCGATTACCCAACCAAAAAACACAACAGCCCATAATATTCTTATGTCGTCCCATGACAGTAAGTATAGTTAATTAGTGTGGGTATATTTAAGTATCGTGAGTATAGTTAATGATTGTGAGTATAATTAGGTATTATAGTTGAGGGAAGGGATGGCCTAATAGCTAAAGAAAAGTAAGGCTTGAGGAGGTGACCAGAAGGGAACTGGTCACATAATCTGACACAGCCGTGTCGAAGTATATGTCAGCCACATACCATTGTACACCTCTACACAATTATCTGTTACACGATTATTATTATTTACTGTCGACTATTTTGCATATTTATGAAAGTCTTATCAACCTGAATCATCACCATCATCATCATCATCATTAAATGCCGCGGCGACTGCCTAGGGCGATGGGGCTTCTCCACACCTTGCGATTTCCAACTTGTATCAGTTAGTAGTATGACAACTTCCGCGTCGTGGCACCAGGCTGACAGGAATGCATCTCTCCCTGTCTTCTTCTATCTATTTTTATTTTCACTACACCTTGTGTATATGTGTGTGTGTGTGTGTGTGTGTGTGTGTGTGTGTGTTCGCTGGCTTTGAACACGGGCGTAGTCCACACACGTTCTACTATTTTTAGTACACAAGACTGATTTTTACGTGTGGATTAGCTTTCCCTATTACCAGTGTTCCTCACAATCAAGCGAACCCACTCCGACTTCAGAGGTATTTGTAATTTACGTCTCAAAGTCAAGGATAAAAAGTCAACATTTTAGTCAAGCTCACAGATGTAGGAGACACATCTTTTCAATTGCTACAGTATATTACAATTCCCATCTTCTCATAATATAGCTAAAGATGACGACTACCTCTTTCTGGTATTTGTGAAAAGTTGTCTTCATGTCTTAGCCTCCTTTAAAGCGTTTAGACTGCTCATTTATAAAATTCCAGGAATTACAGCACTCTTCTTTGAAACCACAGATCTAAAGCTTTCAGCGATTTCTTGGCTTCTTTACCTATTGTCCCATATTTACGGCTATATGTTAAACCTATTTCTATGTAATATGCCAGAATTACGTTTCTTACATCCAGTGACAAAGATTTAATGCATAAGATGTTCTTCGTGTCATAAAATGCAATTTTCGCTAATGCTGTTCTATTATTTGTCTCTGTGATGTTGAACCTGAATATAATGTTAAATATTTACACATTGATTTAGTGTGTTTATAGAATCCTGTGTGGGAGAAAGTATTGTATTCTCCCTCAACATAATACAATATTTCCTTGAATGCAGGATTCTATGCACATAAAAAAAAAACGAAGTGTAAATGACAAGACTCCATTTAGTATTCCTGTAGAAAGCATAATATGATTGATCATGCGAATTTAACCCCACAATTTGAGCACAATATTTGTGTGCTTCTCCTGCCATTTCTACAGTTTAAGTAAATTTAAACAAAGCTATGACCTATCGCTAGCAGCTTTACCTGTAAGTCTTACAGATTTCTTTTTAACTTTCCTTTGTAGGCATGACCATTCAGAACCCGGTGCGGCAGATATAGTTTTAGAGATAAAGTTAATCTAATCACTTGAGCAAATCGTCCATCAATGCACCCGAATACATTGTATATAATAAGAAATTGGACACCAAACCCACGAAGTAGGCAACACCCATCTAATGAATCCGTGAGTAAGTGTGGCCTATGCTAGGGTATTATAACCGTATGTTTTTCAAACACAGTTCAAATTACAAAGCTGACAGTGTCGCGTTCTCGTATTCTGTTGCGAAAAAAATAAAGTCCACCTTCATAGAAACGGCTATTTGCTTTTCAGATCCGCGGTCTGAAGTCCTTTAACTTCTCTTCGTTGTTGCTCGTTGACAAACTCTTCCACCTGGCGTGTTTAGGGTGGCTGAGCCAGCAGAGAAATGGAGGATTAAGGTGGATACCCGTGGAACTCTCCTGCG
>JACEFZ010021968.1:15000-30000 GCA_014155875.1 Cepaea nemoralis | reverse complement strand
GTGTGTGTGTGTATGTGCGTGAGAGAGAGAGAGAGAGAGAGAGAGAGAGAGAGAGAGAGAGAGAGAGAGAGAGAGAGAGAGGGGGGGGGGGAGAGTGAGCCCTGATTTCTACATACGCGAAGGCATGCTATGGAGTGCCCCACCGATGTACATGTGATATGATACAGGTAGATAAGCGCGAAAAACAGTAGGCCCCGTGTGCAAGTTGTGCACGTTAAAAACACCACGGTAGTTGGAAATCGTAGAGTAGGCCATAAAATCGACTGCCGTGGCAAAACTGTTAGAGAAAAACACCTACCTACGGGTAGCTGGAGCCCTGTACGTTGGATGGAATCTGTTTAGAGCAGGAGCAGTGGTTCTCAGGCTGTGTGTGCGTGTGAGTTGTTTTTTTTTTTTTGGGGGGGGGGGGGGATGTGAAAAGGGGGGGGGGGATTTTAGAGTTTCCAAAGGGGGAATTAAGATTATTTCAAGGTCACGTTAACACAAGAGCCGATTTTTTCCCTCCATACTTTATGGTTCCGTACTTCACGCTCTTCTGAAATTCGTTTTATAACGTTAGTAGACTTGCATATCACATTTTATTTAGACGTCTAGGCTTGTTATAGTATGTGTTATTAAATTTAGCTTCCATGTTTACGTCCATGGGGTGGGGGGGGGAGAGGTTATAGGGGGGAAATACGAAATCGGGGGAGGGGGGGGGGTGTGGGTGACATTCTGAACATATGGTGAACGGGTGCATTGGCCAAAAAAGGTTGAGGACCGCTGGTTTAGAGGAAGCAAACCTTGAAGAGATACTTGATAAAGTTAGACACCCTGACCTTTGAGGTGAATACATAGGTGTGACTTTGAGGTGCATATCTAGGTGTGACCATGAGGTGCATATCTAGGTGTGACTTTAAGGTGCATATCTAGGTGTGACTTTGAGGTGCATATCTAGGTGTGACTTTGAGGTGCATAAGTAGGTGTGACTTTGAGGTGCATATCTAGGTGTGACTTTGAGGTGCATACATAGGTGTGACTTTCAAGTGTATACATAGGTGTGACTTTGAGGTGCATATCTAGGTGTGACTTTGAGGTGCATATCTAGGTGTGACTTTGAGGTGCATATCTAGGTGTGACTTTGAGGTGCATAAGTAGGTGTGACTTTGAGGTGCATAAGTAGGTGTGACTTTGAGGTGCATATCTAGGTGTGACTTTGAGGTGCATATCTAGGTGTGACTTTGAGGTGCATACATAGGTGTGACTTTCAAGTGTATACATAGGTGTGACTTTGAGGTGCTTATCTAGGTGTGACTTTGAGGTGCATACATAGGTGTGACTTTGAGGTGCATAAGTAGGTGTGACTTTGAGGTGCATAAGTAGGTGTGACTTTGAGGTGCATAAGTAGGTGTGACTTTGAGGTGCATATCTAGGTGTGACTTTGAGGTGCATATCTAGGTGTGACTTTGAGGTGCATACATGGGTGTGACTTTGAGGTGCATACATAGATGTGACTTTGAGGTGCATACAAAGGTATGACTTTGAGTGCATACATAGGTATGACGCGCGAATTCGAACCCATGGCAAGACGTTGTTGCTGGACAGGACCACATTGAGAACATGAGCATAGTGTAACAAGAGGGTCCTTTCACTGGAACCCATGGGGCAAATGAAATAGAGAGATACCTAAAAGACGTAGAATATAACGAGAGACAGAGATGGATAAAACGGGGAGGACATGGAGCTAGCTTGAGGAAGTGCCAGACGACATCTCGGGGTAAATAATATTAATTCCAACAGTATAACTTTATAACAAATACGACTCATAAGCAACAGTCGTCAACTGCAGATTCAAGAAGCCAAACCTGAACTGAAGAAGGAAATCTACTCCAATGTACTTTGAAGGTTGAAACGTTGTTTATTCTCCGCAGTGCTTAGGCTTGCAACAATGAGATTAATATACAATGATCTACTGTGCATGTTCTGACCAGGCGGGCAGTAGTATAATTAAAAATGAATATTAGTAACATGTCCAAAGCCATCTACACTCGAATTATAAAATAATGTCCTTGCTCGTCCAGACGACCTTCTCTCTATCTTCGCAATGTCCTTTCTGCCAATCTTCAGACATCAAGATTCTGCGTTTATCCGCCCGTTTATTTGTAGCTTTGATACATGTTGTGTCCACAGAGTGTTTTGTCCATTCCACTTACTGATTCAGCCACTGATGCGGTATAAAGCCTGTGTTTAGCCAACCGATATTTCCCAAATCAACATGAGCTGCCGCTCTCAAGAATCTCCCAAGTCAGTCTGCCGTTGTTTATGTTGACGATCTTTGATGACGTTTCTGAGTTGACACGTCATGTGCTTGGTTTTCTTAGTGTTTTGTTTTTAGGATTCTCTGCTATTTATAATTTATCTTATAGCGTCACACCTGCTACTTGGCAAGGAGTTAGCAAAAGATAGGACGGTTTGACATGAGTTGGCTGAGAGTATGTGCTCTAAAAGAGTATAAAGGATGACAACAGTATCAGCAGCAGAAGAAGAAATAGAAGAAGCAACAGAAGATGACGAAGACGGATTCACAAGGATTTAAAAGTCAAGAAGGGTGATTTCAATGCACCGGGTTTTATCCCATATGGCTCGTTTTCGTTCCACATAGAGACTAGCCGAAAGCGTGGCACAGAGCACGAACTCCGTGGCTTTAGCGACATTCCTGGGAGTCTCCAAGAAAATTGTGCTCGCGAACTGAACGACGCAGCCCGGAATCGAATTAATAACCTTTGGAAGGCCAGGCAGACGGCGTAACCAATTCGCCACGCAGACTCCACAAGAAGAAGAAGTTGACCTTGGTCGAAGTATACTTGCTTCTCTGCCCAGGTGCTGTTGTCAGGTGAAGGTCGGTAAGTATAGAACCCTTCTACATGCCTCAAGTAAGTCAAGGACGCTTGCACAAATCTCTTGCACTTTTAGTGCTAGGCTCACACTTGTACAGACCAGTCGCCCTCAGTGGCTGACGTGGACAATAACACACTGACCGCTGCCACTTCCCAAGACATTTCTTGGTATCTATTTTGGAATTGATCAGCTTGACAGCGCAGGTCAAATTTAAAATATCGGCGCCTGACAAGTAGGCCTGGAGGGAAGCACCTAGTGACTACGCTAACGCGGCTTCCACGTGTGAAGCTAGCAGTTTGGTGCCCTAGTTTGTCCACATATTTTTAATTATTGTTGTTGTTGTTGTTGTTGTTGTTGTTGTTGTTGTTGTTCTTCTTCTTCTTCTTCTTCTTCTTCTTCTTCTTCTTCTTCTTCTTCTTCTTCTTCTTCTTCTTCTTCCTATAATTATAATTATTATTAATATTATTATTATTTTGTATTGTCTATTGGGTCCTCTGATTTAAGCATAGTTTATATACATTTTATGAATGTTAGTCACTACTAGTTCAGAAAGCAATGGCAAACTACTGAGCGTAATATTTCCAAGAAATCAACAACAGGGATAAAATGTTGGTGTTGACAGCGATGTCCGGTGATAGGATATGCGAAAAAAAAATGTCACTACTAACCGATTTAGAAATGTGTTAATTGTATATCTATAACTCCAAGTTTTATACTGTTGGTTCTCTCTCTCTCTCTCTCTCTCTCTCTCTCTCTCTCTCTCTCCTCTCTCTCTCTCTCTCTCTACTCTCTCTCTCTCTCTCTGTCACACACACACACACACACACACACACACTCACTCGTAACCACCAGATGTTATCTTAAAGTCGTTAATTAGGCTTCCCCCTCTCCTCCACCACCCACTTGCGTCACATTACAGTAGCTGTTTTAAAAATAAACTGGTAGTTAATCTTGGCCTCTCGCTCTTCCCTCCCCGTTCTAACCCTCCGGCATGTCCCTGGTGGTATGTGAAATAAACACCGGCAGGGCTCAATTTTATGGTGGCATTTACAGTTGACACCGTATATTCTAAAAGTCGTCAGAATAATTGCCGTCCTAAGTGAGATCTGAATGTGATTGGCAGTCTACCTTCCAGGTGACCTTTGCACTCGCTGGTGTAGTTATTGCCCAGAGAAAGCCATTCATCATTTCGTCAATGGGTTTTATTGCCCCTGGCTTTGAGCGAACGATCATGTGATAGATTGATATTAGTGCGAGTCGTGCTGTGACGTAAGGCTGGGGCTATGGTGGTTCTGCTGAGAATGGTAAAGAAAGCAGATACACAGTCGGTGGAGGGGAAGACAGACGGATAGACGTTCAGTCAGACAGCTGCGTAGACAGACAGATTGATTAATAGATGAGCAGACCTGCAGGCAGACAGGTAGAAAGACAGACAATCAGATAGATAGACAAATATCCAGGTAGGTAGGTAGGTAAAAAGGTAGACAGGCAGATAGGTGGGTCCGTAGGTAGATAGGTAAGTAAATAAATAGGTAGGAGGGTAGGTAGGTACGTACGTAAATAAGTAGGTAGAAAGGTAATTATGTCAATTGATGAGTACACGGATAAAAAGACAGAGTTAGGTTGATATGCACGCAGGTAATTAAGTCAATGTGAAGACGAATAGGTATATGGATGGATTGTTAAATAGATAGACAGATAATAATTGAGACATTGTTTGGGCATATTATGAGGAGAAACAAACTTGCGGACTTAGTTACAGCAGGCAGAATTGATGGGAAAATAGCGCAGGGAAGGCAAAGAGAAAGACAGACAGAAAGGTAGGCAGGCAGGCAGGTAGAAATGTAGACAGATTGACAGACCGACCGACCGACAGATGGACAAACGGACAGACCGACGGATAAACAGATGAATGGGTGGACCGATGAATAATGGACAGACAGATAGGTAGACAGACAGACAGACAGACGGACGAACAGACAGACAGACAGACAGACTGACTGACTGACAGACAGACAGACAGACTGCTTACTTTGGGGATAACTGATGCTCCTGGTTTGAGCAATATTAGCGACTATTTCTGTCCAAATATATTACATTTGTTCACTTCATATGATACAGATGTAACTCTGCAGTATGAACCTGACCAGATGCAGGTGAATATGACTGGAAATAAATCGTGCAACACATTTTGTATGCTTTCTATGTTTAAAATCACTAAGGGAATACTTTGTGTTTAATTGCATCCATATGGGATAAAAACCCGGTGCAATGAAGTCGACCCTGTCGACTTTTTAGTGACTTTTTTAAGAAAAAATTGCATTGTAATTGTTTCTAAACACGGTCTGAACATACCTGTTTTGCTGCATTGTGTATTATCATAAATACGAGCGGTCTGTTCCCAACAAGTTGAGAACCCCGGATCTAATTTATCTTATCGCGGCATCAAAGATTACTTTCATTCTGTCGTGTCTAGAAACTAGACAGGTCTAGACTGTTATAGTTTGTGTCGACTAAAATTGTTACAGCTTCGGGGGGAAAAAGCCAATGTCGGTCCAGTTCAGGAATTGGGTTTATTTTTTCAACGAGTGTAACAAGAAACCCCAAGCAAGTTCGCATCAGGATTGTGTTCGGACACACTGACATGTCTCATTACCGATTGTCATCAGCGACAATGTGTACTGTCATGAAGATTTGGCAGGGGAGGGACGGAGCTACAGATGTGTCAGTATGACGGAGTATCCCGAATAATGCAAAGTCACTGGGGGTTACTGGGGGAAAAGACCCGGGAAATTAAGTAATAGAGAAGTACGTAAAGAACGGAGACAGTTTTAGAGGGAATTGAAGACATAAACTTTGCATGTATTTTTTAGTGTTGAACTCCGCAAACAGTCCATTGCACTGTCATATAAACGTTACTACTGTACTTTAACTCTCATGGGTATTACAGGCTCTGATACAAGTAGAGGAAGCAACTTGAGATTTGTGGCCACGCTAGACAGTATAAACATCGAAGGGTATAGAGTCGGCACCGGGACTCGGATTTGACGCAGTCAGTCGATAACTACGCCTCGTTATAGCAACAAGTCGACTTCGATGAACGCACAAACACTGTTCTTAGCTGACTCAGTGCCAAATAAAAAGTAAATCTGGACCAAACATGATACACAATAAAATAAATAAGTATTATAATGTAAATTTCCTTCACTGAGCATTGAAATGGCAGAAGTTACCAAGAAACAAAACAGATGACACGAAGATCCTAGTACGGCGATATATCGTTCTTCTGTCCAAATGGAAGGTCACATTTGGCGATATATTATCCTTCAGCACTGAATCAATTAAGAACCGATTATTTCAGTAGCCAGGTCTAACATTTTCGTTTGTTTCTCTCTCTCCCCCCCCCCCCCTCCCTCCCCCACACTTGTAAAATGACAACTTCAGCATACACAATTATGTTCGTGGTTTTAAGAATCGACATAATAGCACCTCAGGGAAGTCCATTTACCCAGTCCTCCCCAGAGAATGTCGTGAAATGTAGATGTTGATCTCTATAGCAACACACTGATTTTAATCACGTCGGATTCGTACCATCACAAGTCGCTCCTTGATGGAGCCACACTTAAACCCACACTCAAGCATCCTTAAAGATACTGCTTCATTTGCTATCCAGTCTTCAAATAGCAGTCGTTCATAAGAAAGAAGCCTTCATGATCGTTGCTCGCTCAAACCGCATTTGGCCGTGTTTAATGTTACCCAATGCGGATTCGGGCACTATGCTTCTGTGACTCGGGTACACGCTAGCCTCCTCAAAGCCACATAGATCGCAGTCCCCCTTGCATCTTCGTACTTGAGGTTGTGGATCAACTGGCTCCATTCTGCTCAGCAAGGACCTTTGCCGAGAATCTCCAGATTTCTCTCCACGATTTACTTGGGTGTATAACATTTAACTGTTTCTGCCTCAGTTGCCATCAGTTATTGGTCATCCAGTTCTATCAACCGATTACATCTCTCTACGCCCTCTACCCGACACCCACTAACATACACATTGCACATGTTCAAGTACATACATCGTCTACACAGTTGCATACGCAAACACAGTAAACAAGCACACGGCACACACACACACACACACACACACACTCACACACACACACAGCTGCATAGACCACGTGCACAATTACAAGCTCATTTCACATGGTAAGATTGCGTAAATATATCACAATCACAATTACATGTATCACAATCTGAATTACAAATACACATCACACAAAGACATACACATTCATATTCGCTTCTGGCACGCACATATTACAAACACAAACAACAACTCGCATATACAATTACATCCATCCAACAATCACGTGTCATGCCGATAAGCGTGGGCGGTCATGTTTTGCCATCTCACTCGATCACCAGAGATCACAACTGCATACACAGTTATATTTCAATGTATCACAATTACCTAAGCATACCACACACATAATTACATTCACAAATCTCATACACAATTATACACACACAGCTATATTTCAATAAATCACCACCACAACCACACAAGTGTATCACATATATAGTGACATTCATGTAACATTTTATCGGAAGTAAACATTCCTTTTTTTTCACTCGTAGCGGAGCGAGCGCTGAGGCGGTTCGACCCCCGCTCGTGACTTGCGGGATACTGAGCCGGCCGCTCAGAAAGCAATGGCAAACTACTGAGCGTAATCTTGCCAAGAGATCAACATACAGCTGAAAGATGCTGGTGTTGACAGCTAAGTCCTGTAAAGGATATGCTAAAAAAAAAAAATGTTTACAGCTGACACATATTTTTTCTTCCCCTCATTTGTTGACCGAGTAGGTCTTCTTAGGTAGTTTTCTAGGTTCCGCGGTCTCAGAGTGGTCACGTCCTGCCACGACCTCCCATCTACACGGTGGTGTCCAACGTCCATCAACAGATTCATCCAGATTATCTGCAAGGAAAGAACAAAAGCTCTCAAGGATCATCAGGTATATAACATGAACCATCAGGTTTCGAACATGAACCTCAGGTGTATAACATGAACCATCAGGTGTAGAGCATGGACCATCGGGTGTAGACCATGGACCAACAGATGTAGAACAAGGACCATCAGGTGTAGAACAAGGAGCATCAGGGGTAGAACATGTACCATCAGATGTGGAACATGAACCATCAGGTGTAGAACAAAGACCATCGGGTGTAGAACAAGGACCAGCATGTATAGAACAAGGACCAACATGTATAGAACAAGGACCATCAGGTGTAGAACATGGACCATCTGGTGTAGAACATTGACATACCCGCGATCCAATGAGCTTTCTATAAATGTACAGCTGACTAGATGCTCTTCTACTGGGCTCATCCAATGAAATGTCATGTCCTGTACATGTCTGATTATCTTAACTCCAGTATATTAAGTCTTCAGTTCATCACGGTTGCGCGCTAAGAGATTTAAAAAAAAAAAAACGCACTCCGTGTTACGTTTCAATATATCACATTCACATGTCAATCATTCCTTGCCGCGCTGTCCTGGAATGTGAAGTAGCCTGGCGTGCTGGTTCAGTGTGTTTGTGTTTGATTTGTAACGGATCACCTACACCGCGCACTTCTTCCTCTTCTTCGTACACCTTCACATGTCAACCTATATATCTCTTTAAAGAAAACTGCAGTCCACCGGAGGTAGCTAAAATCTCTATAGAGTTTGACCTCAATTAAAACGGTTGTAAGCCAACATAATTTTCTCTATTCTACTTATGTTGGACACTCTTGCAACATATGTTTAGCTGTCATTTTACCAATTCTACAGTTACTTTCGTTAGAGTCACCTGCCTTTAGTTTTTTGGATAAGAGGTATTTCAGCCTGTTGTGTCCTGTTCGAAATCTACAGATTACTAGTCGTTCCGTTCGGTCGAGTTGGTAATATGTATCGTCTTTCTCTTAGCCTGGATGATCTGATTCAGGCTTAGTTCTATAAATGTTTCTTATAAATCTCTGGACTTCATTTTAGGTTTTGTCTACATCAGATTGTGGTGACTGTCCGCCTTGGTTTGTTAATCAATCAGACTCTTCATTTCCAAGTATGTTGCAATGTGACGAGATCCTTTGTATTACAACTTTGTTAGGTTTCTGATCTGGTCCATGAAGTGCTATTCTTACGTGATTTGATTCTGTCACGTTTGTTTCTTTCTATGAGGCAGGCATTAATATAGCTTCCTTCCTGCGGTTGCCAGACATCCCGATCTTTCGGTACAGTCTGGGATTTTATTTTTTATAAAATAATTCACTGTCCCGAAAAACTCTTTCCCGAAGCCCTTTGTCCCGGTTTTCTCCTGTCAAAGGAAAGTTTCAATTAAATCGACCTGTTTCTTGATTTTCAGTTCGTAGAACTGTTTATCTTGTGACTTTCAACTAAGAGCAGAATTTGTCAAGAAAAAGCTGTTTTACAGAAAATGAAAAATATCTTTTGCAACAAATCACTGTCATCGAAGTCAGAAAAAGACTACTTAAATGCTATATATAAATCAATGTTGCTGTGTGGCAGCAAATCATGGAAGCTTAACAGACAAAGCTGGAAGAGCTTGAAAGCAACGGAGAGTGGTTACTAAGTTGAATGTTGCGAATACCTTGGACAACCATGGTAACTAGCAATGATTGTCAGGAGGTTATTGACACTTGAACATTATTTACAACTATGCGAAAGAGACAAACAGATTTCTTTGGTCATATGACCGAAAAGACGCATTGGAGAATATCTTGACAACTGGAAAGAGCAGAGGGGAAAGAAGCAGGCAGAGAGAAATGATGCTGGATGGACTAAGACAGTGGCATGTAGGGATATCATCAACAGAGTTGATCAGGAACACCAAGAACAGAGGTTTGTGGAGAGACACGAATGTCTACGCCATTGGGCATGACATGTGATGATGATCACGATGATGATGGTCATGACGATGATAATGAGGGCCAATATTAATTTGTGTAACATCAGTTATCAGTTATCAGTTGGAGTATCTTCATTGCACTCCGGACATGTCCATAGGTGCTCAGATCCTCTCCCCAGCATATGCATCAGCGTCCGGTGGCTAATAGTGCCAGTTCTGTGTTGGTTGACGAGGCGCTTTGTTTTCCCGATGTACCTCTCGCGTCTGGCTGTTACGATTCTTACTCCCAAATCTTTCATCCTGGACAGTGATGTGGAATCACTGACGTCAAAGTCCTCTGTTCTCGCCATATTTTTGAGGACGTTAATAACATCGGCACGATCCATGGGCTGGCCATCTACAGGGGGTGCAGAGCCAGCCAGTTTATCAGCTCGTTCATTTCCCTCGATTTCCGCATGTCCCGGGACGAAGATGAAGGTGACTTTACGGACAACAGACTTCCGCAGCGACTCAGTCCACTATCTACGTACAGATCCAGCTTCGACCTTCTGAAACATGCTAATTGAATCACTTAGTACACACACGTTGGTATAATGCTGTGATTCCAGCCATATGAAAGCCTGTGTAACTGCCATCACCTCCATCGTCATGCTGCTCGTAGTCATAGAGTGGGCACCACTGGATTCTTGAACAGTTCGGCTCGCTGAACGGGCTGTAAATGCCGACGCACTTCTCTGCTGCTTTACAACAGACTCATCTGTATAGATGAGCACTTCGGGGCTATCTGAGTGTTCATAGATGAGTGCGTTAACCTCTGCATTGACAGCGGCAGGGTTCTGCTCTCTGCACCGTCTGTCGAGTGTGATAATGCAGGAGAAAGTGCACTTAAAAGCTGGAGGCACCGGCACCCATTCCTTGCCGGGGTTGATACTGGTAAGACTGCAGACCTGTCTAACGACATCTTCCGCCCGACCCATCCATGACTTGCCCCTCTTTAGCCTGTCACCCTTTTCTCTGAATATAGCGTCATGCAGAGGGTGCTGCTCATCTGCACTTATTTTTATGTATGCATGAGCTCTCCAGATCTTGATCCTGTGTTCCATTGTCGGGAAGTCAAGGAGGTATCTCATTGCTACACAGCTGGTGTCTCTCGTGCAGCCCAAAATGATGCGCATGGCTTCGTTTTGTACCTTTTCAAGTCTTCCCATCTGTGTAGGGCTGACAGTGAGGATGGCCAGGGCATACTCGATGCGTGTAACATGTTTGATTCTAAGAGACACCTCCCGGCTTCTCTGTTACAAAATCTGGCTGGCAACCTCATTCCTTCTATGCTCGTGGGGGATATTCGTTTTTATCAGGCGCAATTTAGGATTCATTCATTCATTCATTCATTCATACATTCATTCATTCATTTATTCATTCATTCATTCATTCATTCATTCATTCATTCATTCATTCAGTAGCATGTCCTTTGCAGAACCTCGCTCACATAGCAACCTTTAGGAAAACCTCTCGATCGTAAGCAAGATGTCCCGCATGCGATACGCCCATCTGAAGATCATCCGCCACATCCTGCACCCATCTTCTCTTTGGCCTTCCTCTTCCTCTCTTCCCAGGCATTTACCCCTCCATTATTGTTCTCTCCAAACTTTCGTGACGTTTCAAGTGACCAAAATATTTCAATTTTCTATGTTTTATCGTCTTTAACCTTATTAACCTTAACAATTTAGGACTGCTAGATGTTTATTCTTTGTCTTCGTACCTAGTCCTGATTGCATTTCATTTGTAACTCCATCCTTTTCTGGTGATTTCTTCCTTTTAATAGCTTTCATTGATTGTTCATTTTCTTACATTTTAAAACTTAGACTGCTGTCATATTTGTAATATTATGACATGTCTAATCGTCTTCGATTGTTGTTTTTCTGTTCTGTAGGAAGTTTATGTAGTTGACATTAACATAGAATTTCATCATTGTATGTCCAGATTTATCCCTGTCAGTGGTGAAGTTTTCTTGTGTGATTGTTATTAATTTGTTACCGTTTACTTCATTATTCATGGCGTTTACTAGTTTCATAGTTTGTTTCCATCCCTGTCAAAGTTCTGGCTCCCCCCCCCCCACCCCCACCCCCACTCTCCCGCCTCTCAATCCATCAATATCTTCTTTGATGAATTATCTTTTGCCTACTTGATAAAATTGCTCGCTTCAGTTGTTTGTTTTCTCTCTCTTTCTCTCTCTCTCTCTCTCTCTCTCTCTCTCTCTCTCTCTCTCTCTCTCTCTCTCTCTCTCTCTCTCTTTCTCTCTCTCTCTCTCTCTCTCACTCTCTCATCTTCGACTTGTCTTCCAGATTGTGTATTTCTTCAGCACACCATTATGTGTAATGTTTCCTTGTCCCTCTTGGTGTGGACTCAGTGGCCTCTGCAAAATTGCTTTGTTTAGACTTTTCACAAGTATTTTGATGTTTCTATGTTTGTACAGCACTTGTCTGCTAGAATGACAAATCTATCCCACTAAGCTTGCACATTCCATATTCATCACAGGTGTTAGTGGTTTGCGGTCACTGACTGCAAATTGGTTTATTGACCGATTTTGCGGTTGATGACTTTTGTGCAGAGCGCCAAGTGTGGAGTGGAAGTGGTACGTCATATTGTAAAGTAGAAGCTGGGTTTGCCAATCGGTTTCTTGGCTGGGTGGAGGTTACAATATAAATGCCAGTACGTCACTTCATCCCCTCTGTTGTCAGTACCCACCTTTTTCAGAGCAACAATTAAAGTCTTCGATTATTTTACATTTTTTGTCATTTATTTCCATGCGTGAAAGCATTAAATCTTTATTTGCTTAATTGTATAGATTGTAAATTCTAATTTTCACTTCTGAATCGCCATTATACACTTCTATATATCCTTAACATGTTTGCCTTTGACAATGGTTAAAGTGGAGAGCAGTGCCTATCAAGGAAATATTTATTTGCAATTGATCTGAGCTGCCAGGCCCACCCTGCCTAAAATAGGTACCAGGAAATCTCGCAGGAAATAAAGGCGTCCGGCGTGACACCGACAACGTCATCCTGGAATGCCCACTGGTCTATTCACATGTGTGGCTAGCACATTATACTCAACATGCCTCAATGTGTTTAAAGGGGCCCTTTGCTTGACTTACTACTTGCATTACTTCTGTGTGGACTTCTATATGGACGGTTCTGGAACCCGGTATTCGGGATTGTAAAGCGCGTTCGCTATTCCTTAGCCACAGACGCCGGCGTTGTGCAGGCAGACAAACAGACAGATAGGCAGGCAGGCAAGCAAGCAGACAGACAGACAGACAGACAGACAGACATAACTAGAGAGAAGGGAGAGAGAGAGGGTTGTTTTCAAACCTCACGACCGAAGCTCTCTATGATCAGCCTGACTCATGACTAATGAACGATATGCTGCTCTTTGTGTGTGTCACCCGTCGCAGACTTACACGTCTTTCACCACACGCACTCTTCGACTTAAAGGGACGGACCCCTGTACACATCCCACTTTATGTCTTTCTTTGTGTACTAACGTGACCATGTTGCTTTATGTCTATATCTAGAATGTTGAGTTGTTCGTCATCTCTCTCTCTCTCTCTCTCTCTCTCTCTCTCTCTCTCTCTCTCTCTCTCTCTCTCTCTCTCTCTCTATCTCTCTCTCTCTCTCTCCCATCTAATTGCATCTCTCTCCTCTAATTTCATCTCCCTCTATCTCTCTCTATCTCTCGCTCCCTCCCTCTCTCTTATCTAATTTCATCTCTCTCTCTCTCTCTCTCTCTCTCTCTCTCTATCTCTCTCTATCTCTCTCTCTCTCTCTCTCACTGTGTCCACCTACCTGTAATTCTAACGGTCTCTTTTCTCTACGTGTGGTGTAAGAGGTTAGGGGTCACTGCTACAGAGCTGAGTATGCGCGTTAATGTAATCGTTAGGATGTTACGCTGATGTCTTGAGCGTGATCCTACGAGGATTTGACACTTGTGTTTCCCTGTCCCTAAGAGAGATCAATACTGGCTACCCGTCCCTCCGTGCATTCAGACTCACAAAATGTGATTGTCCTAGCACTTCACGGGCCCATAACAAGTTCCTGCTTCCGGATTTGTGGGTGTCATCGTTAGGACGTTACGCGGCAATGGCATGAGCTCGACCGGACAAGGGTAACAAGCCTGCACTCGCCGTTCTCCACAGGAAAGGAAGACGGGTCATCTATACCTCGGTGCGGGCAGGCTAACGCAATCTGTTGGCCCTAACATTTCACATACCAACATCAGGGTCCTGATACTGGACTCTTCTTTTTTGTTGAATTAATGGCGAAATGGAATGAGCTTTTTGTATATTGTATTATTACTACCTTCTGGATTGTGACATATCTTTTTCTTTTATGAACATATATATTTCTGTCAAGTGAAGCGAGAAAAAGAGTTCTTACGATCTATATCAAGCAAATCCTGATGAATAGACATGAATTACGGACAATTAGCAAACAAGGATGGAATGGTGTGGAAGCGGCGGAGATATGGTCTTATAGACGAATGGTGGGAACATCGTGGACGTGTAGATGGAAGAATGAAGATATTTTGAAAGAAGTTAATTCACAAAGAGAATTGGTTCGTCGCATTAGACAATGACAGCCCACAATCTTTGGGCATTTCATGAGAGGGGGAAAGCTGGAGTTTATCTGCAGCTGTTCGTCTCTGGGTCCTTCAATATAAAGTTCTGGGTCTCTGCAATATGAAATAACAAGATTTTAGACTCTGCACAATGACACATTTATTCTCTTAGTTAGTTAGTTAGTTAGTTAGTTAATTAGTTAGTAGCTACTTAGTTAATTAGTTAGTTAGTTAGTTAGTTAGTTAGTTAGTTAGTAGCTTCTTTTTTTTTTTGTTTTTGTTAAGCATATCCTTTTACAGGACTTAGCTGTCAACACCAGCATCTTTCAGCTGTATGTTGATCTCTTGGCAAGAATACGCTCAGTAGTTTGCCATTGCTTTCTGAGCGGCCGGCTCAATATCCCGCAAGTCACGAGCGGGGGTCGAACCGCCTCAGCTCTCGCTCCGCTACGAGACTCTGCGTGATAAACGGGATTACAGAGAGAAAGTGTTGTAACCCCACAGCCAGAGAGACCGGCAGTTAGTAGCTACTTAGTTAATTAGTTAGTTAGTTAGTTAGTTAGTAGCTACTTAGTTAATTAGTTAGTTAGTTAGTTAGTTAGT
>JACEFZ010021968.1:2500-12500 GCA_014155875.1 Cepaea nemoralis | reverse complement strand
AAAACTTAGGGTTTAGTTTAGAAAGAACAATAACATAGGGCTATCCAAAACCACTTTGTGGAAAATTATAAGGATATTAGGTTTCACTTTTAGAAAGTACAAGGGAGGTAGAAATATCCTTTGCGAGCAACCGCATTTAGGAGCCATGAGAAGCAGATACCTACGTGAAATAAGGGAAATGCGCAAAGAAAATTATGACATAGTGTATTTGGATGAGACGTGGATCAATGCGCACCACACAAGTGAAAAGGAATGGCAATCAGTGGATGGAAAGTTACAGCGATGTTTGCCCAGCGTTTGGTCACAGCTGATGCTGGTAGTAGGCATAATGGCTTACTACAGAATCCTGGACTCGTGTTCGTATCAAAGCATACAGACAATAGGGACTATCATAATGAGATGAATGGTAATGTATTTAGAGATTGGCTCGAGAATACAGTGCTTCCATCCCTAGATAGACCGTCTTGTCTAATCATGGACAATGCATCATATCACAATGTTGTTGCCCAAGAAGACAAAATACCTACGGCATCGAGCACAAAGGAAGCAATAAAGATATGGCTCCGAAGGGAAAATATACCATTTCCAGAAACATATTTCAAGCTACAGTTGTTGTCCCTTGTAAAACAGGCGCAAAAAAGCAAGAAATATCAAATCGACAAGTTGATAGAAGAGCATGGCCATAGGTGCTTGAGACTTCCGCCGTATCATCATTGGCACCTTGCCGTCTTGACAGACGATAGGTTGTGCTTCAAAAAGGCATAATAACTACTACCCATGGCGGTAGTGCATGTGACTGATAAGGCCAATTCGCGCTGTAAATGTTCGTCCACAGTGGTTGCATGTGAACACATGGTCATTTCCACCATCATGCACCATCTTACGTCTCACACGCTCTGTGTGTGACTTATCTGCAATAATTTTCTCCTTTGTCTTTATTCCATTTCTGATATTTGCCCTCCATGCAACACGCTCAGCGGCGACTTGCTCCCAATGTACATTATCAATGCCTGTATCAATCATGTCCCGCTTACACACATCTTTGTAACGTAGCAGAAGCCGACCTTGAGATCTCTTACCCATTTGTAATTCACCAAAAAAGATGTCCTTTGGTATTCTACCATCATCCATTCTCCTAAGATGTCCTATCCATCTAAGTCTACGAAGACTGAGCATGGAATAAACCGTTACACATCCTGATCTTTCCAATACTTCAGTATTTGTGATTTGATCGGACGATTCCAGTAGGTTGATGACTGCTCTCGGTTGGCATAAAATTCAATCCATCCTTTCTCCGATAGTCCTCTTCCTCTTTCAACACATGGTCCTCACATTTTTTCCAGTAACTTTTATCAATATTTAATAGCGCGGACTGGTCCGCCGTATCATTCTCATTTAAACCCTATAGAACTTGTGTGGGCTAAAAAGGACAGGTGGCAGCTGACAATACTACATTCAAATTGTCTGACGTCAAGATACTAACCCAGTCCGCGCTATTAAATATTGATAAAAGTTACTGGAAAAAATGTGAGGACCATGTGTTGAAAGAGGAAGAGGACTATTGGAGAAAGGATGGATTGCATTTTATGCAACCGAGAGCAGTCATCAACCTACTGGAATCGTCCGACACAGATTAAGGTCTGGGCAGATCGCAGACCTTAATCCACGTGCACACTTACTGGGATATTTTGCTCCAACTATTCAGACGAATTGCAGGCCCTAAACATTACAGCATCAGCACAATGTCAATGGCAACAGTTTGTATTCCACAGTGATGAATTTTCAATTCCACAAGCCCTCAGCGGTGACAAACAACTGGTATTGAAAAGAAAAAAAACACACACACACTAAACGCATTGAATACCAACAGAAGAGTAATATTGCGGTGGAAACTGACATATTGTGGCATAACAAGAAACGTGAGAGCAAACACGTTTTCAAATTAGGGGACAACACACGTGCATACGAATCAATCTATAAACTTCAATGAAAAGAGGACCAACATCTTGGTCGTTAAGAAGAAAGCCCACTACAGAGACACTGACAACTATTTTCATAGTGCAAAACAGGTAATCATGTTCCGTCTCTGAACGGTAAACAGCAGAGTAGACAATCTTTCACGAAGACTCAAAGCGGGTCTGTCACCCATGTGTACGTGTGAACAAACTACACAGACAGCTGAACAGATCCTTAAAAATGGACACATGATGACTAAATTGCGGTATCATTTCTGGTCACTCCATACGCACATTAACGCACAGCTATTTGGAAGCTTTCACGAATTCAATATAAAAAGCTAAATGCATCCCTAGTAACATGAATACTTGTGTACACATTATTAACCAGCAGCTGAAGAAGCAAGAAGGAAATGAAAAATAAGGTAAGAAATATATTCCTTCTACTTTCCTGTCAATTTACACATTATTTACCCCATACCTCTGTAAATTCTCTGTCTTTACTAATATTACACATTGCACCCCTCTCGGGATTCTCCGTGGTGAAGTGGTCAAGCCGTCTGACTCGGGCTCCGAAGGCTGTATGTTCGATTCCGGACCGCGTCCTTCATTTCACGAGTGCATTTTTTCGGAGATCCCGAGGGTCGTCGCTGGAGCTACGGAGTTCGTGCTTTGTGCGACGCATTCCGCGCTGCGGAAAGAGACTGAGCCATATGGGATTTTTTTTTTTTTTTAAGCCGAAGCAATGCAGTCGACCCTGTCGACTTTTAAGCTACTTTTTCATTTTACCCACTCCCATACGAACCTGGCTACGCTTTGTACTTGTGTCGTTACCCGAAATGTGTCGTCCTTTACTGTAAGACTAGTTTGTTAGCGTGAATTCACTACATTTTTGCCAACACATCAAAGAAATGTCTCCGCTTTTCATGATTTAAGTTGCTCTTGGACCTATCAAAGACATATTCCTTGGGTGGGGGTAAATATAAGACGGCAGGAAAAATGTCATAATGATGCAACAGACAGTTTTCCAAATAATTGACCGTGTATGACGGCATTCATTTCTGGACACACTATAACAGATCATCCTGTTTGCACAAGGAACTCTATTAGTCTATAAGTATTACGACCCTCTCCTCAATATCTCCCTCAACCTGCAGCGACTGACGTCATCAGTTTTGTGTTGGTTGACTCATTTCTTGGGCTTTCCGCATGGCGCTCTAGTCTAGCGTGACGTCGTTTTACTTAATGTTCTTGCCAAAGTTGCACAATCACATCTTTTATTCGTCCTGCCCTGTTAAGGGCTTTCAGGATGTCAGCCTGGTTCATTGCTCGTCCGCTACCCACGACAGTCCAACCCACAAGCTTATCTGCTCGTTTGCTTCCTTTTACACTCGCATGCCCTAGCACACAAATGAAACAGAAACTAGCCAGTGTTGACCCTCTCAAAGATTCAGCTATTACCTTCTGGCTCAGTCGGTCTCCATCTTCCTTAGCATACTCATGGAGTCGCTGAGAAAACATGGATGGGTGAAAGTCTTTGTATCTCCAGCCATGATATTACCTATGCTTCTGTCATGACTTCCTTGGTCAAACTGCTGATATTTACGGCAAAAACGCCTTCCTTGACAGTTATACTCCAAGCTGGGACGTGAAAGCCCATAAGCTCCGCCTGTTGATGATTATATCATCACCCCCCCCCCCCCCCAAAAAAAAAAATCACTAACAATCTGTTGGCAACATCAGGGTGTGTAGTTGCACCATTATCATAATTATGTGCCATGCCGATCAACGTGGGCGGTCATATTTCACCATCTCATACGATCACCAGAGTCGTGGACAGTTGCACCATACCGCACCAATATTGTCCGTGCGTTGATGTCTGCTTACCTAGTAACGTGTTCTTGTAACGTACATAAATCGACTGGAAGCTTCTGAAGGAAACATGCGACAGTTCGATTGAAGGACCAGTCCGTCCGGTATATTTGTTCCGGTAGCCACTTGGTTTTCGCTAAATGCGGGGCTTTGTATGCAGAAACTGTCGCGTTGAGTTGAATTGAGTTGAGTTGAGTTAAGTCAACCACCAACATCAACGCACTCGGGGCATTCCCATAAGCGCTCAGTCATCACCTTCAAAAGCCAGCGTAGGGTGTCCCAATACCAATGGTACCCGTTATAATCTGATTATATGTCCGTCTTGCTTTACCTCTTAGTGACGGCTGTCTACCAGATCTTCTGACCACCCCCTGCTGCCACATTCTCCTTAGATCTTGATAGTCGCTCTGTTCTTCTGCATTGCTCACGCGCTCCTAGAGGGCCTTCACCGCATATGCATTATGCATCAAATCACCCCTCAGTGATGCAGCACCAACCAATCTGTCTGCTTGTTCATTTCCAATCACACCAGTGTCACAGTGTCCTGGAAAAAAAGGTCCGGGAAATGCTCACAATCCGCGACCCTTGAATTGATGCATACCATTCAGCACGAAGCATACCAGTCTTCGCCTTTGTCAGCATGCTTTGTGAAGCAGTCACAATCACGACATACATTTACAGTTTGTTCTCCAACCAGTGGAAAACTGCAGTAACCGCCTCCACCTCCTTTCTCAGACTTGAGTTTGTTGTATCATATGCCAAGTTCTCCTTTACCAATCATTGGTCATTCGCTTTTGCTATGAATCCCCAGTTACTTTGTTTTGCCTTTTAACACAGAGCCATGTGTATAGATAATCACATCGCCAGGACGAGAATATTTCTGAAGTAATTGCTGAATTTCCACTTCCGTAGTGCCTGCTGGCCATTCCCTACACTCACGTCCCACTGTGATTATAACGTACACAAGTCTGTATTTCTATTCGGCACTCTGACTCACTCCTTGCATATGTCAATCTTCTCAAGTAGGCACACTTCACTGATAGTATCTTCTGCCTGAGCCATCAATGATCTTCCTCTTAACAGCTTATGGCCCTTGACTGCATCAAAGAAATCATGTAGGAGGTGTTCTTTATCCGCAGCCACCTTAAGGTATGACCCTGCCTGCAACACCTTAAGCCTGTCTGCAATGGTCTGTAGCGCCAAGATGTATTGTGTACACATTATTGGGGTGTCCCTTGTACATCCAAAAATCACCCTCATGACTTCATTCTGTATGCTCACACTGTTGTATGCAGGGAGTTAGAGGGATTATAGTCCAGAAAGGAGGTTATTGTACTTTCTTGACTGTGGGGTTACTAATTACTAATTGACGATCAGCGCATGCTATGAATGGCTACAGGAGATACATATTGTTGGAATAATCGTTCTCACGTGGTGCATGAATATTAATGAATGTATTGCTAAATGATGGAGAAGGATTTGATCACTCATCTGATGGCTCATCATGCATATTCAGTACATGTCTAATTTCGAAGGCTTGCCGATGGATTGTCCCTTCAGTGCTGTCTTGTACATTATCGTAGGGCAGTTTCAGTTGGAGATCTTTCATGTTTGGTTGTAGGGAAAAGGAAGGGGGGGGGGCATATTTCGTTATAATTCTCTAGACACTTGGTCGTGACAGGCACGTCACACAGCCAATAAGTGCTGGGGTTGAATGCGACATCCTGAGGAAGGAAATGCGACTAACTTAATATATACCACCAGTTATCTTCCCCTGCAGCAGTGAAAACCACATCCTGCTCGCCTGCTGTGGGTGGAGCAAGTGCACTGGATTTGCATGTGAAACAAATTCAACACTCGCCGGTATGCATTAGACCCATGTCTCTCTTTACACAAAACTACTTAACAGTTGGAGAAAGCCAGAAACACAATACCTTGTAATTAGTCGATCAATATCAATTATGTATCCATTCATCTACGCTTGGAAGCTGCGTGCTTGAATTACGCCTAACATTTATACGATTTAAGAATGAAAAAGCTGGAAAAGTGAAGACAGTAAGTTGCTTAGGAATAACAATAGGCTCGGCAATTTCGTCTTATCGGAGTAATTTATTCTGAAAGGAAGGAAATGGGTCTGCAAGTAAGCCATCACAAAGTGTATGTGGCTGTGTGTTTATGTTGTTAAATTCCATGAAATTTATTCATGTTTTAAAGCCATGCAAGTGTCATATGCAAGCTGTATTGCTGAGTTTTAATCCACTCTGTACTTGATAAGCTGTTTATATTTGAACCGCTTCTGTCACCAGGAGTTCCGCTTCTTCTTTTGTTTGCTTGAAATTTATTGTCTTTATCTGCAGTGTTGTCTCTTGTATAAACTTCACGGTAACTCTCTGTGTTAAATGATATGTTTGTTATTAAACTGCATCTGCCCCATCGACTTATAATCCCCACATTACAAAATGAGGTGTGTGAGTTAAGCTGTTTCTGTCACAGTCAGTTGTTAATCAAACTCATTTGATCATAGTTACTGCTATTACTCTTTCTGTCAAAGTCAGTTATTACAGCAACACATTTGATCATTGTTGCTGCTATCAGTCTTTCTGTCCCTCGGAGTTTCAATGCGCTCTGTACTGGGTGATCTGGTTATAGTTCAACTGATTTCACAGTCAACAGTTCCATCCATCCATCCATCATGTGCCATGCCGGTAAGAGTGGGCTGTCCTGTTTTGCCATCTCACACGATCACCAGAGTCGTGGATCAGCTCCGTATTTCTGTCTCGGCTATGCCACGTGGCCAAGCCATCCAGGTATTTACTTCTAGGTCTTCCCCATGATCTCTTCCCTTCGATCTCGCCAGTTGTCACCAAGCTCTCCAATTAATTTCTTCCCATAACATGTCCTAACAATTTTGACTGTCTACGTCTCATGCCTCTAATCAGTTTACGATCTTCATTTATTTCTTGAAGGACTTGTTCATTGGTTTTTCTGTCTGTCCATGGTACTCTTTGCATTTTCCTCAGAAACCACGTTTCCACAGCCATCAGATGTTTTTTTCAGCTTGACTGCTCATTGTCCACGCTTCACATCCGTATAAAAGTACAGGTTCTATGTAGCACTTCAACACTCTTTTTCTCGTTTCAGTTGATATATTTTTATTGGTCAGTATGTTTTTCATCTTGCAAAAGGCTACCTTCGCAAAGCCAATTCTTGTTCTAATTTCTTCAAGGCATCGCCCATCTGATGTTATGACTGTTTCGAGATAACTGTACCGATTCACTTGTTTAAGAGTATGCCCATTTATGTGTATATTACATTGTGGTGTTTCCTTTTTCCCAGTGACGACCATAATCTGTGTCTTCTTAATATTCAGTTCTAACCCTAGTTTTTCACTGTGTGTAACAACCGCATCTACTAAATATTGCAGGTCCTGTTCACTGTCTGCAATCAAGACTGTATCATCTGCATATCTAATGTTATTGATGCATCGTCCCCAAATGTTGATTCCTTCCATACCTTCTATATTTCTGAAAATATTTTCACTGTACAGGGAAAAAAAGATCTGGAGACATTACACATCCCTGTCTCACACCTTTCTTATTAGGCTGATATTGACCTACTTCGTTATCAATTCTGATGGCAGCTTGTTGTTTCCAATATGTATTTACAAGTCTAAGGTCTTTTCCATCAATTTGTAGATCTTCAAGCATCCTTATCATGTCGACATGTCTCACTTTATCGAAAGCCTTTGTGTAATCAATAAAGCAAAGATATAGATCTTTGTTTACTTCTATAGAACGTTCAATTACTGTTCTCAGTATATACACAGCATTTACTGTGCCCTTTCCTTCCACAAACTCACATTGTTCTTCCCCTATTTCAGGTTGTATTTTCTTCCTAACTCTTTGCATGATAATTCGTAGCAAACTCTTCGTGATGTGACTCATTATACTAATTGTTCTATGTTGATCACATTCCAAGACTCCTGATTTCTTTGGGAATGCAATAAATACAGAATTACATAATTCGTGAGCTATATCTCCACTATCATATATTGTATTCAGCAGTCTGGTAACTTTATCTATTCCATATTCTTCTAAAGAATTAATCATTTCTGTTGTGATGCTGTCTGAACCGGAGGTCTTGCCAGATTTCATATGATTAAGAGCATTCTGAACCTCCATCTTCAAAATTGACGGTCCTTCGCTAATATTTTGAATATTATACTGTTCTTTCTCTGTTATCATCATACAGGTTTTTCACATAATCTGACCATACATGTAAAATCTGATCTTTTTCTATTATGATTTTTCCATCTTTTGTATCGATGAGACCGCACAACATAATTTTCTTGGCATCTGTAAAGAAGGTAGTTTGCCATTGCTTTCCTTCTTAGCAGATGATCTTAGCAGTCAACAGTTACATTAACGAATTTGGTTGTAATAACTGCCTCTACTTTTTCTGTCATAAAGTTTTCGTACAATCTATTCAGTACTATCTGTTTATTGTTAAACTGCTTCTGTCATTCGGCATTTAAGTCACCTCTGTACTAGATCACCTGTTTATTGTTAAAATGTTCCGAGACCCGAAGTTGTAGTCCACACTGTACTACATGGGGGTTGGGAAATGTTAGAAATTCACGTATCCTATGAATGAGTTTTAGTCTCCTCTGTAATATATCATCTGTTTATATATAGTTAAACTGCTTCTATCACTAGAAGTTTTAATCTCCTCTGTAATATGCCATCTGTTCATGGTTAAACTGCTTCTATCACTCGAAGTTTTAGTCTCTTCTGTAATATATCATATTCTTATATATAGTTAAACTGCTTCTATCACTAGAAGTTTTAATCTCCTCTGTAATATGTCATCTGTTTATGGTTAAACTGCTTCTATCACTAGAAGTTTTAGTCTCTTCTGTAATATATCATATGCTTATATATAGTTAAACTGCTTCTATCACTAGAAGTTTTAATCTCCTCTGTAATATGTCATCTGTTTATGGTTAAACTGCTTCTATCACTAGAAGTTTTAGTCTCTTCTGTAATATATCATATGCTTATATATAGTTAAACTGCTTCTATCACTAGAAGTTTTAATCTCTTCTGTAATATATCATATGCTTATATATAGTTAAACTGCTTCTATCACTAGAAGTTTTAGTCTCTTCTGTAATATATCATATGCTTATATATAGTTAAACTGCTTCTATCACTAGAAGTTTTAATCTCCTCTGTAATATGTCATCTGTTTTTAGTTAAACTGCTTCTATCACTCGAAGTTTTAATCTCCTCTGTAATATGTCATCTGTTTATAATTAAACTGCTTTTATCACTCGAAGTTTTAGTTTCCTCTTTACTAGATAACTTTGTTTTTAACGTTGACTTGCTTTGAACTCAAGCTTAGTCCATACACGTGGTAGTACTTCTAGTGTACTGGACTGATTTTTGCTTTTCCCTACTATCAGTGTCCCTCGCCTTCAGGCGATCCCACTCCGACTTCTGAGGTATTGTAATTGACTTCCCCAAGTCAAGAACGAGAAATCATCATTTTACTCCAACTGATCAGTGAAGGGGTTGAACCCGCTATCTCGGCATTAAAACCTCGTTTTTTTTTTCTCCAAAAGATCATCCAGTTGTAGACAAACTG
Organism: Cepaea nemoralis; assembly: GCA_014155875.1. NCBI lineage: Eukaryota > Metazoa > Mollusca > Gastropoda > Stylommatophora > Helicidae > Cepaea > Cepaea nemoralis. The sequence continues at coordinate 3,027 of JACEFZ010021968.1, read as the reverse complement.
CTTCTGTCATTCGAGGTTGCAGTCAACTCTGTGCTAGACGATCTGTTTATATTTAAACTGTTTCTGTCAATGAGTTTTAGTCCACTCTGTTCTAAATCATCAGTTTATAGTTAAAATGCATGACTATCAAGTCTGGTTAAAGTTAGTTGTATGTACTTTATAAGACATTTAATATTTAAACTGTTTCTGTCACTCAGAGCTTTAATACCCCTATGCTAGATGCATATAAAACGGTCCAACATTTTGCATCTCGCCTCATTTTAGCCTCATTATACTCATCATATAGACTACGTGAAGACTTACAGTCTTACACACAACTCATTATGCCACTATACCCACATGCAAACTGTAGTGGCTGCCGGTCGTTCAGAAAGCAATGGCAAGCTACTAAACGTAAACATGCCAAGAAATCACAAACAGCCAGAAGGAAGAAGGAAGCAGGAAGAAGGAAGAAGGAAGAGGGACGAAGGACGAAGGATGAAGGACGAAGGATGAAGGATGAAGGATGAAGGACGAAGGACGAAGGA
>JACEFZ010021967.1:0-100285 GCA_014155875.1 Cepaea nemoralis | reverse complement strand
TTAAAAAAACTAATTCAAAAAACTTTTTAAAATCCTCCAAGCTCCCTTTTGGCCATTTTTTAAATATAACGCAAGACAAAAACAACGACTAAATATACTTCATGCCCTAAACCTAGGTTGTTCGAGTCGCCCCCGTGACTTATTAGAGTATGGACCCGGGTTTCGCCCCAGAAAGTCGTAGCGTGCTGATGAGGCGTAATCTATCTAGCCTGGGAATAAACATACAGCTGAAAGATGCTGATGTTGACCTCAATATCCTGAAACGGAGGGAAACGCGGGGGAAAACCAAAACAAAACAACAACAACAACAACCTAGGATAGACTTATATAGTTGAGTTGAGTTGATTTGAGTTAAGAACCGACATCACTGCACTCAGGAACATTCCCATACGTGATCTGTCCCCTCGTTCAACAGCCAGCGAAGAGTCACACTACTAATCGATCCCACCGCTATCTGTTTAAAAAGTTCTTGGTCTTCCCTCTCAGTTTGGAATTTCCCAAAAACCCCTGCCGATCCCCCGCAATCTCATTCGTTGCACATAGGGTTCTCAATCTGTTCCTCCGCCTTCTCCACCTGGTCCCCAAGCGCACGACCCCCCCCCCCTTTCCCCCCCCCCCCCCCCCCCCCCCCCGCCCATAGTCTATCAGCTGTTCATTCCCTTTTAAATTATATAAAAAAGCTTAGAATACTCTGCCACACAGTTGTGGAACAATCTTCCACAAGAAATCAAAGACACCACCAATCATTATACATACATTCGCAACTGTTTGAACACTACCTTAGTACAGACTACATACCCCCATAAACAAACAAAAAAACATCAAAAAAGACAATAATAAGTGTAAATTATCTCAAACGACAACTAGCCAAAAAACATTGCCACATGTATGGCACTTTACACCTTCCTTAGGTTATTTATAATATCCATGTTAAACATTGCCTCAGTGAGTCATTTGCTATTGATTATTTTCATGCGTTTTAATGCTTATTGATCTTTTGTTGTCAAAAATTTGCTTCATAAGTGATGTTGAATAAAAGAATTTATGAGAGAAAATAGAGAAGAAGGACAGAATGTCAGACGGGCCTGCGTGCCCAATTCTTAACCCTTTGAAAATAAAGATTTTCGTTCGTTCGTTCCTCTGTAGAAGCTACTTGTTCATGTCTGTAGAAGCTACTTGTTCATGTCTGTAGAAGCTACATATTCATGCCTATAGAAACTATTCGTTCATGTCTGCAGAAGCTACTTGTTCATGCCTGTAGAAGCTATGTTCATGTATGTAGTAGCTATGTTCATGTATGTAGACTACTTCGGATCTTTTCTCCGGGGCATGCCGGTGTGCTGGGAAATGAACAGGCGGACAGATTGGCTGGCTCTGCAGAACTTGGTGGAGTACTGATGCATGACAAGGCAGACGTGGTTGCGGCCTTGTGGGAGCACGTGCACACCTCGTAGGAGCAAATGGATTACCATGGTCTGGCAAGAATGAGACAACGAGGAGTAACGAAGGGATCTGGCCGCCGCTCAACGCTCAGAGGAAAGGCGAGACGGACTTATAATCAGATTGCTGCAGGTAGTATTAGCGTTGGAACTCTTCGCTGGCTGCTGAGGATGGGGACAGAGCACTTATGGGAATGCCCCGAATGCTGTGATGTCGATTCCTAAATCAATCATTCAAACAGAAGCTACTTGTTCATGTCTGTAGAAGCTACTTGTTCATGTATGTAGAGGCTATGTTCATGTCTGTAGAAGCTATGTTCATGTATGTAGAAGCTATGTTCATGTCTGTAGAAGCTACTTGTTCATGTATGTAGAAGCTATGTTCATGTCTGTTGAAGCTACTTGTTCATGTCTGTAGAAGCTATGTTCATGTCTGTAGAAACTATGTTCATGTCTGTAGAAACTATGTTCATGTCTGTAGAAGCTATGTTCATGTCTGTAGAAGCTACTTGTTCATGTATGTAGAAGCTATGTTCATGTCTGTAGAAGCTATGTTCATGTCTGTAGAAACTATGTTCATGTCTGTAGAAACTATGTTCATGTCTGTAGAAGCTATGTTCATGTCTGTAGAAGCTACTTGTTCATGTCTGTAGAAACTACTTGTGCATATCTGTAGAAGCTACTTGTTCATGTATGTAGAGGCTATGTTCATGTCTGTAGAAGCTATGTTCATGTCTGTAGAAGCTATGTTCATGTATGTAGAAGCTACTTGTTCATGTATGTAGAAGTTACTTGTTCATGTCTGTAGAAGCTATGTTCATGTATGTAGAAGCTATGTTCATGTTTGTAGAAGCTACTTGTTCATGTATGTAGAAGCTACTTGTTCATGTCTGTAGAAGTTATGCTCATGTCTGTTTTATCGTCTTTAGTAGTCAACCCTCGTATTTTACCTATGCTCGGTGACTGAAGCGTACTGCGAAGTAAAGTAGCCGGGGCAGCACAGTAAACATCAGGCTTGCCCGCAGGCTAGTTGATCATACGTTCGAATCCCCATTAAGGCGGACTTTTGAAAAATTGACCTGGGGTCATAGGTCGACCCCCCCCCCCCCTTCTAAAATGATTACCAGAAATTGTCATAGGAAGGAAAGGCGGCGGGTATTGTGCTGAGCACATCAGCCACCGAGGGTTAGCTGGTCTATAAGATGTGGGTTTGGCATCATGTACCCAATGCGAGTTGAGGCGTGTAGATGGGTCTTTTACTTTTACTGACTGGGTGTGATCCGGGTGGGTTTGTTTCTGTGGCATGAGCATTCTAGGTTGTGTGTGTGTGGGGGGAGGGGGAGGGTTGGTCGCTCACTGGGAGCCTACGGGCGGTCCGTTTTTCATGTCCATAGAGGAAGATAGATTCCACCATAGATTTCAACATACACAAAAGCGCGCGAGCTCGCACGCACACGTGCGTGCACAAACACACACACACACACATATTCTTCATTAAACTCGTACCCATTAAGATTATCATCATCATCATCATCATCATCATCATCATCATCATCATCATCATCATCATCATCATGCTCATCATCATTATTCTCACCATCACCACCACCACCACGATCATCATCATCTTTATGACCACCACCACCACCACCACCACCACCACCATCACCACCACCACCACCACCACCACCCCACCACAACCATTATATCATCATCATCATCATCATCATCATCATCATCATCATCTTCATCATCGCCATCACCACCATCATCATCATCACCACCATCACCACCACCACCACCACCACCCACACCACCACCACCACCACCACCACCACCACCACCACCACCACCACCACCACCACCACCATCACCACCACCACCACCACCACCACCATCATCACCACCATCATCACCACGATCACCATCATAACCACCATCATCACCATCACCACCATGACCATCACCACCATCGCCACCATCACGACCATCACCATCACCACCATCACCACCATCACCATCACTACTATCGCCACCATCGCCACCATCACCATCGTCACCATCGCCAAAATCACCACAATCACCACCACCATCACCATCACCATCATCACCACCACCATCACCATCATCACCATCACCACCATCACCACCACCAACACCACCATCACCACCACCACCACTATCGCCACCACCATCACCACCACCATCACCACCACCATCACCACCAGCACCATCATCACCATCATCACCACCATCACCACTATCACCAACACCCTCACCACCATCACCACCATCGCCACTATCACTAACACCATCACTACCACCACCACCACCACTATCACAACCACCATCATCACCAGCACCACTATCACCATCATCACACCATCACCCTCATAAATAACACCATCACCGCCATCACCACCAACACCATCATCACCGCCATCACCACTATCACCATCACCACCATCACCACCATCACCACCATCACCATCATCACCATTATCACAATCAACATTATCACCATCAACATCATCACCATCATCACCATCATCACCATCACCACTATCAACAACACCATCACCATCATCACCGCCATCACCACTATCACCATCACCACCATCACCACCATCACTATCATCACCATCAATATTATCATCATCACCACTATCACCAACACCATCACCATCATCACCGCCATCATCATCACCCCCATCACCACCATCACCACCACCATCACCATCACAACCATCACCATCACTACCATCATTACCACCACCACCATCTCCACCATCATCACCACTACCATCACCACCATCACCACCATCTCCATCATCACCACCATCACCATCATCACCACTATCAAAAACATCATCACCATCATCACCACCGTCACCATCACTACCGCCATCACAATCATCACCACTATCACCAAAACCATCACCATCATCACCACCATCACCATCACTACCACCATCACCATCACTACCACCATTACTACCACCACCATCTCCACCATCATCACCACTACCATCACCACCATCTCCACCATCTCCATCATCACCACCATCACCATCATCACCACTATCACCACTATTACCATCACCACCATCACCACCATCACTATCATCACAATCAATATTATCATCATCACCACTATCACCAACACCATCACCATCATCACCGCCATCATCATCACCACCATCACCACCATCACCAATACCATCACCATCACAACCATCACCATCACTACCACCATTACCACCACAACCATCTCCACCATCATCACCACTACCATCACCACCATCAACACCATCTCCATCATCACCACCATCACCATCATCACCACTATCACCAACATCATCACCATCATCACCACCGTCACCATCACTACCACCATCACCATCATCACCACTATCACCAACACCATCACCATCATCACCACCATCACCATCACTACCACCATCACCATCATCAGCACCACCACCACCATCACCACCATCACCATCATCACCATCATGACTACCACCACCACCATCACCACCATCACCATCATCACCATCACGACTACCACCACCACCACCACGATCACCACCATCAACATCATCACCACCATCACCATCATCACCATCATGACTACCACCATCAACATCATCACCACCATCACCACCATCAACATCATCACCACTATTACCATCATCACCACTGTCACTATCACTACCACCATCACCACCACCATCAATATCATCACCACCATCACCACCATAAGCACCATCAACATCATCACCACCACCATTACCATCATCACCACTGTCACCATCACTACAACCATCACCATCATCACCACCACCATCACCATCAACATCATCACCACCATTACCATCATCACGACTGTCACAATCACAACCACCATCACTACCACCATCACCATCAACATCATCACCACCATTACCATCATCACTAGTGTAAACATCACCACCACCATGACCACCACCATCACCACCATCATTACCATCAACATCATCACCACCATTACCATCATCACCACTGTCACCATCACCACCACCATCACCACCATCATTACCATCAACATCATCACCACCATTACCATCATCACCACTGGCACCATCACCATCACCACCACCATCACCACCATCATTACCATCATCATCATCACCACCATTACCATCATCACCAATGTCACCATCACTACCACCAACAAAATCAACATCATCACCACCATTACCATCATCACCACTGTCACCATCACCACCACCATCACCATCAACATCATCACCACCATTACCATCATCACCACTGTCACCATCACTACCACCAACACCATCAACATCAACATCATCACCACCATCACCACCATCACCACCATCAACATCATCACCACCATTATCATCATCACCACTGTCACCATCACTACCACCATCACCATCATCACCACCAACATCACCATCAACATCATCACCACCATTACCATCATCACCACTGTCACCATAACCACCACCATCACTACCACCATCACCATCAACATCATCACCACCATTACCATCATCACCACTGTCACCATCACCACTGTCACCATCATCACCACTGTCACCATCATCACCACTGTCACCATCACTACCACCATCACCATCATCACCACCACCATCAACATCATCACCACCATTACCATCATCACCACTGTCACCATCACCACCACCATCACTACCACCATCACCATCAACATCATCACCACCATTACATCATCACCACTGTCACCATCACCACTGTCACCATCATCACCACTGTCACCACCACCATCACCATCACCATCAACATCATCATCACCATCACCACCATCACTACTGTCACCATCACTACCACCATCACTACCACCATCAACATCATCACCACCATTACCAACATCAACATCATCACCACCATTACCATCATCACCACTGTCACCATCACTACCACCATCACCACCATCACCACCATCACCACCATCAACATCATCACCACCACCATCACCATCATCACCACCGCCATCACCATCATTACCACCATCACCATCACCACCACCATCACCACTATCACCATCACCACCATCACCATTATCACCACTATCACCAACACCATAACCACCACCACTATCACCACCACCATCATCACCAGCATCACTATCACCATCGTCACCACCACTATCATCACTACTGTCACCATCACTACCACCATCACTACCACCATCAACATCATCACCACCATTACCAACATCAACATCATCACCACCATTACCATCACTATCACCATCGTCACCACCACTATCATCACCACTACCATCATCATCATCACCACTATCATCACCACCACCACCACTATCATCACCACCACCACCTCCATCATCATCATCATCACCACCACACTACCATCATCACCACCACCACCTCCATCATCATCATCATCACCACCACACTACCATCATCATCATCACCATCACCATCAACATCATCATCACCATCACCACCATCACTACTGTCACCATCACTACCACCATCACTACCACCATCAACATCATCACCACCATTATCATCACCACTACCATCATCATCATCACCACTATCATCACCACCACCACCACCATCATCACCACCACTATCATCACCACTACCATCATCATCATCACCACTATCATCACCACCACCACCACTATCATCACCACCACCACCTCCATCATCAACATCATCACCACCACCATCACCACCATCATCATCACCATCACCATCAACATCATCATCACCATCACCACCATCACTACTGTCACCATCACTACCACCATCACTACCACCATCAACATCATCACCACCATTACCAACATCAACATCACCATCGTCACCACCACTATCATCACCACTACCATCATCATCATCACCACTATCATCACCACCACCACCACTATCATCACCACCACCACCTCCATCATCATCATCATCACCACCACCATCACCACCATCACCATCATGACTACCACCACCACCACCATCACCATCATCACCACTATCACCATCACTATCACCATCACCACCATCACCATCATCACCACGACCATCACCACCATCACCACCATCACCAAAACCATCACCATCATCACCACCATCACCACCATCACCACCATCACCACTATCACCACCATCACCATCATCACCATCATCACCACTATCACCACCATCACCATCATCACCACCATGACCACCATGACCACTATCACCATCACTACCACCATCACCATCATCACCACCATCACTACCATCATCACCGCTATCACCACTATCACCAACACCATCACCACCACCACCACCACTAATCACCACCACCATCATCACCAGCATCACCATCACCATCATCGCCACCAATATCACCACCACTATCACCACCACCACTATCACCACCACCATTATCATCATCATCATAGTCCAGCCGATCCTGAGCAGAACCTCGCTCTCATCAGGTATGCTGTAACAACAGACTCTCGATATGTGGCCAGTTCCCCTGACCCACACATCGCCATGCCCACACACCTACTGTGTCTAGCCTCGTGGTGATCGACCTCTGCCCCTTTCTGCTAGGAACCCTGTCTTTCTGTACTACTCTTTATAATCAAACTGTAACGCTTAATACTATAAAGATAATTTTATTCACAAAGAACAAGAGGGGGGGAGGGGGGGGGGGAAGGAATCAGCATGGCCGAATAGATTACTTGTTATAAAATTCCGGTGTGCTAAAGCTTAGGTAGACGTGTTCAACCTCTACGCCGGACAGCTGGACTAAAATATTGACATATCGTCCTTGACTTGGGGACATAAACTACAAGTACCTCTGAAGTCGGAGTGGGTTCGTCTGATGACTAGGGACACGGGTAATAGGGAAAGCTAATCCACACGCAAGCATTCAGTCCAGTACATTAGACATAGTAACACGTGCATGGACTACGAGTGAACGCAAAAAAAAAAAAAAAAAATTACAGCACACAAACCAAAAATAAAACTTCAACAAACAAACCAAAAATGAAAACTACACGAAACAAACAAAAACTAACAACAACAAACAAACCACAAAAGATAACTACAACAAACAAACCAAAATAAAACTACAAAAAAAAAACCAAAAAAACTACAGGAAAAAAAACATAAATAAAATCAAAGAACGGGGGTTGTAGCTGGACATGATCGCCATCGCCAACAGATCTACTGCTCCACGAAGACGACGAAACATACATTACACCATCATCAGCTACATATGTTATGCGACTCAATAACACGCCAAACCAAAATAACAAGAAAAAAGAAACACATGTGACAAAATTAAAGCTGCTTAAGCCTGTCTGGAAACATGAAGAAAGGCGTCGGTTGGAATGGCTTGTAATTGAGTGGAACAAACGTGCAGTCGTTATGTTGAACGCCCCAGACAAGATCATTCTCTCATTGGGTGTAGTGCTTAATGTTCGTGGCGTTTTCCTTCGGGAAATACAGGTAAGTTTTTGAGTAGACAGACAGGCAGACGAACGGACAGGTAGATACATAGAAGGGCCAAGAGATAAATGGAGGAGCAGACAGACAAATTGGCAGACGGACAGATGGGCAGATAGATTGTTATACGGATAGACGGACAGAGACAAGCATAGAGACATATAAGCAGACAGGCGGACAGAGACAAGTATAGAGACATATAAGCAGACAGGCGGACAGAGAGACAAGTATAGAGACATATAAGCAAATAGACGGACAGAGACAAGTATAGAGACATATAAGCAAATAGACGGACAGAGACAAGTATAGAGACATATAAGCAAATAGACGGACAGAGACAAGTATAGAGACATATAAGCAAATAGACGGACAGAGACAAGTATAGAGACATATAAGCAGACAGGCGGACAGAGAGACAAGTATAGAGACATATAAGCAAATAGACGGACAGAGACAAGTATAGAGACATATAAGCAGACAGGCGGACAGAGAGACAAGTATAGAGACATATAAGCAAATAGACGGACAGAGACAAGTATAGAGACATATAAGCAGACAGGCGGACAGAGAGACAAGTATAGAGACATATAAGCAAATAGACGGACAGAGACAAGTATAGAGACATATAAGCAAATAGACGGACAGAGAGACAAGTATAGAGACATATAAGCAGACAGGCGGACAGAGAGACAAGTATAGAGACATATAAGCAAATAGACGGACAGAGACAAGTATAGAGACATATAAGCAAATAGACGGACAGAGACAAGTATAGAGACATATAAGCAGACAGGCGGACAGAGAGACAAGTATAGAGACATATAAGCAGACAGGCGGACAGAGAGACAAGTATAGAGACATATAAGCAAATAGACGGACAGAGACAAGTATAGAGACATATAAGCAAATAGACGGACAGAGAGACAAGTATAGAGACATATAAGCAGACAGGCGGACAGAGAGACAAGTATAGAGACATATAAGCAGACAGGCGGACAGAGAGACAAGTATAGAGACATATAAGCAGACAGGCGGACAGAGAGACAAGTATAGAGACATATAAGCAAATAGACGGACAGAGACAAGTATAGAGACATATAAGCAGACAGGCGGACAGAGACAAGTATAGAGACATATAAGCAGACAGGCGGACAGAGAGACAAGTATAGAGACATATAAGCAAATAGACGGACAGAGACAAGTATAGAGACATATAAGCAGACAGGCGGACAGAGAGACAAGTATAGAGACATATAAGCAAATAGACGGACAGAGACAAGTATAGAGACATATAAGCAGACAGGCGGACAGAGACAAGTATAGAGACATATAAGCAGACAGGCGGACAGAGAGACAAGTATAGAGACATATAAGCAAATAGACGGACAGAGACAAGTATAGAGACATATAAGCAGACAGGCGGACAGAGAGACAAGTATAGAGACATATAAGCAAATAGACGGACAGAGACAAGTATAGAGACATATAAACAAATAGACGGACAGAGACAAGTATAGAGACATATAAGCAGACAGGCGGACAGAGAGACAAGTATAGAGACATATAAGCAGACAGGCGGACAGAGAGACAAGTATAGAGACATATAAGCAAATAGACGGACAGAGACAAGTATAGAGACATATAAGCAAATAGACGGACAGAGACAAGTATAGAGACATATAAGCAGACAGGCGGACAGAGAGACAAGTATAGAGACATATAAGCAGACAGGCGGACAGAGAGACAAGTATAGAGGACATATAAGCAAATAGACGGACAGAGACAAGTATAGAGACATATAAGCAAATAGACGGACAGAGACAAGTATAGAGACATATAAGCAAATAGACGGACAGAGACAAGTATAGAGACATATAAGCAGACAGGCGGACATACCCACATAAATACAAATATATAGAAATAGATGGGTAGGTAGGTAGGTAGGTAGGTAGGTAGGTAGGTAGGTAGGTAGACATTCAGAAATACATATCGACCGACCGAGCGAGCAACTGATCATCGCTGACACAGTCAGACATGCGAAAAATATTATAGAAAGACGAAGAGAAGAAACACATAAGTTGAAAGAGAAATATTATAATAGAAAGTGTGATACTTGGTGTGTGATGTGGCCATTTATAGAGCAATCGGCACTCGATCTGTGATGTGATCATTTATAGAACAATCGGCACTTGGTGTGTGATGTGATCACTTATAGAACAATCAGCACTCGATGTGTGATGTGGTCATTTATAGAGCAATCGGCACTCGATGTGTGATGTGGTCATTTATAGAGTAGCACTCGATGTGTGATATGATCACGTATAGAGCAATCGACACTCGATTTGTGACGTGGTCACACTGTCACCCCTGCTGCCTTCACTTCCCACTGTATTTCTAGGTACTTATGGTAGGCTGGGCCCACCAGGGAGTCCAATTCCAAACACGCTCCAACGGGGTCTCGAACACTCCACCTTGGGTTGGCATGCCAGCTGGTTATTCACTGACCCATCGTGTCTCCCGCGGGGGAGACGGGTGCTAGCCCCATACTTTTATAGAGAAGTCGTCATTCAACGTGTAATATGATATATATATATATATATATATATATATATATATATATATATATATATATATATACACACATACACACACACACACACACACACACACACACACACACACACACACTTTGGCACCTTGCCGTCTTGACAGACGATAGTTTGTGCTTTAAAAAGGCATAATAACTTTTACCTATGGCGATAGTGAATGTGACTGATAAGGCCAATTTACGCTGTAAATGTCCGTTCACAGTGGGTGCATGTGAACACGTGGTCATATCCACCATCATGCACCATCTTACGACTCAAACGCTTGGTGTGTAACTTATCTGCAAAAATTTTCTCCTTTGTCTTTATTCCATTTCTGATGTTTGCCCTCCATGCAACACGTTCAGCGGCGACTTGCTCCCAATTCCTGTATCAATCATGTCCCGCTTACACACATCTTTGTATCGTAGTAGAGGCCGACCCTGAGATCTCTTACCCATCTGTAATTCACCAAAAAAGATCTCCTTTGGTATTCTACCATCATCCATCCTCCTAAGATGTCCTATCCATCTAAGTCTACGAAGACTGAGCATGGAATAAACTGTCACACAACCTGATCTTTCCAATACTTCAGTATTTGTGTTTTTGTCTTGCCACTTAGTACCAAGAATTCTTCGCAGACACCGCATATGAAAGCTGTTTAAATGTTTCTCTTGGTGTGAGTAAGTTGTCCAGGTTTCACTGCCATAAAGAAGAGTACTAAGGACACAGGCTTGATAGACAAGGACTTTTGTTTTTTGCAGTAAGCTTCCTGTTCTCCCAGACTCTTTTTTCTTAACCTGTTCATTGTTGTTGCTGCCTTACCAATCCAGATGTTGATTTCCTGATCTAGGGATAATTTGCTATTTACCACTGATCCTAGATATGTAAAATGGTCTACTATCTCTAGTTCGGCGTCGTCAATAAAGATTGATGGTACCCCATGTGCACCTTGTGACATAATCTGTGTCTTCTTTTTGCTAATATTTAAACCAAATTCAGAACAAGCATTGGAGAATGCAGATAGTAGACATTGCAATTCTTCCTCAGAGTGGGTCGTAACTGCAGCATCATCTGCAAAAAGCAACTCTCTGATCATTACCCTCCTAATTTTGGTCTTGGCCTTCAATCTCTGAGCATTGTAAAGGCCGCCATCTGAGCGTGAGTGAATGTATATACCACCATCTTGATCACGAAAGGCATATTTCAGTAGAAGTGAAAAGTATATTCCAAAGAGGATGGGAGCTAGTACACAACCTTGCTTAACTCCACTATTGATTTCAAATTCTTCAGAAGTTGCACCATCAAACTTGATTACACCCTTCATGCCTGTGTGGAACGATTCCACAATGGACAGAAGAGTTGGTGGGCAGCCAATCTTCTTTAGTGACTTGAACAGACCCTCACGACTGACCAAATCAAATGCCTTTGTGAGGTCGATGAAGGCAATAAATAGTGGTTTATTCTGTTCACGGCATTTTCTTGCAATAGTCGCAATGAGAATATCATATCAATGGTAGACCGGTTCTGTCGAAAGCCACACTGTGGTTCGGGGTTGACTTGATCTCCTAGGACTTGAAGTCTGCGCAGAACAATTCTGGCAAATAGTTTTCCAACAATACACAGAAGTGAGATACCCCTATAGTTGTTGCAGTCGTTCCGATCGCCCTTGTTCTTTTATATATATATATATATATATATATATATATATATATATATATATATATATATATATATATATATATATATATATATATATATATATATATATATATATATATATATATATTACCGCCCAGGGACAATTTTAGTACCCTTTTTAGGCTGGATCGAGGCGGGAGCCGCCTAAAAACATCAAACATTTGGCATGCAAAGTGGTTAAAAACTCGATGGGAGGCTTCTGATGATCAGAAGGGGTTTCCCCTCGCCGAATGTTTCGGCCCCTTTACCTTCTTTAAACTCTCAGGGGGAGGTGAGCGGGTCATAACTTGACATCAATAACGTCTTTCTACTCTAGTGCGTATTCACCTTTGAGACTTTCGTTCACCGTACTCATTCGAACTGGGGAAACCAGGTCAAATGTTAAAAAAAATATCAAACACGGGGAACGCTAAGAAACAAATATAGACTATGAGAGCCAAGTGGAGAAAGAAGCACATGTGAAAGTTGAAGAAGAAGAGGAGAAAGATGAGGACTAGATCCAAGTAAACACAACATGTATGTGTGGATAAGTGATGCTTGTTGGCCGCCCTCCCACAGCCTCCATCTCCTGTTTGTTATGTGGCCAGACATTTCAAGTTGAGACTTAATATACTCAGCACTTTTATAACAGTGTTGTTTGCATGACTACCATCTACTCCTGTGAAATACAATCATCTTGTCTAGTCCTGGTGGTCGGGCCACGCTGGAAACAATACATCTTGTAAAGATTATTCAAGACCAAGAAATTACATGGCTGAGGTCTATCCGGTGACGCTGCCGCCCTTTGGCTGCAGACATCTTCACCAGCCTTGATGGGCTGTTTCTCTGCTGACTTCCCTCTATAGATTCATATCTCACTGTTTGCACACCTTTGGCAACTCTTTCTTATTTGGCACTATTACAACTGAATTAAACCCACATTTTGTATGAAAATAACACTTTTCAAACTAGACTTAACCCAACTTCTGTGCCATCTTGACAACGAAGGAGTTGTGTTTCAATATTATTTTATAATTTAATTTAATGATTTGTCTTTAGATCTGTTCGTGTTGTCCCGTCCCTGATGCAGATTTATATAATCAAAACGTTGTTTGTTGTGTAGTGGAATACTTATTTTTAATTTATTATTTTATTGTTATATATCTGTTGATTGTCTCTTGTTTTGGGAGATTTTCACTCTGTGATTTATGTTCACCTTTATGGATTCCGTTGTAAGGTATGTACGCTGTGTCCGTGTCTAGTATGTCTCATCTTTTTGCAGGAGCTACATGTGCCTAACTGTTTGTATTTCATATTTTTATATCCTGCTGCAGCCGTTGCCTCTTTTATTCTTGTTCTTCAGTGAGCGGCCATCCCGCTGTCTCGACCCAGCTATAAGACGTTTTACATACTGTACCTAGAGTGTCTGTGTAGCACATGTGTCAGATTCTTGCATTAAGCAATAACACAGGCTCGTAATCACTAACAAGCGTGATACAAACACTGTCACAGAATGACTTGACGTGACACACTACAAATACAATTCAAACACTTTATTCACGCGTCTCACTCATCACAACCATTACATGCATCGCGCAATTATCATATCGATGCCATAATACAATCAATAGACAATAGACATATCAATGTAATGTATACAACTCACAAGCGCACAGTCTCCTATACTCACACAGGCTTTCTATCTATTATCGTTCATCTACACAAGTATACGAGCACCATTCATTCCGTTTGTCCTGTACAACTTCACCGGGCCGTCTGTCCGCTAACCACTGTGAGTGGTCGCTAGTCGGAGTTGTGCCCCTGCGTGGACTCCATGTCCCACGCATGCACCTGACTGACCATTCCTGCCACAGCGTGGTTAGCGTCGCTCACAGGTGGGCCTGGCCGTAATTGCCAGGCGCCGTTGACGACGACGCGTTAGAACAGGTGGGGAGATTATGACATTCTCCCGCCCTCCTTTTCATGAAAGGAGACTTCCTTTCATGTACTCTATATACAATTGGGTTTATTAATTACCTGTCAGAATCGACCCATTGTTTGTCATCTGACGTGACACTTTGGTTTATATATTGAAATATGTAGATAATTGTAAGTTATATACACACACTCTTAATGATGCTATGAAGCAACACTCGTCAAGTACAATCCACTAGATGGATTCTTACGTTAGTTGCAATATGACACAGCCAGTCCGGTAGCTATCAGCGAGCAACGCAACTACCTCTCGACAAATAAACAAAAATAACAAACACGGCATGTCAGGCCGCGAGTCCCTCCCTATGAGATGACTCCAACAATTGACCCCAACCTCATCTGGTCGGAAAGTCTCATGTAGGTCTACAACTTCGGTAATTACTACCATGCATAGTTGATGTCATCTTGATGTGTCGCCAATCTGGCAACATAAAGATGGTTTCTATATGTGTTACACCTTACCACTAATTTCAACTGTTTCCCTTGGTTGTAATTAGTGAAACAATACATCTATGGGCGATAATTTTAACATGCTTTCAAAGAAAATAAATTACATTAGTAAATCAATTTCTAAGCGTCATAGTTTGATGCTTATTGACAATAGTGAACCAAATGTCACTATTGTGAACAAGTTAATCAACTTATGATTCTAAGATTACATCTATCAAAATCCTTGCATACAGTTTGTATATGCAAACTTTCAGCTCACAAAGTTTATATCAATCGTCAATTCTTTGTGAGAATTATATTATAGTCTGCTAGTTTTTGAATTATTTACACAAATACCGGAAGTACACAGCTGGTGTGTTGAGGTGTAGTTAACACAATGTTCTTCCGTCGGGATGTTCTATACACAAACGGAGTACATAGTTCTTAGGAACAGCTGCTGGATTAACTCTTTCTTTCAAAATATGGATTAAAGTGTTCTGTAGAATTCAGATGTCACTGTCCCTTCCACACAGAGTAAAATACGTCGGAACACTCTGCTTCGCAGGTACTACGGATATTGGAACAATTCAAGCAAAGTAAGTCTTGAAATCACGTAGCACTGTTCGTTACAATGTTAATACATATTTAAAATAATGTTACCTTTCGATCACACACAACACAAGTATTCATCACAATTATCACAACAACTATAAAATATATGTACTATATTTACATTGGGACGTTGTCCCTATCACAATTTCTACACAGCGTTACTGAAATAATTTCACATTTCGCTGTGATGCTGAGCGCTATACTAATCTGCAGATTACTTATTGGTCTGCTGTGTGCGCTCAGGCACAGATAGGCTATCGGATGTGTCGTAAGGACATCTGGAAAGAAGGTCAGCAATCGTATTCTGTGTGCCAGAGATATGCCTGACTTCAAAACTGAATTCTTGAAGTAATAGTGACCATCGTGCTACCCTGTGGTTGGTAGGAGTACCAGTAGTGATGATTGTTAACGGACTATTGTCTGTCTCGACTATGAAGTGTTTTCCAAGAAGAAATCTGGATAATTTTCTCACTGAGTACACAAGAGCAAGGGCCTCAATTTCAGGCGTAGACCAAAGTTTCTCTCTTGTTTTTAGTTTCCGGCTTACGTAGTAAACTGGATGGAGTATTTGGTCGTGCTGTTGCAAAAGTACTGCCCCAATCGCTACGGAGCTCGCGTCAGTTCTTAATCTGAAAATAATGTGCCAAATTTGGTAATTTAAGAATGGGGTTACTAGAAAAGTAGGATAAGACTTTTGTAAATGCAGGTCTTAGGCATTCGCTGTTTACAATTTTGTTAGGTTTGTCTTTTGTTAGTAGGTTAGTGAAACATTCCGTCAATGTGGCAAAATTTGGTATAAACTGTCTGTAATAGTTTAACAGACCTAGGACACTTCTCAACTCTTTCTTTGTCGTCGGAAGCGACAATTTGAGAATTCTTGACACGATGTTATCGTCAGTCATGACAAAGCCATTACAAATTTTGTAGCCCAAAAATGAAATTTCTTGGTAGGCTATGTCGACTTTAGATGGTTTGACTGTCAGTCCGTGTTGTCTGATACGGTCAAATGTCTGCTGTAATGTTGCTACATGGTCTGTCATAGTCTTTGTATGTACACAGATGTCGTCCATGTATGAAATTATATTAGGGATGTCTGTCAGAAGAAGTCTCGTCATCCGTACAAATGTCGCAGGGGCATTCACTAGCCCGAATGGAAGCTTGCACCATTCGTATAGTCCCCAGGGTGTGGCAAATGCTGTCAGATGTATGCTGTCATGATGTACCGGTATTTGCCAATACCCTTTTGTCATGTACAGTTTTGTAAAGTATCTAGAATCTGTCAGTTCAGTCAGTATGTCTTCACAGTTGCTCATTGGTTCTAAATCCAACTGTGTGATATTGTTAAGTTTCCTATAGTCAACACAGAGGCGTATCGTGTTGTCCTTCTTTTTCACTATCACTATCGGTGAACAAAAATGTGATTGTGATCGTCTGATGATATGATTCTTCTCTAAGTCTAGAATTTCCTGATGTAATTTCTCTTTGTAGTGTATGGGAATGGAGTATGGTCTGCATTTTATTGGTGTGTTGGATGTCAGAATAATGTGATGATGCACTAAGTCTGTTTGTCCTGGATGGTTGGAGAAAATGCTGCTGTAGTCCTGTAACAGTTGTCTGCAATTGTCGGTCTCTGTCTGAGTCAGATTAGGATTTATTCTGATGTCATGCAGATTGTTTGTCGTGTCAAGTGATGGGGTCGGTATTTCGTCGGTCTCGTCATCGTCTGCGTGGTCCACTATCGTTGTGCTTGCTGCTGTTTCGTCTTGGTCTTCGTCTCTGTTGTAGTATGGTTTTAACATGTTGATGTGAAATATTTTATGTTTGTCTTTTATTGTGATCTCATAGTCCACTGTCGAGATTTGTCTCAGTACTTTAAACGGTCCTTGCCATGAGTCTGTCAAAAGATGTCTGTCGCTTGGCAAAAGAAGTAGTACGTCTTGTCCAGGTGTCAGTGTTATTGTCCTATTTCCTCTGTTTGCATACTGTCTGTAAATAGCACCAGATTGTTTCAGTGCTTCTTTAGCTAACACACGCGATTTCATTATCCTATCACGCAATGATGTTACATGTTCATATGATGATACTGGTTTATGTACAGTTATACTTTCAGTTAACATAGAATGGTACATAGATAATGGGCCGCGTGGTTTGGCTCCATATACAAGTTCAAATGGTGAGAAACCTGTACTGGAATGAGGTACTTCGCGATATGCAAATAGTATGGCAGGTAAATAAGTATCCCAGTCTTCAGGATGTTCCTGGGTAACTTTTGATAGCATATGCTTGAGATCACCGTTCATCTTTTCTACAATCCCCGTAGAATGAGGGTGGTATGGGCTGTTAAAGCACTGCTTTACCCCTAACATTCTAGTAAAGGCTTGAGTGGCTGCAGCTATGAACTGACTCCCACGATCTGAGAGAATGGTATCAGGAAACCCTACTCTAGAAAAAATGTGGAAGAAAACTTCCATAACATCCTTGGCAGTTATGTTCTTAAGTGGAATTGCCTTCAGGCCATCTGCTACAGAGGTCAATTATCGTTATAATGAACTTATTTCCTCTTGATGTTACATGGTTTAGAGGACCTACAATGTCAACAGAGATCTTTTCGAAAGGTCTACTTGCTAGATCTGTTATTTGTAGTTCAGCTTGCGGGTGTTTACCCTTTTTAACAAGCTTCTGGCAGATGTCACAAGTTCTGCAATATTGCTTGGTGTCACTGCAGAATTTAGGCCAGTAGAACTGGGTAAGTAATCGAGACCTAGTTTTTGAATAAGCCATATGCCCTGCAAAGGGTATGTCATGTGCTAGATGTAATGCTTGTTTGCGGTGTTCGGTTGGTAACACCGTTTGCTCAGTGGTGCTGGTACCTTTGGTGTAGTACCGTGTAAGGATACCACCTTTGAGTGCAAAATGCCATCTAGCATTCTTTGTAATTCTTGGCTTTTGGCCTATTAAATTAAAATATTTGTGCAATGATAAATCGGCCTTTTGGGCTGTTATGAAATTTTCCCTCATGGTCTTAGGAGGTAATATAACTGGGCTTAACATTTCCAAAGCCTCAGTCTGGTTAATTTCATCTTGCACTTTTGCAGCAGATCTAGTTACTGCATTTGAAATATCAACAACATGACAAGGTGATGTTACATTTAAATCAATACAATCATGTGATGAAGTTAATGAATTGGCAAACATACATTCATTCACAGGTGATAATACATTGTCAACAGTATGTTCAGTTGAAGATGATATTGCATTATCAACTATACATTCGACAGAAGATGTTATACTGTCATGTGGCATATCATTTACTTCAGAAAGGTTACCAACGATTATTTCACAACATGGGTTGGATAATGCTGCGCATTTAACCTTTCCTGTGAGAAATGGGATGTCAATATATGCCCATGCAAGTGGGTATTTCTCGATGTTACCTGAGAAAGTTCTGCATGTAACATGTTTGCCAGTATAATCTGAAGGTAAAATAAAGTCTCTCTTCAAACCAATAAGAGTACATCCACTATCCCGTAAAACGGTGGCAGATTTGCCATTTACAAACCCTTGGTGGATGTTAAGTTTGCCTTTGGAGTTTATTACCAAATTAGCTTCTTCATTGGCAATAGGTATTGAGTGGCCGCATGTTAATAAGCCATCCTCATGAAAACGATCACAGATGGTACATTTATTAAGATGAAATACATCAATGGCCTGTGCTGCATTAACAGGATGATTTTCTACTGTTTCCTCATCTGAGGAAGAGCTATCAAACATGGCTGCATTAGCCTTTCTGGTCATTTGTTTACCTTTACAAGCATGACGCCAGTGGCCATATGCCTTGCAAAGGAAGCATTTGGTGAGTCGTTTATAGCTCTTTCTCTCCTTATCTTGCTTATCTATATAGTTTTGCAAGTATGTGAGGTACCCTGGGTGTTTGTCACACATATCACTTTCATTATGTGGAAGATGGCAATATCTGCATTGGTAATATTTATCAGCAGATTGCTTAAAGGGTTTCTGTTTCGTGTAGGGACCTGACTTCGTTCTGTCATAGGTAGCGGCTGCTACAAAGTGTGTGTCAGTCAATCCACTAGTAAAACACTGTTTGTTGGCTGTGAAATAAGCCGAACCTCGTTTCTCAATATGTTGCACACTCTCGCACTCACATTCTTGCAGAAATTTAGAAAATGGTGGTGGTAGAGATGTAATAATTTTATCTCTAAGAATTAGATCTTTCAACTTCTCAAAGTTGTTATTTACTTTGGCTGCTGACAGCCATTTACTAAATATATCCTGTACTACTGAGATGTAGTCAGAGAACGTTTGTGTAGGTTTTGGAGCTAATTTACTAAACTGTTCTCTGTAGCCTGCTTCATCTAACAGGAAAGTGTGACATAATTTTGGACTTAATATATTGATAATCTTTCCTAAGATCTTTGGGAATGGTCTCTATCACTTTGAGAGGTTCCCCTGAAAGACTTCTCATATATATAATGTTCCATTCAGTCTCTTGGATCTGATAATGGTCCATTATGGCTTTCAAAATTTTGGGTGAAGGCTGCAATGCAGTCGCCCGTGGTGAAATATTTGACGATCCCTTGGTACTTTTTGTACTGATTCTCTTTATCTAGTCTTTCTGACTTTCTAGAATCTTTTTTTGCTGATGTTTCAGCTTCCAGCTGTTTAATTTTCAGCTGCATTTCAAGTTCTTCCTTTTTCGTTCGTGCATTAATTTCAAGCTCCTCTCTCTTGCTCTGGGCAGAGATCTCAGCTTTTCTTATGTCGGCCTCTGATTCTGTCTTTTTAGCATCTAATTCTGCCTTTAGTTTGGCCGTCTAATTCTGCTTTTTTTCAGCTCCCCTTTCGGCAGCTCTGTCTTCACGATCTCTAGCTTTCTCCTGCAATACGACATACTCTGAATATTTTGCCTCACTCCATTTTGTCAACTCATCACCAGTTAACTTTAATTTCAAACCAGATTCGATGAAATCATTCAATGTGGACATGATGAAATATTTCAGATACAATGAATGTACAAAAAGTTAATTATAAGGTGTTAGTAAATATAACGATGTGTACAGTATTTATCTAAATACAGCTTGTGCCTAGACTTACACCAAAAGTATATGTGAAAAAAGATAATACTTAAGTGACTTTGGAGCTCTGGAGTATGATGAAAACTGTACCAGAGAATGGCTGCCTGAACGTTACTGCACGGAAAAATGAACTTTACTTGCTAACGGTTTCGGATGACACAAAAACCTGTTGCTTTTGGAAGAAGAAAATATTAGGACATGTATGTTTATGTGGTGTATGCGTTGTCAACTAAGTTTTGTAGGTTTGTGTGCTGTCAAGTATGTTTGTTAGTCGTACTGTCGTCCGTTCAACACATTCAACAACTTACTTTCCATGTTGCTTTCTTTCCAAAACTTTCCGCTTACACACACGTTCAATCCTATTTTACACTAATTCCAAGATGGACTGATGGACATTCACATTCGCACTCTATTTTATAATCGGTTCAAGCTGGACGATGCACCCACGTTCACACCTGTCAGAATCTTGCATTCAGCAATAACACAGGCTCGTAATCACCAACAGATGTGATACCAACACTGTCACAGAATGACTTGACGTGACACACTACAAATACAATTCAAACACTTTATTCACGCGTCTCACTCATCACAACCATTACATGCATCGCGCAATTACCATATCGATGCCATAATACAATCAATAGACAATAGACATATCAATGAAATGTATACAACTCACAAGCGCACAGTCTCCTATACTCACACAGGCTTTCTATCTATTACCGTTCATCTACACAAGTATACGAGCACCATTCATTCCGTTTGTCCTGTACAACTTCACCGGGCCGTCTGTCCGCTAACCACTGTGAGTGGTCGCTAGTCGGAGTTGTGCCCCTGCGTGGACTCCATGTCCCACGCATGCACCGACTGACCATTCCTGCCACAGCGTGGTTAGCGTCGCTCACAGGTGGGCCTGGCCGTAATTGCCAGGCACCGTTGACGACGACGCGTTAGAACAGGTGGGGAGAGTGAGCGGACATCCCAGATGCCTCCCTAGCAGCACAACTCAATAGTCCAACATGACTGAATGAGGCCTACTACTACTACTACTACTACTACTACTACTACTACTACTACTACTACTACTACTACTACTACTACTACTACTACTACTACTACTACTACTACTACTACTACTACTACTACTGCTGCTGCTGCTGCTGCTGCTACTGCTGCTGCTGCTGCTGCTGCGGCGGCGGCGGCGGTGGCGACGACGACGACGACTACTACTACTACTACTACTACTACTACTACTACTACTACTACTACTACTGCTGCTGCTGCTGCTGCCTCGTCTGCTGCTGTTGCTACTACTAATACATCTACTACTACTACTACTACTACTACTACTACTACTACTACTACTACTACTACTACTGCTGCTGCTACCACTATTATTACTACTACTACCCCTTCTACTACTACCACCACCACCACCACCACCACAACCACCACCACCACAACCACCACCACCACCACCACCACCACCACTACTACTACTACTACTACTACTACTACTACTGATACTACTACTACTACTACTACTACTACTACTACTACTACTGCTGCTGCTGCTGCTACTACTACTACAACAACAGGTACTACTACTACTACTACTACTACTACTACTACTACTACTACTACTACTACTACTACTACTACTACTACTGCTACTACTATTACCATTAACACTACTACTACTACTACTACTACTACTACTACTACTACTACTACTACTACTACTACTGCAGCTGCTGCTACTACTGCTACTACTACTACTACTACTACCACCACCACCACCACCATCACCACCACCACTACTACTACTACTACTACTACTACTACTACTACTACTACTACTACTACTACTACTACTACTACTACTACTACTGCTACTGCTGCTGCTGCTGCTTCTGCTGCTGCTGCTACTACTACTACTACTACTACTACTACTACTACTACTACCACCACATGTACTGAACACACATGAGACTAGACTAGTGGCAACTGATCTTCAAGTGCGTTCATTAACTGATTAAATGCCAAAACAAAAAGTAAGTTTGGACCACATAAAAATGGATTGCGGAAAATGGGAATTGGGAGTGTCTGACATTTATATCTTAAAAGTTGTTAATATGGTATCTCGGCATGTTGTTTCATATATCAAATTATAAGGGGTTGGCATAAGGGAAACTGCTGTATTGATATGTTAACTATAATTTGATTTATAAGCCCATGGCAGTTACGGGAAGTTTGAATAAGACAATTTATCATCCCATGACACGTAATCAATTAAAAAATAAAGGCGAAAACAAGTGGGTCTTCTTTATTATCGATTCATGCATGTTAATTAATTATTAAGTTAATAAAAAAAAAAGAAGTGTTAATTGAATATCCTTTATAGTCAATCCCAGCATTTTTTGGCTGTTCGCGATTTCTTGGCAAGTTTACGTTCAGTAGTTTGCTATTGCTTTCTGAAAGATCGGCACCCATACAATTTTCATTAAAAAACCAACGCGAGGCGGTCCGCTGCCAAATCGCACGCAGCTGTGTTTCGAGCGCGGATACGCGGTATTGCGAACTGTGTCCTTAACTCCTTAGCCACGGAGCAGGTATTAAGTTAATTATCGTCATAATAATAACTTTTTATTGCTTATCAGAAAAAATAACTGAACTGACATTAATCATATTTAATCTTGACGAAGTTATATTTGGCGTCATATAATTAGTTGTTAATGACATTTTTTAAATGTTATATTTTCAAATTTAATACATTTCTTTAAAAAATTATTTGAAAACATCTTCAGCTGTTTTATTATTTTTTAACTGATCTAGTTTTAAAAAAGTTAGTTGCATGTCCTTTACAGGACGGAGCAGTCAACTTCAGAATATTTTCGCTGTTTGTCATTCCTGGGCAAGTTTACGTTCACTAGGTTGTCATTGCTTTCTGAACGACCGGCATTCATAACATTGTATGGAAACTAACGCAAGGCGGCCTGCTTCTAAATCACCCGCAGCTGTGTTTCGATCTTGGTATGCGGGATTACGAAATGCATTCGTAAACCCTTGTCA
This sequence comes from Cepaea nemoralis, assembly GCA_014155875.1. Classification (NCBI taxonomy): domain Eukaryota; kingdom Metazoa; phylum Mollusca; class Gastropoda; order Stylommatophora; family Helicidae; genus Cepaea; species Cepaea nemoralis. Next base: position 75,860 of record JACEFZ010021967.1, on the reverse strand, counting down.
TAGAGAAGGCACTGATCCAGTACCGAAGGATAATATACCGTCAAATACGACCTTCCATTTGTACAGAAGGATGATATATCGTCATACTAGGGTCGCTGTGTTATTTGTTTTGTTTCATATTATCTTCCACGATTCAATGCTCAGTGAACGGACATTTACATTATAATACTTATTGATTTGATTGTACACTGTTTGATACAAACATACGTTTGGTTTGGCACTGAATCAGTTAAAACCTGTTTTATGAAACTTATAAGAACTCTTTTATTCTAACCCCCAAGAACAGAAGATTATAGCGTAGGACGGTTTGCATTTTCTAAAATGCAGATTTTGTTTGTCCTATTCTATTCTTTATCTCTGTGATGCATCTTTCATCTGTATTTGCCCCAACATCCATCCATCCATCGATGGCCATGCCGATATGCGTGGGCGGTCATGATTCGCCATTTCACTCGATCACCAGAGTCGTGGATCAGCTCAGCATTCTTGTCTCGACCATACCACTTGACCAAGCCATCCAGATATGTACTTCTCTGTCTTCCCTTTGTTCTCTTCCCTTCGATCTTGCCAGTTGTGACAAAGTTCTCCAATTAATTTCTTCTCATAACATGCCCAAAACATTTTGACTGTCTACGTCTAATTTCTCTAATCAGTTTACGATTTTCATTTGTTTCCTGTAGGATTTGGTCGTTGTTTGTTTTGTCTGTCCATGCTTTTCTTTGCATTCACCTCAGAAACCACATTTCCACGGCCATCAGATGTTTTTCAGTTTGACTGCTCATTGTCAAATTTTCACATCCATACAAAATTAAAAGCTCTATGTACCACCTCAACATTCTTTTTCTCATTTCAGTTGACATCTTTTTGTTGATCAGTATGTTTTTCATCTTGCAAAAGACCACCTTCGCCATGGTAATTCTTGTTCTAATCTCTTCAAGGCATCTCATCAGATGGGAGTCTTTGTGGTGAAGTGGTCAAGCCGTCTGACTCGGGCTCTGAAGGTTCGATTCTGGGCCGCATTATTTGGTTCAAGAGTGCATTTTTTTCGGAGATTCTTGAGGATCATCGCTGGAGCTACGGAGTTCGTGCTTTGTGCGACGCTTTCCGGGCTGCGAAAAGAGACTGAGTCATGCGGGATAAAAACCCGGTCCAATGAAGTCGACTCTGTCAACATTTACGCGACTTTATATCTCCCATCAGATGTTATGACTGTTCCGAGATAATTGTACCGATTCACTTGTTTCAAAGTATTCCCATATAAATTTATATTACATTGTGATATTTCCTTCTTCCATGTGACGACCATAATCTATGTCTTCTTACAATTCAATTCTAACCATAGTTGTTCACCGTGTGCACAATCTCATCTACTAAATTTTGCAGATTCTGCTCATTGTCTGCAATCAATACTGTATCATCTTCATATCTAATATTATTGATGTTACGTCCCCCAATGATAATTCCTTTAATATCTTGTATATTTCTGAAAATATGTTCACTGTACAGGGAAAACATCTGGAGACATTACACATCCCTGTCTCTGACTTTTCTTAATAGGCAACATCATGTACTTTAATTGTATATTCATGCATGATGCATTCATTTGATCCTACCAATATTTCTGTCTCATGTTGTTCAATGGAAGCCCTTTTTGACCTTCTACAAAAAACTGTATCTACATTTTCTGTAGTTTCTTCTGACTTGTTTCTACCAAGACGGTGTCACTAGAATAACGTAAGTTATTTAAACTGCTTCTGAATTTTAAAAAAAAAATCATTACATAAGTCCATCTGATTATTTTTTTTCCAGGAGGTTTTCATGTCCATAATCTTTGAAGATGTGTTTGAATCAGGTGTAAGCTTCTATATAGAAGTTGTTGGCCCCGTGGATAGAATGTCGGGCTTCTATTCAGGAGATAGGGTTCCAATCCTCGGTACGGCGGTGACTGTTTTTCTGTAGGGGAAGAAAAGACAATTCTAAACCGAGCAGTTCGCGACGGCTTTCCAAGCTAGGCGGCTTAATTCCTTGGACTCAAGACCCCACTGTTATATATTGGAAGTTACTATAGACAGTAATGACAGTGACAGTTTGACAGTTAACTTTTATTTTATCATTAGATTAAGCCTACACGTATCCATCAGTCACGCCGATGACTTGTCATCGCCTACTTTTATATTTAAGTCCTCAAGCATCACTGCTAATGGGCATAGGGCAGAGAGGAGCATTTCGTGTGATATTCCCTTACACAGGAACGGAGAATAATGGGGACGACCCGTTGCCGTGAAGTTGGAACCACTGCTATTTCGAGAGTTTGGTATTGGTCTACAGCCATGCCCGGCTTGTTATAAATGTATTTATATCTTCTATTGTGCTAACTGCTGGTGGGTCACGTGTCCGTATTATACTGATATACAAACGTGATCAAGGGGTTACGGACGCAGTTTATAATCTCGCATACACTCGTTCGAAACACAGCTGCAGGCGATGTGGCAGCAGACCGCCTTGCGTTGGTTTTTTACGAAATGGTATGGGTGCCGGTCGTTCAGAAAGCAATGGCAAACTTGCCAAGAGACCACATCAGCAAATAATGGTGGGGTTGACTGCGACGTCCTGTATAGGATATGCAACTAGCTGACAGACGTTTACCGACACTGGTGAAGGGGTTACGAACGCAATTCGCCATCTCGTATACCGCGTTACAAACACCGCTGCGGTCGATTTGGAAGCAGACCGCCTTGCGTTTGTTTTCATACAATGGTATAAGTGCTAGTAATTCAGAACACAAAAGCAAAGTGCTGGATATAGACTTGACAAGAAATCACAAACACCCAAAAATGCTGGGGTTTATTGCGACGTCCTATAAAGGATATGAAATTATCTAGCAGAAATTTGCCACGGGGATTCACTAATAACACCTGTCATCAAGCGATGTTACAGGCATTCAGGGATAAACTTCTCTCGCACCACACAAAAAGATTTGTCAGTCGTACGAGAGGAATTGATTACACATTTTATTGCCACTGGCTCTTACAATACATAAATGCACACAACTGTCTCTAATGAACCACACATGAATACACAGAACTTCCTATCTCTAGTCGTCCCTAGCCCTACTGCTAAATCTATCTATTCACTTAAAGAAGGACGCATCGACTCTAAGCGATGTGTCCGCTACGAAGTCCGTCCCCTGTCTGACAATTCCTCCGCGTCCTGATTACACAGCACGCGGAGGGTCTTCATGCGCACTTCGGCTTTTGCGTGCTACATCATTCCACACGCTTAGAGTAGTAAGCCTACTCTTGAGTTCTATTCCAAGTTCTTGGTGTCTATCACGTTGAGGTGATTACACCGTGACCAGAGTGCTTACCCTCTGGTTGACACTTACGTGTCTCATGAGAGAACTGTTGATAGTTCTTCCTCCCTATCTACTCCCTACACCTACCCTGCCCTCTTGTTGGGGCACTGGGTTACCTCTAATCTACTTGAGGTAGACCACTCATTCAGGGTGGTCTTCCCTCCTATGTATTCTAGTCTTTGACACACACCCTCCCCTCCTGTGTTGCGTTACAAACTTTGACTCATGGTTGTGACGCAAGAGGTTTGTAAAAATTAGTGTGTCTAATTTTTGTCAAAGACTACTGATAACTTGGTTCTGGGTAACTCAATAGACCTCTACTGACTATTGTCACAATGTAGTATTACTTTACATGGCTACTGGTGATCGCCACAAACTTGTCTGGTTGGCGTGAGCCCTCTTCTCCATCGCAATATTATATTTATTAGAGGTTTGTCTGAACCGGACCATTGCCTTATAAGACCTGCCCTCAAATAGCAAATTAACTCACTACCCATACAAAGTTGACTTTCTTAGGATCAACACACGAATTGCTTCATGTCCCCCATATAATATTAAACAACCCTTGCACAAGCTGTGTGCGACAGGCTTTACCTATCTCGCTTCCGCGTGTAAAGTTATCTTTCACTGTTAAGTTAGTGTTTCGCTGTCTACTGTGTCCCCTGACCCGGAGTTATCTCCCCTTGTTCCAAAAAATGTATGCACTTTACATGTTTGTTTTCCTGGTTGTTTGCGTGTTTAGATGTAACTAATAACGTAATTAATCTTCTAACATGTGTGTCTGTCTATAATTTGTATGTAAGTCAGTTTTCAAGTGCCATAATCCGGTTAAATGTGGCCACAAATAAGTGTATAACACTAATTCGTGACTACGTTTCCGTCTTATGAGACTTAAAATACTTTCCCTAAGGTCTAATGTAATTATGGCTAACACAAAACTACACACAACACATTCGAGACAGCATATTTCAACACTGAAAGCAAACGCTTGACGCAGACAAATAATAAAAGTCGCGTTGAGCGGCAGAAAAAATCCGCTGGTTGTCTTCACTCTCCATTCTATATTTTCCATTTTCTCTCACTTTCACACTTCTGTCACACATCTTTTATTCTCCCATTTATTTAAAAACCTTGAAGTGACACTGTACAAGTTTGGCTCAGTTTGAAAAGAGTTGAGCTTAATGACTGTGCGTAACTTACTGCACGAGTCATGTATTTACAAAATATTTACATGGATGAAATAGGGTTGATAGTTTGTACCCTGATAATACTAAACACTACCTTCTACTGAAATACTAATACTAATTCTATAAATATATATATTCTAATTTGTTGCACAAAATTAACCTAATTTAAGGGAAGTAATCTAACTAACTAAAAAAATGAAAATGATGTGAGATGAGTTATGTACCTTTCTGAAATGAGTAATGTGAAATGTAACAAAATTATAAATAATGGGTTATTTAAAAAGGAGAATGTTTTAATGTCTAAATGAAAAAATATGATTGATAATTTTCCTATACATGGTGTAAATGATGTATGTTCAAATGTATAATCCTATAAGGTATAAACTACTTTTAATCCTAAATGATGAGATTGTTAAAGTGTTCATCAAGATGGAATGAAATAAAGTGAAATGAAATGAACTAACTGGTACTGTTCCTATCTTAACTTTTTATCCTCGTCTTTAATTAGCTATTATTAAATTTAAAGTTACTATCCTAAGTAAGTGGGTAAATTAGTGATTTATCTAAACTACAAAAAAAAATCTATCATATTACCTAATTCTATTCTAAATCTATATTAAAGTAACTAATCTAACTATAATTTATCACTATATTAAAAACATGTTATAATACATATCACAATAAATAAATATATATACATGGTATTTAACTACCTCAGGTTAGTGGTTGCCATAAAGTTCAGAAATTGCTTTTGTTGGCACAGTTCATAGTTACACACTTGTCCTGGGTATATTAAATAGACTACACAGTCATACTAGTGTCTTATGGGTATTCTTCCACTCGTAGAGTCCGCTGGTGTCGTAGACATGTATATTCGTGTCTGTTATTTACGCATTGTTCTGACACTGTTCTTCCATGATTAACACAGGTGATTCACCGGAACACAAATGGAGCATAGTAAGTAACGAGCTGTCTATGTACACACGGTGATTCACTTGTTCTTGGAGCACAGTTCTTATTCTGCTGTCTATGGACACATGGTGATTCACTGTTATTAGCACACAGTCCTGATCATGATGTCTATGTATTACATAGGATATTTTACACAGGATATTTTAAGTGTACTAAATTACATTATCTTAGACTACATTTCATGTGGAGTATCAGGTATTTCTACCTCAGATGGTCGACTAAGGGTATCAGCAAGAATGTTGTCCCTACCCTTAATATGCTCTATACTAAAAGTATAATTTTGTAAGATTAACGACCACCTGTAGATGCGGTCATTGCGATGCACCCCACTTTGTATGACCGTGATTGGGGAGTTGTCGGTCTGTACTACGAAGTGATTACCCGCTAGAAATCGATGTAACTTCCTTACTGAATAGATGACACTTAGGGCTTCCAACTCTGATATGGAATATCTGGACTCAGCAGGTGTGATCTTGCGGCTCACGTAGCAAATTGGATGGAAGATGCCATCGTAAAACTGGCCTAGTACTCCAGCGATGGAGATCGTGCTGGCATCTGTCCTAAGATAATAAACGAGCCTAGGATTAGGCAAACGCAGAATTGGTACATTACTAAATAGGAGTTTCAATTTTGACAATGCAGAAATTAATAATGCATCTTTGACATCTAATTTTACCGATGCTTTCAAAACATTAGAAAATACACTCGTGATTTCGGCTAAGTTCGGTATGAACTTACTATAATAATTTACTAAACCCAAAAGGCTCCTGACCTGCTTCTTTGTTGTAGGTATGGTCAGGTTCATAATTTTAGTAACAATTCTATTGTCAGTTTTTAGTTGTCCTTGTGAAATGACATGGCCCAAAAAATCAATTTCTTGTAGGCCCAGTTCAACTTTGCTAGGTTTGACAGTGAGACCGAAGAGTCGCAGCCTATCGAAGACCTGTCGGAGTTTCAGTAAGTGTGTTGTCCAGTCATCTGTATAGACACAAATATCATCTATATATGTCACCGTATTCGTCACTCCATGTAGTAAATTTCTAGTTAGGCGTACGAAAGTGGCAGGAGCGTTACGAAGTCCGAAAGGAAGAAACCGCCACTCGTAAAGAGCTAAAGGTGTTGAGAATGCAGTAAGATGGATGGATTGAGTCTGCATAGGGACCTGCCAATATCCCTTAGTAAGGTCTAATTTAGAGAAGATTTTGGAGGTGGACATATCAAGAATAAGATCTTCGCAGGAAGGAATTGGTTCTGCGTCGATCTTAGTGACATTGTTGAGTTTTCTATAGTCCACACAGAGACGAATTGTGGAGTCCTTTTTCTTCACCAAGACGATTGGAAAGGAGTACTCAGATGTAGATTTCTGGATGATTCCACTAGCTTCTAAATTAAGAATTTCCTTATTTAGACTTTCTCTGTAGCTAAGTGGGATAGAGTACGGCCTGCATTTGATAGGCTTTGAGTCCGAAAGAAGGATGGAGTGCTCGATCCTGTCCGTCCTACCTGGAATGTCGGAAAATATGTCCTTATACTCCGTCACTAATTCTAATGTCTGTCGTCGTTGCTCTTCTGTTAGTCCCGGTTCTAACCGTATACACTCTAATGTCGCAGTCTTGTCTACAATTGGAACAGGTAGTTCCATCCCGTCGTCGTCTACCTGATTCAGTACGGTGGTGGTGCTAAGTGCGTTTTCTGTATGCTCACTAAGTGTATGCATATCGTCGTCCTTGCCAGTCTCGCTAACTAGTGTAGTTGCGTTATGTATGTCTGTCGTCTCATCAATAGGTGTGGGTGCATTATGTTCGTCTGTCTCCAGTTCTGTCTCTTGTCGTGAAAAGTAGGGTTTCAACATGTTGATATGAAATATCTTTAAGTGTCCGTTTATCGATATTTCATAATCGACATCTGAAATTTTTGTGTAGCACCTTGAATGGCCCTTGCCATGAAGTCAATAATAAATCACGTTTGTCTGGAAGTAAGAGCAGTACCTCTTGATCAAGTTCAAGGTTCATGGTCTTAGTACCCTTTTTGCTGTACTGGTGGTAGATTAGACTTTTTCTCTCCACCGGATGTACTTTTGCTGTTGCATGCCTACCCTTTTGCAATAATTATTGATACACATTACATGACTGACAGAATAATTGTATGTTATTACAAGAACTAGGGTTTTTACAACAACTCGGCCAATAACAGTGAGCTTGAATTCTTGCTCTGGTTTTGTTGTATGCAAGATGTCCAGCAGGCGGTGACTCATGTGCAATCTTTAGCACAGTTTGGCGATGTTGTACAGGTAACACCGTCTGCTGACTCTCCTGATTATTGGTTATATAATCACGAGTAAGACTTCCGTACTTAAGTCTAACAAAACTTGATGCATTCTTCGTGATCTTGGTTTTCTCCCTTAATAATTTCAGATAGGGGGAAACACTTGCATCAGCACATTGCTGTTCTATAAATTTCTGTCTGGTGGTGTTATCATTTGTCCCACTTGGTGTTAGTAGTGACACTTTTTCTTCTTGTAATGTGTCTTGGTGTTTGATGGTATCTGTCCTGGTAATAGCATTTGATGTATTAATTTCTTCCCAGGCAGCTATTTCTTTGTTAGTGCAATGTTTTAATTGGGGTAAACATCCCAAAATCAAATCAGTACAAGGATTATTTAAAATAGCACATATAAAGGTACCAGAAAGAAAAGGAGTGTTTATCCGGGCTCTTGCCAATGGGTAAATTTCGATATTACCCGAAAAGGTTCGGCATTTAACTGAGTCTCCTGTATAATCATTTGGATTCACAAATTCTTTTCTAAGACCGATAAGAGTGCTTCCACTGTCAAGTAAACATTGGCATGGTATTTCATTGACCAGTGCATTGTGGAACACCAAATTGCCTCTGGAGGCTAATGCTGCATTTGCACTCTCAGTGGAGAATGGCACTGTGTGTCCACATTCTAATTTTCCGTCTGCATGAAATTGGTGACATCGCTCACAACTGTCAAAGCTTAAAATATCGTTTACACAACAAACATCTTCAGATTGGTTAAAAGGTAATTCATTCTCGACCTCGCACTCAGTCTCACTCCCACTATCAGAAGATGTATCAATTAACATTGCACTGTTGGCCTTCATTCTTTGACGGCCTAGGCATTTACTGGAATAATGCCCGTAGCTAGCACAGAAAAAACATTTAACCGCACGCCTGTATGCATTTCTCTTGTTTTGTTGTTTCTTAATGACCATCTCAAGATGTGTCGGATAGTTGGGTGATTTATCACACATAGCGTAAGTATCATGAAAAAGTTGGCAATACATACATTTAGGCAATTTTTGATCTTTCTTGTCGACTCTCTGAAATGGTTTTTTATTGCTACGATAACTTTTAGGTTGGTCCTTAACAAAAGAGACTATTTCAGAGTCGATGTTTGATGTTTTAAAAACTTCCCTATTCGAGGAAAAATATGCGGAGCCTTTCTTCTCGAATTGTTGTATTGTTTCGATGTCTGACTGCTGAAGGAACTTAGCGAAAGGAGTTGGGACTGTGGATATAACTTTATCCATGGCTATTAAATTTTTAAGTTTTTCAAAGTCCTTTCCTATTTTTGCTGCATTAAGCCATCTATTCAGCACGCTTTGGACATTCGAGACATAATCGATGAAGGTCTCACTTGGTTTTGGTTTTAAGTTAGAAAATTGGACTTGATACCCAGGGGCATCAAGTAAAAAATGTTGCATTACCCTATCGTGAATGTACTGATAGTTAGATCTAAGATCAGTTGGTATTGATTCAATAACTTTAAGGGGCTCCCCACTGAGGTTTTTCATGTAGATCATGGCCCACATATCGATTGGTACTTGATGGTATTTAAGCTGATATTCGACATTTTCTGTCCAAGCTGATATGGAATCTTCTTTACAGAATGGCTTAATAATATGTTTGTATTTATTAAGTTTATTCTCTTCTTGCTGACTCTTTAGTTTTGTAGCGGAGATCTCTAAGTGTGAATCTACTTCCATACCTTTCATCTTTAACTGTGTCTCTGATTCAATCTGTACTTGTTTTTCTTTCACTCTTGCCATTTCGTCTATCTCTCTTTGCTTTAACTCTCTCTCCTGATCTAATTGTTTTTGCTTTAATTCTAATTCTTTTTGTTATCTAATTCTTCTGTTTAATCTTCTCTGTTCTAACTGTTTCTGTTAGTTTCTTCAGCTAATTGTGCCATCTCTTTTTGGTGTTGTCTCTCTCGTGCACGTTCATCTCTATCAGCATCTTTTGCTTCCCTAAATTTTTGATCAGCATATTGCTCTAATTCCTTTCCGGTGTATCCTAATTCCTTGCCTGCTTGTATGCAATCAGCTAAAGTTGACATGGTGTTAGATAATTAGCTAGAGTTGACAGGCAGTTCGTTATTTACTCAGGTATATTCGATATGTTAAGATTTTAAATGCCTTTGTATAAAAATATACTATTAGTTTATACCCTGAAAAAGAGATGCATTATTAATCATATTGCATTCACAAATAATTTGGGTATACTCATCTTAACAATCCGGAACAATCAGGTACAATCGTTTGGCACCTCGACACACACCTTGCGTTACTCCTCTAAACAGCTCTTGTTATATCTGGTTTATTAGAGCATCAATAATTAACCATTTGCAAACGACATATGAATTTAGACATTTGTTTGAAATTTACAATTACATGCCCCCGGACAACACAATGTGGTATAGGTTGATAGTGACTGTCACTGTCCTGTCTTCGTTCTAATATCTTCTGCTTTCCTTAACTAACTGCTGTTTAATCTATGATAGTGCTGTGCAGACCGAATCCTATTTGCATAAAGAAAGTAGTGCCATCGTGACGGTAGAAAATAGAATATGTCCACAAATAAATAAATAAATGCTTTAAAATAAATATAAAGGAAATAATAATGTTCAAATTATTAAATATATTCAATAAATAGCTTGTATAAACAAATAATACTCAATATAATTCAAAGGATTCAGGCGAGCAGCGGCTTGGCGATTTGTAAACAATCTGTCGCTGATTGCCAATGGCGTGGGACAGCTGTGGGTCAACCGTGACACGTCACAGGCGCAGCGCTATTCTTAGATTGAAAAATCGATATTGTCGCCGGCTCATTTCTTAGTGTATTGCTCCGCCGTGAATCATGTTTCATAAATACTCATAGATAAACAAATAATTGTAGAAATAAATGATACAAAATTATAATAATAATACTTACAAATCAGAAGGAAACATGTTCATAAAGCACAAAACATTTCAATAAGTATAAATAAATGGTAATCGGTCACGATGGGCACAGTTCGCATCATGTTCTAGTCTGCACACGCCATTTTACACTAACACAAATTAAACCCTGTGATTAACTGACAGTAACGCTATTTTAGAGCCGTGGGTGAGTGTTTTAGCTTGACCAAATGTCCAAGCTACACTTCTGACACCACTTTTATCCTAGCCTGTCATCAAGCGATGCTACAGGCATTCAGGGATAAACTTCTCTCGCACCACACAAAAAGATTTGTCAGTCGTACGAGAGGAATTGATTACACATTTTATTGCCACTGGCTCTTACAATACATAAATGCACAAAACTGTCTCTAATGAATCACACATGAATACACAGAACTTCCTATCTCTAGTCGTCCCTAGCCCTACTGCTAAATCTATCTATTCACTTAAAGAAGGACGCATCGACTCTAAGCGATGTGTCCGCTACGAAGTCCGTCCCCTGTCTGACAATTCTCCGCGTCCTGATTACACAGCACGCGGAGGGTCTTCATGCGCACTTCGGCTTTTGCGTGCTACATCATTCCACACGCTTAGAGTAGTAAGCCTACTCTTGAGTTCTATTCCAAGTTCTTGGTGTCTATCACGTTGAGGTGATTACACCGTGACCAGAGTGCTTACCCTCTGGTTGACACTTACGTGTCTCATGAGAGAACTGTTGATAGTTCTCCTCCCTATCTACTCCCTACACCTACCCTGCCCTCTTGTTGGGGCACTGGGTTACCTCTAATCTACTTGAGGTAGACCACTCGTTCAGGGTGGTCTTCCCTCCTATGTATTCTAGTCTTTGACAACACCCTGTCTGGGATTCTACAAAATTCTTTAACTATTTGTGCTTATCAAATCCAAATGTCTATCCTTGAAAGTTAGAAAGAGCGTTCTTGCATGCTACATACGCGTAGAACCATTTTCAACAAATGGCTGCGAATCCTGTCCTGGACAATTAGTTAAGAGGCTAAAGAATCTCCGGAAGCATTGGAGATGTGGTTTTATAGAAGAATGCTGAAAATTAATTGAACAGCCAACATGAGCAATCTGGACGTTTTGAAGGAAGCTAAGTCGCAAAGACAACTTATCACAAACATTAGATATAGCCGGTCATCGGTATTTTGGTCACGTTATTAGAAGACAAAAACTGGAAACATGTTGTGGCAACCGGAAAGAGCTATGGAAAGATATATATAGGAAGACAGCGGGAGAAAATTCTTGAGTCTTGGGCCATAGCACGGAAGGGAGTCAACACACAAAGTGCTCCATGACGCCAGAGATCGTAATTTGTGGAGAAGCATGATCGCCCACGCCAACCGGTAAGGTACTTGATGATGATGATGGTGATGATGATGATGATGATTGTCATAGAGGTACTGTTGTATCTCTCTATATATCTCTCACTCTGTTCTGATCTGATATGAGTTTAGGCGCTATAATGAGTTAACGTTCAGATAGTACCTCGAGATCTGTGTGGCTCTGGGGTATGATCCCTGATCAGCTGAATGGCATGCGCCAATATGACTGCACACACACATACAGGACAGTATAACTGTAGTAACTCCAGAAATAACTCAGTAGACACGCTGATGGAGTGCACAGTGATGTATTAAACCACCGATGATATCGGATGACGGCTATGAGCGTGTGTGCAGATCCAGGCTTCAGTCTTTCACTCACATCTTCCACTCCCGCTCCTTAATCATAAAACAACTCCCTCTCAGGTTAGAGTGTTGGGAACTAAGCTTGCTGCCTGCTACCCTGGTGTGATCATAAACTACGACTGCCTACCTTCAACAGAAGATTACCACGATCGAGCTCCAACGGCCAATGTCGCCCGCCTGACCATTAATGGACCCATGCGCATCATTGTGAGAATAATACCTGTAGGTGATCGTGGCGTCAGTGAAGCTACGTGTATCAACTAACAATCGCTGGATGTAGACACTAGCAATCCCATGTGGAGACTGGTGAACTATGTGATGATAAAAGCTTGTAGTCTGCGTGTATGCTGGTGAAGGACAGCCCCGACGTCCTCACACTCTGTCAGCTGGCTCACAACTCCCGAAACTTACAGTTAAGTTGTCAAGCTACGCACTACAATGACGTGTCACTTGTTTATTACAAGTGCCACAACGTGCGACGTTTATGAATTATTCTATTACTATATCTTGATGCACCAACTCATCAAATTAATTCTATGCTACTGTCATTTGCTATATGACAATGATGATGATGATGATGATGATGATGATGATGATGATGATGATGATGATGATGATGATAATGATCCACAATTATACCAACATTTCTTTCATATTCCTCCCCTCATGAGTAAGGAACCCGCCGCGATATAGATTTGAATACACACGTTCGGATAATCTGGAAAGCTTTCCAACCTCAGAGCTACCTAGACTTCACATTAGGACTAGTGAAACTAATCTGTTGTTATTTGCATATCCTTTACAGGATGTTGCAGTCAACCCCAACATTTATCTGACTGGTTGTGATCAACTAGGGAAATGTTTTTCACGTGAGTAACGAATACAAAAAACATTAGATTGCACCATTTGGTGCCTGGCATATTTCGCTGCATCTCGTCATGTACATACAGCAAAAATCACACAACATTAACTAAAGTAATTAGATAAATCTTTCAAGCTGAAATATACAGCACACATGTTCATTCCAGTTTTGAGAAATCTCAATCGACATTCCTATACTTATATTTGACACTTCAGCTAGATCTAATCACTTCACGGTTGGTAATGGGAAGCGACGTTTCAGAAATTCAAAACGGTGTTTTCTCGTAGTGAATTTGAATAACGAAGACATAAACAATAGATTGCATGATTACACATTTCGCTGCACCTCGTTAGGTACTCATCCCATCTCATCTTGTTCATCTTGTACCTTGTGGTGTCGAGGTGAAGTATAAACAGCGGGACAGTGCCCGTTTATAGGCTTATATATCGATATTCCCATGGACTCTGCTATTCCCTCTGTCCATCGTCTACGTGGTCGGTCTTTTCCTCTGCTTCCATTTGGACTGTACATCATTGATTGTTGTGGTATACTGTTAGTTAGTAACCTAGTTACATGGCCAAACCATTTTACTTGTTACCTTCTAATTAAAATCTAGCGATACTATAACCCCTACTTTAGTCCTGATTTCTTCATTTCTTCATTTCTCTCTTCTTAATACATTGAGAATTATTCTCAGGAATCTCATTTCTGTTGTGATTTTTCTTTACTCTTTTTCTGTCATTGTCCAGGTTTGACATTGATAGCAAAGAGTTGGAAGGAAGACAGTGCTGTTGAGTGCTTTCTTGGTAGCTATTGATACGTATTTGTTCTTTAGTATTGGTGCCATTTGTCCAATGAGTTAGTTTGCCATATTGCATCTATTTTGGATCTCGTCTTCTGATTTGCCATTTGATGATATTATAGTTTCTAGGTACTTGAAGCTCTTTGCTTGTTTCAGAGTGTGTTTTTGTAGGTCTACAAGGTGTGGACTGCACCTGGCCATGCAGCCAGCAGGGTTAAGATCGGATAGACTCCCCGTGGTGTAGACCGGGAAACCATGACCGTTAGTAGTATACAATGTTGTATTTAAGTAGGATTTGTGGTTTCAAACCACCGATAAATCCTTCTATACGGTGTTATCCGGCCATCTTGTTTTGTCATATTTTACGACCACATTTTCAAAAAAATTGGCGGTTATTTTCTTGGTTCTGGGTGACCACTTCCGGTTGTCCTGCTAACTACTTCCGGTCCATGGCTACCCCCTACCCAGGTCCCCCCGTACCCGACCCGGCGCGAACCGGCTCGAACCGGACGTCGGCGCGCGAACCAGACGTCGGCGCGATCCGAACCGATCCGACCCGAACGAACCGACCGGGCGGGTATGTGTGTGTGTGGTGTGGTGTGATCGAACCCCAGTCATGTAGATCCCCTCCTTCGATGAGTAGATATAAGTCAATATGACAGAAAATGATTTATTCATCTCTCGAGTTACCCCGAGTAGGTCAAGTAATGATTGCATGAATAAACTTTCCACCATGATAGTTAATTCGGTAGAAGCTCAGACCCCATGAATCAACATTAAGCGTTTGGTGAAAATCTGGTTTATGAATATACTAGCCAGGCTAGCAATTTTATTTAAAAAATTAAACCTAAAACTTAATTAAACACCAAAAATTCATTGTATGTATATTGGAGAATAGTTACGTCAATAAAGAACTCTGATCCTCATTTAATTTAAGCCATAACTTACCAAGATAATCATTATAATATGTAATATACACCCCGCAAATAACCTCCTTTTTTCAAAACATAAATAGAACTAACCAAGGGAGATTAATCGTGGTCTCTTGACTCAAGCAGAATTATCGCCCCTGAGTGTACAGGTAAAGAGCATGCGCTGACCCCACCGCACCCCGCGAGGAAGATAATAGCCAGCGGGTACTGACAAGCTGTGAATTTAATTACCTTTGACGGCTAGTGGTCACTGAAAAATATGCAGTGGGCAGGCAGGCAAGAATTCAGTACAAATATGTATTTCTATTTTTTTGTTGTTGCTGTAAATCTCTCTCTCTCTCTCTCTCTCTCTCTTTCTCTCTCTCTCTCTCTCTCTCTCTCTCTCTCTCTCTCTCTCTCTCTCTCTCTCTCTCTCTCTCTATCTCTCTCATATGAAATAATACTGAATACGTGTGTGCGTGCGTGGATGTACTGTCGAGTGTGTGTGTGTGTGTGTGTGTGTGTGTGTGTACTATTAATTGCAGGACGTCGCAGTCAATCTGAACATTCTATGAAGTTTCGTGTGTGCTGGGTAAGTTTGCAATTCTCATTTTAAATGAACGCCAACCAGGTCATGTGCATGTGAAGAGGGTGTATCAATAACTAGTTATCTATCTATTACAGGACATCACAGTCAACCTCAACATTCTATGGAGGTTCATGTGTGCTGGGTAAGTTTGCGATTCTCATGATGAACGAACGTCAGCCATGTCATGTGCGTGTGAAGAGGGTGTATTAAAAACTAGTTGTCTATCTATTACACGACGTCGCAGTCAACCCCAACATTGTTTATGCAATGCATTTACAGGACGTTGCAGACAACCCCAACAGTGATTGGTTGTGCGTGTGCCATCATGAAATCTGTGTATGCGTGCGTGTGTATGTAAATTCGTGTGTGTGTATGTGTGTGTGTGCTATCTATTACAGGATGTCGCAGTCAACCCCAATAATGTTTGGTTGCTCGTATGCATCATGATTCTCCATGTCATATTACGACCAAATGATTGCCTCGTACTAGGTGTCTACCTATTACAGCTGGTAGTCAAGCTGTAATGAAATGCATTTACAGGATGCTGCAGTCAACCCCAACATTGTTTGATCGCTTTTGTACCACACGACAACCGTGTGTGTGTGTGTTCGCGCATATAGGCGTGTGTGTGTGCGTGGGTGTACGGCAGAGTGTATGTATGTGTGTGCGCGCGCTACCAATTACACGATATTGCAGTCAACCTCAGTATTATACGGAGTGTCTGACTTCCTAGGGCAAGTTTTGCAATTGTCATTATGTACGAACGACAGTCATGTCGTGTGCGCTAGCGCGCGCGCGTGTGTGTGTACATGCGTGTGTGCATGCGCGCGCTTTGTGCTACCAATTACAGGACATCACAGTCAACCTCAACATTCTATGGAGTTTCATTAATTAACAATTAAATTTTTCTTTATGTTTCCAACTTGAATGTTTCATGTAGAAATTTAATTGTTAATTTTTTTGTACAATTTTATTGTTGAAATTTTATTTTTTCATTCAACCATGTATCTAGTATCTCTTGTAACTTCTCACTAAATGTAATAGTGTACGTTACATAAAATACATTTAATTTTCTGAAATACAGCTGTTGTTTGCATAGGGGACAGGCGAATATCGCCAGTAGGTTGGGGATGTAAAACGACATAACGTTGTATGTATAAGATACACATACCAATGCTGTTTTTATGATGGTTAACAAATTTTCCTACTTTACATGTGTTTGACTGAGATTTTTTTACGTTTGGTTTGAAATTCGGCTAACCTTTTCACATTTGTTTAACAAAGTTTCCTACTTTTCATAAGTTTGGGTGAAATTTGGTCAAACGTTTCCCCTCTGGACAACAAAATTTCACACTTTTAATAAGTTTGGGTGAAAGTTGACCAAACTTTTCATGATTGGTTAACAAATTTTCCTACTTTTCATGTGTTTTACTGAGCTGTTTATAAGTTTGGTTTGACATTCGACTAACTTTTTCACATTTGGTTAACAAATGTTCCTACTTTTCATGAGTTTGACTGAGATTTTTATAAGTTTGGTTGAAATGTGACCAAAATTTTTCACTTTGATTGACAAATTTTCCTACTTTTCATATGTTTGACTGAGATTTTTATAAGTTTGGTTTGAAATTTGGCTAACCTTTTCACATTTGGTTAACACATTTTCTTACTTGGCCAAGATTTTTGCCATTTTGTTAACAAAGTTTCCTACTTTTCATAAGTTCGGGTGAAATGTGGTCAAACTTTTCACATCTGGACAACAAAATTTCCCACTTTTCACAAGTTTGGGTGACAGTTGGCCAAACTTTTCACGTTTGGTTAACAAATTTTCCTACTTTTCATATGTTTGACTGAGATTTTTTATAAGTTTGGTTTGAAATTCGGCTAACCTTTTCACATTTGGTTAACAAATTTTCTTACTTGACCAAGATTTTTGCCATTTGGTTAACAAGTTTTCCTACTTTTCATAAATTTGATTGAAATGTGGCCAAATATTTTTTCCCTTTTGGGTAACAGATTTTCTTACGTTTTGCAAAGTTTCCTACTTTTCATAATTTTGATTGAGCTATTTCAGACTATGGTCGACAGTTTTTTCTACTTTGGTTAACCCGTTTCCTTAGTTTTGTTGAAATATTTCTTGAATTTGTCACCAATATGTATCATTCTCTCATCACATGACAACTATATACACCGTAAACACTAGCAAAAATTCAACAACCAAGACGTAATTATAATATATGCCTGTTTATTTTACAGTATTTCAAGTACATTTTACAGTATTTCAGTACATTTTTCAAGAATAAAAATGTATAATGTCATTATACGAAATGGATGATGTGATATGAGGTGGTATACATAGTATCATCACACCGTTTTATTTTCACATACTAAGCTATACACATTGTCTGTTGTTTCTGGATTTCTACACGCCATTGTCTGAGTAGGTTGGTTTTTTCGGTTGGTAGCCTGGTATGTACATGTCACTTAGCATGTAATCATAAAACTGGTCTCCTGCTTGGTGGGTTGATATCTGAGTCTTGTAGATACCCGAGGCATCAATCATCTGAGTGTCGGGCACATCATGTCTTCGGACAGTCTGGGGTTTTCGATGTACCACCCCGTATTTCACCATTATTCTAGGTCTGATCTCTTCCGAACTCGAAAATGTAACGTCAGCACTGAAGTCCCGGTAGTGAATGCGACCTTTGTGCCCGTATCAGTGGTTAGAAGTATTTCCACCGTGTCGAAGGAGTAACGATTCAGCGGTATGTAGTGAGGTTTGTCGTAGGCGCGAAACACTGAGGTCGATCGCTGCTTCATGATAGGAACCGTCCTTAGTAGTGGGACCATGACGTCTCCAACTGGTCTTGCCGCAATGAGATCGCAGTATACGTAGACATTTCGCAGGTCGTTATTCAGGTCTATCGACCCTTCACCTTCAATTGTATCTAGTATCTCTTGTAACTTCTCACTAAATGTAATAGTGGCCCCGGGTTCGAGTATTTTCACGATGACTTTCTTTGATGCATTGTCGAAATGGAATAGAACACAGAGTTGATCGTCCACCTTCCGATCTTTCATTAGGCGATTCAGTGCAGCTATAAACGCGTCTGGTGAACTGTACAGGCCTGAGGGACACACCTTTCTTATCACTCTACCATTGGGTGGTATGTATCTTAGCCATACTTCATTCTCTAACACATTACAGTAGTAGTTGGGGAATTGAATTTCGGCCAGACCCACTTCAAAATATTGACTCACCTCTATAGTCTGCGGTAACTTGACGAAATAGTGACCTGGTGAGTTCTTGGGAAATATGTTCGGCGAAGCATTACTCGGTAATGTCAGGTAGAAGCTCATATTTTAGGGTTTGGTAGCATGTAACCCAGACAGCTGCTTAGAAGAGCGATCCACAACTTGCCCTCGACCGCATCGACGCTGGCTCGAGACAGATTAAATAGTGATATGCCAATGACTGTGTATATAACGACCAGTTGACAGAAGAAGACAATCTCTAGTCGCGGCACTCGCCGACCACACATGCACCAGAACGAATTTCTTTCCCCCTCTGGGGTATTTTGTGTGTTAGTTTCCACGATGGTTTCTTCCATTACCACTGTTTTTGACCTACTGGGTCATTACACTCGTGTCTCGGTTGTATCATTAGTTGCTATTGGCAAATGCAAAAATCAGTGCTCGAGGCGCTCCTTGTGGGACATTGCCGGTACTAAGGACACTACTTTCTGTATGCAGGGTTGATGGATCAGCCATGTGCATGTGTTGATTGGTGTCGCAGCCAGCAGAGCACATACTCCAGTTATATGTGATTAGCACCATATATCTCTTTATTATACTAGTATTGTTAGGTTAACTGTATCCCTACTTGGAGAACCACACCGAAAAAGATTTGAAAGATTTATCAAAAGAACCCATCTTACCATTAGAGACTTGGCACATTGTGACCTGAACGGTGTTCACTGAGACCGGGACATCTAGACGGCGAATGGTGGATGTTATATACACGATATCTGCTGGTGAAGACTCCTGACTGAGTTGAATATTGTCTGGAAATGTCTGACCTTGATGTATTCACATGGTAAGGGCGTGGTCTATCACCACGACATAGTGTGGTATCCTTCTTATCAACGTGTTCTAGCTGTAACATTACAGCTACACCCGGCTGTGATGTCATTTTTTTACCGGTTTTAGCTAGTTAACAGGTATTCGCTAGCTTGACTGTCATATGTAAAAGAAATTCAGCCATTCAGAAAGACAACGACAACCTTGCCCAGGAAGCATGACTGTTGGGGTTGACTGTGATGTCATGTAAAGGCAATGCATTAAAGCTTGACTGTCATCTGTAAAAGAAATTCAGCCGTTTAAAAAAGACAACAGCAATCTTACCCAGTAAACACGACACTCCACGGAATGGTAGGGGCGACTGCCACGTGTTGTAATAGCTAGCGCACACGTGCGCGCGCGCATACGCATACACTCGACAGTACACACACGCACGTACACACGCCTATTATAACAATGCGTGTATACAGTGGAGCAACGAGATCAGTTAGGTTATTTCAAAACGGGTCTTTAATTACATATGATGGTCGATACAATTTCACAGTACAATTTGATCATGATGTTAACTTCTCTTCTCCTGTCCTTGGTGTTTTCTGACCACCCCAACAACAAGCCACGTCACGACTTGAGCATCCTTCTAGCTGTTCTATATTGATGCTCAAGCGTGCTGTAGCCTTGCACGCCTACACTAATACATTCTGCTACACCTCCCTATGTTTTTGAAAAGACTTTTTTCCTTCAAAAGTCTTTAACTCCTAATCCCTCTATCCTACACCTTCTCTCCTTACCTCCCACAATTTCTCTAATCCGCCCCAAACTAACTCTATTTTAAGTAAATATTTCATTCCATTTGTAACTCTTCTCCCTGTCACATAGCAAACCACTATGAACTTCTTCTTCGTTCTTGGTTCTTCAAGTTTCTTAAAAAAATATATATATCATAAGAACATCTCGTATCAATCGTTATCGTACACTTGACATTATGAAATTTCTCACTCTTTCACAACACAAGATAGACAGAAAAAAATGTAGTTAGAAAAAGTAAAGAAGGGGTGCGCACCCAGTTTATGAAAAGTATAAAGGAATGAATAGTCAACACAATCACATTTACCTCTCTTGCCAACGAAAAAACTTTTGTAAAAAGTTTTAAAATATATCTTATGAAATACATATCTGTTCACTATAAATTAAGTTGATCTAAGTTTTTCTCAACATTTATATACTCAATATTTATATTGCCATCCACAACCTTGTCTATATTTCACTTATCTCACCTTAAACCACGAACCAATGTTCATATTCCATGAACATTTTAAATTAATTAACGCTGTTTTTTCCCAGCTCCTATATCTTGCCCCCTCACATCCCATGATATGCTTCCTTGTTTATCTATTCCATATATCCAACCTTATATGCTGCCATTCACAGCCACCCTTTTTATCTATTCTCTATCATATCGTTACTCATAATATGGTATCCAATCCATATATCTTCAATTAATGCTGACTTTAATGCAGCTCCTATTTTAACTTTCCAATAACCATCCCCGGCATATGTTTATAATACTTCATAACCATATCAACCTCTTTATGCTGATTATCACAGCAACAGAATATACCCATGAATATATTATTCACAAAGATAATGTGTCTCTCTACTAGTCCTCAGTAGTTTATTACTATTTTCTGAACGAAGGGTACTATATAAAGTCCCGTGTACTGGACAAAACCATAACCGTTTGTAATTTAAACTTAACTTAACCAACACATTTATAAACAAGGTAATTCTAATTTAACACACAAGACATTTCACTTAAATTATGAGTTAAGCGAAATAAAATCACAACAGGACATCATACCTCCCCCCCCCCCCCAAGTTTTTATACGTCATTTATGTTTCCCCTCATATCAATAAAAGGTATTAACTCATTCAAAGAAACACATATTTTAAAATAATATAACATGCATCCTATTAAATTAGAAGAAAATATATAGTGTTACCTAACACTACTGGTCTCTTTTACGGACCAGTAGTTTGTACGCAAAAGACTAAAAACACAATAATCCTATTCTAAAATCAAATAGTGACAATCATTTTACAGGACCAAATCAAGCAAAAGTAATATAACATACCATACATATTCAATCAACATTGGTCTCTTATACTAACCAATGAAATACATATCTATTCACCCAAGTCATGCCTATTCCGTTATTCTTATAACAGATAAAACAAAACAACTCAATGCATATATATCTGTTACCTACAGACCAATTTCTAACTTAGAACAATATCTGTTCTCTCAACAAAAGTCATTAATCAACAATGACCGTACTATCTACCAATAGAACCTGTGGCTCGGCACACCAATTGTTTCCCTTGGATTTGTTCCAAGTATCACTACAACTACTTAATCATTACCGTTAACTACGGTATCTCCACCCTACTACGACCAGCAAAAAAATTTTTGTCCTATTTACTATAGACCTCTCACCAATACATCTACTTACTGTACCAATAATTAATTCTACTTCTACCCGACGCAATTAACTAACGTATCATTACTTTCCAACATCTCACCACAACTACTCTAAGCTATCCTCAAGTCTCTCCTAGCATTCTTGCACCGCGATGATAGTTAAATCAGTCACACTTATCGGAACACCTTCTCTAACATTCATTCATCTAATCTTGTTTACCTCCGTATCTTTCACTCCTCTTCCTATTTATCGGGATTCTTTCAGAACAGCAACCCACACCATTTATGACTGACAACGGACCTCACTTTCCTCATTTCTCAGTATCAGGCATTCATACTTCGACATGTTCCTGTCAACAATACTAAACATATTTTATGAAACGTCATTCAGAATGTTAACTCTCTTTCTGTCATCCTGTCATACAACTTCCATAAATTCCGTCCAAGATCACACATTCCAAACAAAAGACATCACACCTTTCTAATCACCTACTTTAACAATTTAGCACAAGCAAAACAGAGGCACGACTATAACCAAAGAAGAACAAACAACAACAATTCAACTAAACGAACATTTCTCGAAACAAGTAAAGAGTCTCAAGTGCCTAGGGAGTATAATATCATCAAATGGCAAACCAGAAGATGATATTGACAACCATGTATCAACAACTACCAAGCCTAAGCGTGTCGATCACTTCCACCCACATTGACACTTGACGACGTTTCAAAACCTCACTCCTGCTTCACTCAGCGCGACGAACACCTGTTTGTCTACACTTGTACTCACGCACGGACTAAACGCCTCGTACATGCATGCTGTACTTATCACTTGCCATCAGCCTATCCATTCTCGACGCACATATGTTTGTCTTATTTCCATAGGCTCCTCAATCCTATCTTCTCGACTGGTTCCTATTTCTCGTCCTACTCTCAATCTGAATCTACGTCTCAAATTTTCCTCTTGTACCGCTATATCTACAGCTTGTGATAACCTCTCAGGGTTTTCCCTCATCAGCTTAAATTTCAGTCCATCTGATTTTATACCATCTACAAAAATCCCGACTAACATCCGCTCCACCTCATCTCCTCGTACGTTCTGTCCTAAGAATGCTTCTTCAGCCAGGTTAATCAACCTATCGCTGAATAATTGTACAGTCTCTCCAGTGTTTTGTTTTGATTGTCGTAACACTGAAAACGCATGCTGTGGGTCCGTTATTTCCGCGTATTTATGAGCTAAATCGTCTTTGAACTGCTCCCATGTCTCATCTACCCTAGCCTCTAATTTTCTTCTGATATGATCAGAAACCGGTTCTGTTGCTGCCCGATAAGCAAGTTTCATTTTCTCTTCATCTGATGCTGACACCAAATATGCATATTTCTCTATTGAAGTTATCCACTTCTTAAAATCTTTCGCCTGTCCGCTAAATTTAACAATGTCAGCTGCCATTCCTTGTTGTTTCATGACAGTGTTGAGTTTACCTATTACCGTTCCTACCCCAGTCAAAACTTGTGTCAGTGAACTTTTTTCTGCCATGCTGAAATATTTTACTATACACCTTATATAAGAAATTCACAATTTATCTAAGTGATCTTATTAAAATCACATTAAAAAAATGTTCTCCTAGGAGTTATATTCTACTTAATTACCGTCAGGCGGGTCTTTCCCTGAATTCCTTGAATTGAAAGCGTGAATTCACGTACGTTCTTTAAAAAATTTCCTTGTTACTGTTCCTGTATAACTCAACCGTCTGGAGCTCGTATTATTTTGTAGCCATCCAATCGTAAACTTCAGTGATATTCTTCTTCCAGTGTCTCAGGTTTCGTTATTTTCACTCTCACTTTAAGCCCCTGGTTGGGCCCCTACCAGACTTGCATCTTCTATTCACCCTAACAGGGCTCTTCAAGGCGTCGTCTTGAAAGCGATTCCAGCTCGATAGAACGATTTAATTTAGATCTTTTTTTCAGCAGGTCGACACCCTGTTGAAATGTTCGGTTTTGGTGAAAACACTTTGATTTGATGGAGTTCAAGATGAGCGAACGCAACTGTATTGTCTTCTAATTTCCCATTGAAGGAGTAATAGAATTGATTCCAAATAATCTCTCATTTTTCTTCAGGTTCTCAAAGTCAATATCAAATGAACATGACAAAAGGAAACAGCTTCCTTAAACCAATTCTCTATTGAATTCGAGTTGTTGATAGCTATCTTGAAATTTCTTTGCTAGTATGTTATTGTGTGACCTTCAACACAAGGTTACTTAACGGTTGTAAAAAATGCAAGTCAACCCTCACAAAAATTCGACACACATCACGTTGCTTTAAGTATTTCTGAAGAAAAACAGCTTGATAAAACTCCACAGTCATAGGCAATCATGTCAATGATGGCTCCATTCAAAAATCTTGATGTGTGCAAGTTTAATTTATGTAGTTTGAAAAACTTTGACTTTGATTTCAGTTATAGTTGGTCTGATTTTGAAGTGATTTTAAACTTTTTCTTCTTTCGTTTGATGAATTCAAAATTGATTTCATACCTTTAACATGCGGCATGTTGGCTTGCGTACTTCACGTTGTTCATGCGATCTTCAAGTGAAAAATCGGATCCTGTATGAGGCACCATTTCTCCTCCTATAACAATGCGTGTATACAGTGGAGCAACGAGATCAGTTAGGTTATTTCAAAACGGGTCTTTAATTACATATGATGGTCGATACAATTTCACAGTAGAATTTGATCATGATGTTAACTTCTCTTCTCCTGTCCTTGGTGTTTTCTGACCACCCCAACAACAAGCCACGTCACGACTTGAGCATCTTTCTAGCTGTTCTATATTGATGCTCAAGCGTGCTGTAGCCTTGCACGCCTACACTAATACATTCTGCTACACTATATATACACATACACCTATACAGATGTCATGCTGGCACACGGGCACCAATCAATGTTGGGGTTGTCTGCAACGTCCTGTAAATGCATTGAAATAAACAATGTTGGGGTTGACTGCGACGTCGTGTAATAGATAGACAACTAGTTTTTGATACACCATCTTCACACGCATATGACATGGCTGACGTTCGTTCATCATGAGAATCGCAAACTTACCCAGCACACATGAAACTCCATAGAATGTTGAGGTTGACTGTGATGTCCTGTAATTGGTAGCACACACACGCGCGCATGCACACACGCATGTACACACACACACACACGCGCGCGCTAGCGCACACGACATGACTGTCGTTCGTACATAATGACAATTGCAAAACTTGCCCTAGGAAGTCAGACACTCCATAGAATACTGAGGTTGACTGCAATGTCGTGTAATTGGTAGCACACACACACATACATACACTCGGCCGTATACCCACGCACGCACACACGCATACATGCGCGGACACACACACACACACACACACACACACACACACGTATTCAGTATTCTTTCATGAGAGAGAGAGAGAGAGTGAGTGAGTGAGAGAGAGAGAGAGAGAGAGAGAAAGAGAGAGAGAGAGAGAGAGAGAGAGAGAGAGAGAGAGAGAGAGAGAGAGATTTACAGCAAAAAAAATAGAAATACATATTTGTACTGAATTCTTGCCTGCCTGCCCACTGCATATTTTCCAGTGACCACTAGCCGTCAAAGGTAATTAAATTCACAGCTTGTCAGTACCCGCTGGCTATTATCTTCCTCGCGGGGTGCGGTGGGGTCAGCGCATGCTCTTTACCCGTACGCTCAGGGGCGATAATTCTGCTTGAGTCAAGAGACCACGATTAATCTCCCTTGGTTAGTTCTATTTATGTTTTGAAAAAAAGGAGGTTATTTGCGGGGTGTATATTACATATTATAATGATTATCTTGGTAAGTTATGGCTTAAATTAAATGAGGATCAGAGTTCTTTATTGACGTAACTATTCTCCAATATACATACAATAAATTTTTGGTGTTTAATTAAGTTTTAGGTTTTAATTTTTAAAATAAAATTGCTTGCCTGGCTAGTATATTCATAAACCAGATTTTCACCAAACGCTTAATGTTGATTCATGGGGTCTGAGCTTCTACCGAATTAACTATCATGGTGGAAAGTTTATTCATGCGGTCATTACTTGACCTACTCGGGGTAACTCGAGAGATGAATAAATCATTTTCTGTCATATTGACTTCTATCTACTCATCGAAGGAGGTGATCTACATGACTGGGGTTCGATCACACCACACCACACACACACATACCCGCCCGGTCGGTTCGTTCGGGTCGGATCTGGTTCGCGCGCCGATGTCCGGTTCGCGCCGGGTCGGGTACGGGGGGACCTGGGTAGGGGGTAGCCATGGACCGGAAGTAGTTAGCAGGACAACCGGAAGTGGTCACCCAGAACCAAGAAAATAACCGCCAATTTTTTGAAAATGTGGTCGTAAAATATGACAAAACAAGATGGCCGGATAACACCGTATAGAAGGATTTATCGGTGGTTCGAAACCACAAATCCTACTTAAATACAACATTGTATACTACTACCGTTAAGTCATGGTCCAACGGGGCTCTGGCTAGCCAGGGGGGACGGGCTCTCCTTGGTCAGATCTTTGTCCTAAACCTGGACTGACCCAGCTATCCGGCAGGGGATTTTCATACTGCTCGTAGAAGAAACTATGAAAAATTCATTAGGTAAATACATAGATAAATGTAGTACAGCGCCATTGTTTTCTGAATGGCAG
This sequence comes from Cepaea nemoralis, assembly GCA_014155875.1. NCBI lineage: Eukaryota > Metazoa > Mollusca > Gastropoda > Stylommatophora > Helicidae > Cepaea > Cepaea nemoralis. The sequence goes on along the minus strand of JACEFZ010021967.1, from coordinate 48,965 downwards.
TCGTCTCACACCATTAAAACCAACGCAAAGTATTTAGCCTTCAAATCACCTGCTGTTTATTTTGAACCCTCAACTTGGCTAGCTTGGGATTGATGAAACTGAGCGCCTCACTATCTCCCAAGCTATATACCCCAGTTGCGTGTCTATTATTGCGTGTCTATTATATAAACGAGTTAGACACGTACCCGACAACCCAGCAACGAGGGTATTCAGCATGCATACACTTTGAAGTCTGCTGAGGTAGACTAAGCACTTATGGGCAGTGTCCCAGATGCCATTACATCGCTTGCGTGAATCAACAACCCGTAAGCTCTATCCACCAAAAGTTTTGTTTTCCTTTTCTCGAAAATTTCCATTATATAACATAAATATGGCGGACCGGATGTGATGATCGAGGGACAGTTGCGTGTGAATTTTGATTACGTAAAGTCAACTTCCGTTAGATCAATGGTCGTGTTCTGGAGTGAATTGGAACAGCTTCGACGTGAGAACTGAATGAGATATTAGGCGCCGAAATGGTACTTTCCCCCACACTATTTACAATATTACGTGAACTTAATTTTGTCTTCGCAACAAATACTTCGTGTACTGGATAAATGGACGCATTTATCACAGAAAGTAGGCTCGGACATTGCTTTTCTAAAACGTTGGTTGTTTGTGTGTGTGATTCTCGTCTTTACTGTTTGCTTTCCTAAGCTAATGCTTTCTTCTGTTCTGTAGTTTTTCATTATTATTTTCCTTCTTCTCCTCCTCCTGCTCATCCTTGTACTCCTCCTTCTCCATCTTCTTCTTCTTCATACTATTCTCCTTTACCCCCTCCTTTTCCTCCTCCTCCTCCTTCTTCTTCTTCTTCTTCTTCTTCTTCTTCTTCTTCTTCTTCTTCTTCTTCTTCTTCTTCTTCTTCTTCTTCTTCTTCTTCTTCTTCTTCTTCTTCTTCTTCTTCTTTCTCCTCGTATGCGAGAAGATGTGTATGTGTCTGTTATTGAGTGTGTGCATAATTGCGAGAGTTTGTGTAAATCATGTAAGAATGCATGCAGGTGTGCACGTATGCGTTTATGCATGTGCATGTGTGTCTGCCTGCCTGCTTGCCAGTCTCATAATATGGTAACATGCGTTGTTTATGTTCACAGCATTTATTTGACAATGCATTTTGTTTTTCTGTGTGCACAATAGATAACCAATGTATGAAAGATGAGTCATTGGAAGGATCGAATGTAAAACAGACCTGCGTGCCCAATTTGTAAACCCTTTAACAATAAAGTTCATTCGTTCGTTCTTTCAGCTGCTTCCTATATCATCTTCTTCTTCTTGTCCACCTTCCTTCTTCTTCTTCTCCTCCCCCCTTCTTCTTCTTGCACTCATGCTACAACAGCTCTCTTCCATCTCCCATACGAGTTGAGTTGAGCTAAGATCCGACATCACTGCAAGTTAGCCTGGTCTTCCCTCTGAGTTTTGAGATTCTCCGAGCACATTTACCGATCCCCCGCAATCTCATTCTTTCCACATAAGGATTCTCATTCTGTTCCCCCACCTTCTCCACCTCGTCCCACAGACGCACGAACACCTCTCCCATGTCCATGTCCATGGGTATTCTACCACCAAGAGGTGCATTCCCTGCCAGCCTATCAGCCTGTTCATTCGGCTCCTTCACTTTTGTTCATTAATGATTGGATTCTGTAGCTAATGTCTACTGGATAAGGTAGTCAGTCTCACTCAACCCTAATAAGTCGCCGGTTAGGAATTGCTTGGTAGATTACCATGGTATTTTTCTTTGTTTCACTCATGGACCTCCATAACCTACAGCCTCTAGTAAACAATAACCCTTTATAAATAGACGTTTAAAAACAATAAGTTAGTTGCATATCCTTTACAGGACGCAATCAACCCAAGCATTAAAATATTTTTATTTGCTGTTCGTAATCTCTTGGCATGTATACGTTCAGTAGTTTACCATTGCTTTCTGAATGAATATAAGTCTAACACCACATACCTTAATACTTCTAAAGGCGTAGAGACGTCTTACTTAACTTTACTTTAATTTATTTCATTTCACATCATTTCACACTGCTTCACTTCACTTTACTTCACTGAATTACAATTTACTTTACTTTACTTTACTTTACTTTACTTTACTTTACTTTACTTTACTTTACTTTACTTTACGGTCATTGACAGTCACTGCTATGAAGGTTTTGCAATGACAACTGCCTTCTTTACAGATATCTATAAAACTGCATGTTACATAGAACCAGTTTTAACTTACGGCTGCGAATCCTGGACAATTAGTAAACAAGCAAAAACAAAAAAATCCCTGCAAGCCATGGAGATGTGGCTTTATAGAAGAATGCTGAAAATTAATTGGCAGCAAAATGAACAAACAGGACGTTTTAAGGGAAGCTGAGTCGCAAAGACAATATCACAAACATCAGAAAGACACAGTCTTCGTTTTTTGGCCACGCTATGAGAAGATAAAAACTGGAACATGTTGTAACAACCGGAAAGATTTGCAGAAAGAGAGATAGAAGAAGACAGCCTGAGACGATTATTGACAGTGTTGTGTCATGGCACGGAAGGGAGTCAACACACGAACTGATCCATGACGTCGGAGATCGTAATTTGTGGAGACGCATGATCGTCCACGCCAAAGGCACGGGATGATGATGAGAAAACAATAGCTGTCACAGACAATGTATGAAGAGAGAAGTATACCGGAGAGGCGCAGGAGAACTCTAACTTAGATGGACTGAACATGCGACAGATAATTTAAGCATGACAGCAACATGTATAGGATATCTGACTTATAATACAGACACATTGCGACAGACACTTATTGAGAGTGGGGAGTTCTGTAGAGCACAGATCACTAGACGGTTTCCATGAACTTCGGTAGCAGACTGGAGCATCTATGACGGTCTCTATTCGAGTGCACTTAAGGTGATTGGCTGCAAACAAACTTGTGTGTATATTCGGGTATTGGTGACTTTAGACTGCCGGGGGTAGAACGCCAATTTGCTGCCACGCAACAAATATTTGAAATGATGCGTAGAATGGAAACAGAGTGAAGCTGTAAATTGTCTGGCGCTTATTTTACCTGTCTCGTGTTCTTAATGTGTAGTACAGATAGTTGAAGCCAGTTTTGCTTGACTTAATTTCAAGATTTCTGGCTTCTAGCTTGCCTACTGTTTTTGTGTTTTGCATTTCACTTGCGTTTATAATTTATATACTGTTATGGCAGGAAATATTGGAATGTAAATGAACAAATTAGGAAGAACTTGGAAGCAACAGAGATGTGGTTTCTAAGACGAAATTTTGCGAATTCCTTGGACTGCCAGAGTAAACAACGACGATTGCCTGAAAGAGGCTAATGAAACTAGAACACTATATACAACAGTAAGAAAGAGACAAACGGATTTCTTTGGTCATGCGATGAGAAGAGAGGCATTGGAGAACACCGTGACAACTGGAAAGATCGTAGGGAAGAGAGGCATTCGAGCACATCGTGACGACTGGAAAGATCGGGGGGAAGAGAGTCAGAAGCCGACCAAGAGAAATGATGCTTGATGGATTGAGACGGTGGCATGGAGGAATATCACCAGCAGAGCTAATCCAGAACATCATAGACCGAGACACGGGGAGAGACATGAACGCCTACACCAGCTGGCATGGCACTTGATGATAGTGGTAACTGTTATTGGTGTCTAAGATTACCATCACAAGTGATGTATGAATGAAATAAAGTATACATAAAGAGCGAGACAGAAACATGGAGCTGATCCACGACTCTGGTGATCGAGTGAGATGGCAGAACATGACCGCTCACGCTTACCGGCGTGGCACATGATGGATGGAAAGAGCGATAAGAAGGGCAGAAAAAGGGGTGGGGGAGGGGTGAGAGTGGTTTATGAGATGTTACGGAGTCCATGTTGGGCTCAAGAGATACGCGATTCGATCCCAACATAGGGCTGGGGATTTCCCCACGAACCTTTATCTACTGATATCACGCGGCCCCTTGATTTCTTGGGTAGTGAGATCGGATACGTAGCCTTCGCGGATTAGTTCGAAAAACAGGAATCCCCCATATGCAAGTTGTTTAAATTAAATTTTGTTGCGTATCCCTTACGAGACGTTGCAGTCAACACCAGCATTTTCAGCTGCTGTTGATGTACTAGGCAATTGTTACGTTCAGTAGTTTGCCATTGCTTTCTGAACGACCGGCCCTTATATCTTTTTTCGAAAAAACCAGCACCGCTGTGATTCGAACCCGGGTATACGGGCTCACAAACCGCGTTCGCAAGCCCTTAGCCACAGAGACCGCCTAGTTGTACATGATACAAATTCCCAAATCAAAAAGCCCAGCCGTTATTACGCTGCTCTGGCACATTTTGTTTAAGGAAAGAAAACCTCTTCACGGTCAAACAGATCCCGATACAGTGGCTGGAATCTGTCTAGACTCTAGAGTCTAGAGGAAGCAAACGTTTAACAAATGTGTGCCGAAGTCGGATACAACGAACTTTGAGGTGTGACGTACTTTCCTTGCATAAGAATCGAAGAAGTAGGAGAAGGGCAGATAGTTTGACAGGCCTGAGCTCCGAATTCTTATTCCTTTGAATATAACGCCCATTCGTTGGTTAATTTGTTCTTTTAATTATCCGTTCGTTTCTAATTTCCAACCCATCATTCTATGCATCTATATATATATATATATATATATATATATATATATATATATATATATATATATATATATATATATATATATATATATATATATATATATATATATATATACGCACGTGGACGGACGGACGGACATGTGTTCTAAATTGTGCCTCATGTACATTCACTGTTTTCACAATACTCCTCAAGACGACCAAAAGAGTGCCTTAATATATTACTATTCTCTACTGAATATTCATGGTATTGTCTGTCTATAATCTATTGACTCATAACTAATCAATTTCGCACAGTACATAGGTATAGTATTTCCAACTAGTGTATTCTCTGTCTGCTCTTCCAATTACTTCGTTGACACTCAATACAATGCTATTCATTTGTGCGTCTTGTGTGTATCTCGTTTCTGCTGCCGGCCAATATAAAAGAATTTAATTAAAACTGTAATGACATGAAAATGCCAGCACCGAAACAATGTAAATGGCTTTTAAAACGAGGACAGTTCTATAAGCTCTTGTTATGGAACCAGACTTTTTAAAATTTCTCATAATGGAAGATCTGAACATAGTAAAATGTATTTATTTTCGTCTCCTGTCTTTTCCCACTGGAGGATATGGTGTAAATAATTTAATGCTGAGCTACACTAACTTTTCTATTTCTTCTGATTCTTTCTTTGACCTTTGGCTTCTCTCTAAACCACCCCCCCCCCCCTCTTTCTCCACTCCCTCTATCTCTTTCTCTCTCTTTCTGTCTAAGCCTGTTTCTCTCTCTCTCTCTCTCTCTCTCTCTCTCTCCCTCTCTCTCTCTCCCCCCCCCCCCCCTCTCTCTCTCCTCTCTCTCTCTCTCTCTCTCTCTCTCTCTCTCTCTCTCTCTCTCTCTCCAGAAAATGAAAGATCGAGAAAGTCATGAACGCCTACGCCAGTCGACATGGCACTTGATGATGTGTGTGTGTGTGTATATATATATATATATATATATATGAAGCCGGAGGACAAAATTACTGTGAGGCGAAAGTCCAACGTTGAGTACCTCCGCGCCAGAGATTAGAAGAGATAGAGAAAGATAAGGCAAAGAAGTAATGGCGAAATAGCAAGGACAAGTATAAAGCAGAGAATAAGAGAGAGGATATACGAGAACTGGTAAATTTTGTTAAGGAATAACTTCGCACAGTCCTCCAGTCCACCAATAACTGATGAAATAAAGATAAAGAAGAGCGCCCAAGACTCTATGGATAGGAATGGAGAATGGACACCTTAAAATGTGTCTTTATTAGCCAGGTCTATCATCCACATAAACCTACAACTATGAAATATGGAGATAATTGGTATCTAACCATTGAAATAGCACCATAGGTCTCGGAATTTTATATTAAAACATCATAGGTCAAATAACACACATACAAACACATCAGACCGTAATGCTAGGTCCAGTATGGTAATGAACATTTAAAGAAGAGAAATCATTGATTGGTTCCAATGCTGTACACGTATAACATATAATTATCAATAGGGCAACCCTTTGTGGCCTCTAAGATAGTTCATAAATAAACACACACGCATTGTCTGGCTCTACACAAACACAGGGGTGGAGATTCACTGCAAACAGGTGAAAATTCACTGCAAACAGATGGAGATTCACTGCAAACAGGTGGAGATTCACTGCAAACAGGTGGAGATTCACTGCAAACAGGTGGAGATTCACTGCAAACAGGTGGAGATTCACTGCAAACAGGTGGAGATTCACTGCAAATAGGTGGAGATTCACTGCAAATAGGTGAAAATTCACTGCAAACAGGTGGAGATTCACTGCAAACAGGTGAACATTCACTGCAAACAGGTGAAAATTCACTGCAAACAGGTGGAGATTCACTGCAAACAGGTGGAGATTCACTGCAAACAGGTGAAAATTCACTGCAAACAGGTGAAAATTCACTGCAAACAGGTGGAGATTCACTGCAAACAGGTGGAGATTCACTGCAAATAGGTGGAGATTCACTGCAAATAGGTGAAAATTCACTGCAAACAGGTGGAGATTCACTGCAAACAGGTGAACATTCACTGCAAACAGGTGAAAATTCACTGCAAACAGGTGGAGATTCACTGCAAACAGGTGGAGATTCACTGTAAACAGGTGGAGATTCACTGCAAACGGTGCGAAAGATACGAAGTATTGGATATTTATTACAACAATTGTGAGCTAAACAAATTGTTGGAGGTTCATTACAACCAAAGCTAAAGTACAAAGTGTTGTAGATTTATCACAGTCAATGCTAGAGATTCAAAATGTTGGAGATGTTAAATCGAAATCGAGAGATATGAAGTGTTGGAAAGACATTACATCCAAAGCGAGAAAGACAAGAAAAAGTGTTGGATATATTATATCCAAAGCTAGAGAGACAAACATAATTTTGGGGATATATACCATCCAAAACAAGAGATATAAAGTGTTGGATACATTACATCCAAAATGAGAGTGACAAAAAAAAAATGTTGGAGATATTACATCTACAGCGAGAGATATAAAGTTTTGAAGAATTATTTTAACCAAAGCAAGAGATATAAAGCGTTGGATATATTAGAGCCAAAGCAAGAGATACACAGTCTTGTAGATATTACATCTACAGCGGGAGATATAAATGTTTGAGAGATATTACATCCAAAGCAAGAGATATAAAGTGTTGGAGAAATATTATAGCCAAAGCAAGAGATACAAAGTGTTGAATACTCATTACATTCAAAGCAAGAAATACAAAATGTTGAAGACTAATTACAATCAAAGCGTGAAACACAAAGTGTTTAGAAATCATTACAACAACTTTCATTGTTGAATAGTAAATAATGAAAATGAGTTATCAATGTCAAAAATGTAATTGACTGCTGTAAATGAAATGAAAGATCTATTACTCCTTGCTATCATAACCATGTAACATGATAGCCTATGTTTATAATAGTTAAGTAACCCGACATCATCTTTTCAAATAGTTAAGTAACTCGATACCAACTTTTACAATAGTTAAATAATTATATGTCTTCTTTTATTATAGCTAAATAAACCGATGCCATCTTTTATCATAGTTAAGTAATCCGATTCATGTTTTATAATAGTTAAGTAATCGGATACCATCTTTTATAATTGTTAAGTAACTCGATACCATGTTTTATAATCGGTAAGAAACCAATCCAATATTTCATAACAGTTAAGTAATCTGATACCATCTTTTATAATAGTTCAGTAATCAAATACCACCTCTTATAACAGTTTAAAAAAAATCAGATATCAGCTTTTATCACAGTTAAGTAATCAGCAACCACCTTTCATAAAATTTAAATAATCTGCGACCCTCTTTTAACACAGTTAAGGGACACGAGAATGTGTTTTAAAATAGCCAAATAATCTGCGACCCACTTTTACAATAGGTAAGTAATCCGTGACATTATCCAAATCACATATTCTCAAAATCAGCACGTGCTAGATGAGATGTCATCTAATGACCTTGACTGACTAAGAAATGATGTTATCAGACAGTGGGATCAGCAACTTGGGCCACATACATTGACAACTGGATTACATGGTTTGGACATCTTATTAGAATGCAACACCATTAACTACCAGCACTGGCGCTACATCAAAGAAGATCGGATAACAGAGCAAAATGAAACCCGAATAGAAAAGGAGTTAAGACATCAAAGATATTGTACAATCACACGTAATGACATTATAGTGCCACCAATGGGGCGCTGGATGGTCAATTATTTCTCCCCAGGACTCTTGACGTTACAAGTAAAAAATGATAATGATGACCGAGGATGAGTCCGTATCCATCTTTCATGTAACCCGCGACCCTGTTAGAAGGGTATATTTTTCATGAGTGTGCGTTGTTTTGAAAATATTGCCGGTCCAAGTTTTGTATTCACCCTCTGTAAAGTTCATGCACCATAATAGGTAATTACAAAACTTGGACCGGCAATATTTTCAAACACTTCACAGTCATTAAAAATACACTCTATATATCATAGCAAATGATTCGTGACTCCTTTAAAATATATGTTTCAAAAGGCAAGAAGGCCGACTTCATTGCATCGGATATTTTCCCATATTCTTCTTCTTTCGTTCGCTTGAAATACATCTGTAACTGCAATGTTGTCTCCTGTATGAATCTAACAGTCTTTTTTAGTTCACTCAGCGGTCCATAGAGTTTATCTTCCACTGTTGTCTCTCTAGGCCAGAAGGTATTGGGTATGTTGTAGCTTAGGCAGTCTAGCTTGGGCAGGCTTGGGCAGTATGTGCTCTGCTGTATTTTCCCACATGACTCGGTATTCATTACACAGGGCGGCCTGCCGATACCGTCGCACAAAGCACATACTCCGTAGCTCCAGCGACGACCCCCAGGAGTCTGTGAAAATTGCACTCGTGAACCGAACGACGTAGGTCGGAACCGAACCTTCCGAGAGAAAGGCCACGGAGACCCCTATTGAAATACTAAAGCAAACTGAAACCCACGAACTAACCACTTCAATAAATAAATAAATAAATATATAAATAAACCCACCCAATTTGTTATTGCATGAGTAGTATTAGATATGTGGATAAAGTTAATTACATGTGTTTTACAGGTTGTCACTATCAACCCAAGCTTGAATTGACCGTTTGTGATTTTCTAGACATTTTACGTTCAGTAGTTTGCCATTGTTATGCACACTGCCGACGCTCAAATCATTGTGAAAATTAACGCAAAGAGATGTGCTTCCCAAATTGTTTATAGTTAATTTCGAACCCGGGTTGACTGGATTGCGAGACCACCACTAAACCACAGGCACTAATGGGTATATGATGAGATGTTCATATTTTTATAAACCAATGGCCACTCGATTGGTGGTGTGATCAATATCACGCCGGCACTTTTATTTTCAGCAACATTTCCTGGTACCCACAACAGAATAGGAAATAACCAATAGGAAATGGAATAACAGAAATGCATCTGATCTTGCAAAATCAGCAAAGTCAGACTAAACTAACGTTTCGACGTAACGCGTCTTCCTAAATGACAAAAAAAAAGATAGTGAAAAAGAATACCAGCGAAGGCAAAGATAATGCGTGCAACATCATAACAGAGATGAAATGCTTTGAAGAGCTGCGGGAGTAACCGTGAGATATAGAATTAGGAATGATTAAATTAGAAGATGAGTAGGTCTAAAATCAGTTACGCACTTCATTAAAGAACAAACGATTATTTTTTTTTTATTTATTTGGCGCTCATTCGCTTTGAAAGATACAGTGATGGTATCAAGAACAACCTGAGAGAAATGAATACCAACTTACAAAGAGCATTCAATAAAGTGGATACAAAATATATTTTAATCGCTCCCAACACTTAAGTGAGATAAATGAAGGAAGAGAAGAAGAAGGAGTAGAAGAAGAAGAAGAAGAAGAAGAAGAAGAAGAAGAAGAAGAAGAAGAGGAGGAGGAGGAGGAGGAGGAGTAGTAGAAGAAGAAGAAGAAGAAGAAGAAGAAGAAGAAGAAGAAGAAGAAGAAGAAGAAGAAGAAGAAGAAGAAGAAAAAGGTGGATGTGTACATTGACATTTGTTTGAACTGCAGTGGTTCCCGACGTGGAGCAATGGCTACAAGAACGATGATCACGGCTTCGAATGCTTCTGGACCCTGAGATGTTTATCTAATTTACCTCAACTCTCAGGTGGCGACAGTCTAAAATGGGTACCAAGTAATGTTTTATCTATATCTATAAAACAGAGTGTATGTGACTTTGTTTGTGGTTTTGTTTGTATTGGATGGGGTCGATAACGGTATATCCGATTGAGATGAAATTTTCTACACGTCTTCCTTTCATTCCTGTGCAACCGACTATAATAGTTTCATAGTGTAAAATCTTCTACTTATTTAATAACATTTACTTTTCCATTTTTCATTATATAAGTTCTATATAGCAGGGGGACTTCACTCTAGAAAAGTTATTTCAAGGGGCATAACTTTTAATAAAATTTCTATATACTTTATAGTCATATTGTTGGACTTACCTGCACTATTGTTAAACTCTTTGTCTATAGTTATTTTCAGGCATATGAGTTATAATAAATAATGATATAATCTTTAAGGCATTTTCAAAGTTTGCATAAAAATAATGCATAATGCATAACATTGTAACCCATCTTTTTCTGCTTACAGAACTTATCAACTGTCATGTCGGTGATTAAAAAGTTTTCATTAAAAATAATGAATGGTGTGTGGAAGGACATACGGATCATTCTCGCTTCTCGGCCTTTTGGCTAAGATCAAGTGTATTTGCTGGCCCCCGACAGTAGTGCGCTTGGTCTGGTCGGAGGCCGGGATGATCATTCTCGGCCCCTTGGCTAAGATCAGACGCATTTGCTGCCCCTTCCAGTAGTGCGCCTGGTCTGGTCGGGGGCCGGGTGATCCAAAAAGAAAAAAAAAAAACCTCACATGAGCATCACTTTAAATGTGGGCCCGGTGGACCACTGTGGGCAACAGCTCACAGTGGGACTAAGGGTCCACGCCAAAAACAGGGGAGGCGGGGAACCAGCTAGTCTGGGATGACCGCCAAACCCAAAAAAAAAAACAAAAAAAAAACATACGGATCATTTTGGAGACGTTCTCGTTTTTCCGCAAAGGGAGTGGGGCAAAATTAAACGTCCAAAAATCTACTATAATGGGCTTAGGCAAATGGAAAAATAAGGCAGATTTTCCATTTGACTTAACATCAAACAATCTTATAAAAGTGTACGGAATCGTCTTCCCATGTCAACCAAATCAGACACACAAAGACACTTGGCAAAATCTAGAGAAGAAAATAACAGATATGTTACAGAGATACAAATACAAAACAACTACCATATTTGGTAGAAGTACCATTGTTAATACATATATTCCAAAAATACTATATCTGTGCACAGTCCTAGATCCCCCACGTCAAACTGTCACAAGCATAAACAAAGAGATTAGACGCTTTGTGTTTGGCAGCACCATCTACAGTATCAAACATACTACACTCATGCAAGACAAAAAAGATGGAGGTATCGCCCTCCAAGACATAACAACCAAAATACAATCACTTAGGATTAAACACGTAGGTGAAATCCTACAACACCCAGAAAAACACCATTTAGAACACTATTACATTGGAATTAGGCTATCTTCTTTAAAACCTATTAGGAATACATCCTCACATTATTTTGGCACTCTCCCAACGTTCTACAAAACATGTATTTCAGCCATTAAAGGACATGAAAAATTACTACACAAGAAAACACATACAATCTACAGGCATTTAGTTAATTACAAGCAACCGGAAATCTCAAAATTTTAAAAGAGGACATAGATTTTTAAAAAATTATACCGAAATTTTCTAAATATTCACAACAAGCAGATTACTCCAAAAGCAAGGGAAATTACATATAGGCTTGTTTACAGCATGAACCCAACAACAGAGAGAACAGCAAAAATAACTAAACAAATACTACAGTAGATTGCACGATTTATTGCCGGCATTTTTCGCGCATCTCGACGGGTTACATAGGCAGAACTACACAACTTACGTAAAATTAACTAGAAAAATCCTTCAAGTGAAATATACACAATTTCGCACAGTAATGTCGATTGTCTATCCTAAATTTTGGGATTCACCTGCAATTCAGGATGGGAAAATCGACATACTGTGCGAAATTGTGTATTTTTCAACTTAAAGGGTTTTTATCTAGTTAATTTCAGTACTTTGTGTGAGTTCTGCAGTATGTACCTGACGAGCTGCAGCGAAATAGCCAGGAAAATGTGCAATCTATTGTTTGTGTCTTCGTATTAAAATTTCATACGGGAAAACATTGTTTTGAAAATACTACAGTGTCGCTTTGTAGACGGAACGTCCAAGAATCAGAAGACACATCTTTTACGAAGGCAACCCAATCATCCCAACAAGAAACTCCTAAAAAAATCCTAAACACTCTTTTGAAACAAAAGAACAGATGTTTACAAAGCAATCATGATAAATTCCATTCCTTTCTCCAAAAAGACACCCAAAAACTCTTTTTCTATTGGCAGAGTACAGAAATCTTATATGGACATTAAGAAACAAAGCACTATACAATTACAGAACAATCAACAAAGAAATTGTCCAACAACTTTATCAACAAAAAGTCGCAAACATTCTAATCCTAGCCCCACAAGCGCAAATCTCGTAAAATATTTGGCTGAAGACAGCACATATTACAGAAGAAGCAAATAACTTGTTTTAAATAAAGGATACTACAACTGTAAATGTATTTATTGATGGTATTAATAATCTTACAATTATACTATTATTATTATTATTATTATTATTATTATTATTATTATTATTATTATTATTATTATTATTATTATTAATACTATTATTATTATTACTGCTACTATTATTATTAATTTTCCCATTGTTATATTTGAATGTGCAACATGAAATATATTGTGGATGGGTGTCTGTGCCGTTGGCAGCAACATATGTATGCGTATGTGTGTGGATGCAGGTGTGTGCGCGTGTGTGGTGCATGAATTTGCACGCGCATGTGTACGAGTGTGTGTGTGTGCGCGCGCACGCGCGCGTGCGTGTGTGTGTGTAGCAGTCTTTAAACCAAGTCGGTATCTTAAGTATTAAAATGATGTTATACGGTAATGATATGTTTCAAAAGAAAAATATGCACCACCATGTATAAACAAAGTCGATGAGCCCTTTAAGTACCCAGTAAGCTAAGGTGGCTTTAGTGGCCAGGTTTTAAGTCCTTCCCCATTGTATATAAAACCCAGACACTATCACAATTTTGGACCAATTATCTCCCTGGGTACAGACCATGGACCCTAATTGCTAGTAGTAAATCCTGATTCTTGTCCCCCAAACAAAATACATCATGGACTAGAGCGTCACCCTGAAATTTTCATAGGCAAAAAACCCCAAGGGTTTGGCCTCGGGACCCTAGTGACCCAAAAATTTACAAGGAAGCCACTTTTTAATGGAAATGATATTTAAATTTTATTGCCCAAAAGGCGGGGAATTTAAATGTATGCGGTCTACAGAAAGCATGATATTGTGTGTGCGTGTGTGCGTGTGTATGTGAGAGAGAGAGAGGAGGGGAGAGAGGGGGAAGAGAGAAGAGGAAGAAAAGAAGAGAGGAGAGGAGGGGAGAGAGAGAGAAGGGGGGGGGGGGGAGAGATGGACAGGTGTTTCAGGCTTTCCCGCTGCGGAAGTGGAAGTGAAGCATATGCAAGGAAATGTGTATCTACAGCACTATGCCACACAGGGCATATTAACATAACTGTATATAGTTTTGTATATGTTTATTAACAATGTACACTTAACACAACAAACGGAAAACGCTCTGTAATAAAAACACAAACAAAAAAAACCACACACTACAACTTGTAAATACACTTTGCTTTGATAAAAAAAAAAGGGGAAAAAAAAAAAAATTTCTGTTAATTTACTGTGCGCCAGGGGCGGGGCAAAAACCCCACCCCCGGGTAAGATAATAGACAGACAGACAGTTTAGTCGGGAACGGAAGCTTATTTGACTACTTATATAAATTTAAAAATGACATGTTTCCCCCCCGGGGACGGGGTGAACCCGGGCCGGGTAGAAAAAGACTACAGATAGACAGACAGACAGTCGGAAACGGGAGGGGCTTAAAAGACTACGTATATAAATTTAAAAATGAGATGTTTCCCCCCCAGGGAATGGGTGAAGCCGGACCGGGACAGAAGACAAAAGGGACAGATAGAAAGACAGACAGATAGTCGGGAACGGGAGAGCTTATATGACTACTTATATGAATTAAATGAGTTTGCTCCCCACCAGGGAGGGGGTTGAACCCGGGGGCCGGGTCAGCCAGAAGACAGACAGACAAACAAGCAGAAGACAGATGATCGATAGATAGACCCCCCGGGCCCTGGGCAAAAGCCAGGCCGGGTCAGCTAGTAAGAAATAAAAGACATAATGAAGAAAGATTTTCTTGCCCAGAAATTCACAAACCAATACAACAGCGTTTCCCGTTACTCTTTCTGGGAGGCTAAATAGATGCCCCACCTTGCTCAACAGTGTGTCGTAAGCTAACGAACGGAGGAACGTGCGTAACCTCTCCTTTGATAGGGGCAGTCCCTACCTAGCCACCCTACTTTCACTAAAAAGTATGTTGCATATCATTTACTGGACGTTGCAGTAAACCCCAGCATTTTTTGGCTGTTCATGATTCCTGGGCACGTTTACTTTCAGTAGTTTGCCATCGCTTTCTGAACGATCGACACACATACCATTTCATTAAAAAAAAAAACAATGTAAGGCGGTCTTCTGCTAAATCGTCCACAGCTGTGTTTCGAACGCGGTATGCGGGATTATGAACTGCGTCTGTAAATTCTTTGTCACGGAGCGATTACTTCACTACATATTCAAATAAATACGTTTTTCTTCAAGACTTCGATTGCAAATTTCCTTTCAAATAATATTCCTATCATCAGCAACATATGCCATGCCGATAAGCGTGAGCGGTCATGTTTGGCAATCTTACATGAGCATCAAAGTCGTGGATCAGCTCTGTGATTGTCTCCACCATACCACGTAGTCAAGCCATCCAGATATTTACTTCTTTGCCACACCTTGTTCTTCTCCCCTCAATATTGCCAGTTGTCACCAAGTTCTCTAGTTTAATTCTTTTTATAACGTGCCCAAACAATGTTGACTGCCTACGTTTAATTTTTCTAATCAGTTTACAGTTTCCATTTGCTTCTTGTAGGAACTTGGTCATTGCTTATTCTGTCTATTCTTTGCATTTTCCTCAGCAACTACATTTCTACAGCCATCACCGATTCACATGTTTAAGAATATTATCATTTACCTGTATATTACACTATGGTATTCTTCCTAGTGTCGACCAAAACCTATGTTTTCTTACAATTTAATCCCAACCCTAGTTGTTCATTGTGTACAGTAACCGTATCTACTAAATATTTCAGATACTGTTCATTTCAATTTTCCTAACAGGGAAACATGAAACATTGCGAGCAGGTAGTGGATGAAGCTAAAGAGCAGCCAACTGGTAGTTGTTGGTCATGGCCTCAAGCTTCACTACGTTATGCAGAGGTTCTGTTTATAAAGACAATGGAAACGGTCAACGACCACTATAGTCCCTGCCAAGAAAGAAAGTAATGGCAAAATATCATTTTTTAGATTTCTCTCACATCATCTCTTTCATAAAATAATTGCAAATAAAATCAAATATTACGGTCACTCACTCCATAAAATATGTACGACTACTTTGGGGATCTCGATACACACAATATAACCACTATTCTAATAGATGGATTACTGTCATGTCTTAGTCAGATATGACTTAACTACCGAATGACAGCAGACGGTACTACCCACTTTCCGTTTAGCGCCGAATGTTGGGTGGTGCTTACCAAACCCGACACTTCCATACTGTGACAACGGCTTGGTGCGGAGGAGCGCAATTGTGAGAGTACAAACCTTATCCTGGTGGGAGGAAATGCAGCCTACAGATTAAATGTCGTGGAAGGGCAGACCAGGTCCCTAAGCCTTGGTTGGCAACTTGTCTAGGATGGAAGCTCCGGCAGGCAGACAGTTAGAACGAACGAAAAAAAGAACGAACGAACGAACGAACGAACGAACTTTATTTTCAAAGGGTAACAAATTGGGCACGCAGGCCCGTCTTACATTGGGCCCTTCCAATCACTCATCTTTCGTTCATCAGTGTATAGTGCATTCACATAGGAAAAAGCACTGTCAAATGAATGTTGTCAACATAAACAATACATGTTACCATGTTATGAGACAAATCCCCCACCCACCCACCCATCCATCCCTTATCCATCCTCGTGTCCCCCACACACACATCCACCACCCAACCACACACATACCCACAGGCACATACATTCCCTCATCCATCCACCATCCCCAATCCACACAACCCACACACACCCCACATAACCATCTCCCCACCCACACACACTTCTCCCACCCACCACACATCCCTCCACAAACATCCCCCACCCACCAACACACAAACCCAGGCACACATGCATGTATCCACCCATCCATCACCCACCCACACATCCCCCCACCTTCACACATCTCTCACTCTCTATCCACCCACACGCACACCCATCCCATAACCTACCAACACTCACCCACCCACATATCTCCACCACCCACCTACACACCCACAACCACTCAGCCAATCACACATATTCCCGCCAACTCACATAACCCGCACCTACCCACACACAAAACCCGCACCCACCCAAACATCCTCCACTTACACACATCCCCCACCCACACAATCTCCCCGACCCACACATCACGCACACACATACACACACATCCCCCACCCACCCCCAACCTACACACACTCATCCTCCCGCACATCCTCCACCCACCCACTCGCCAACCACCCTCCCCCCCCCCCCCCATCTCCAATCTACAATCACACATCCCTTAACTACACATTTCACCACCCACACACACACACACACACACACATCCCCACCCCATACACACATCCCCACCCAATAACACATTCCTCATCCAAAAACACACACTTCCCACCCACACACACCACACCACCCACACACACCCACCACCCACATTCGCCGCCCCACACACATCGTACCACCCACACACACACCCCCCACCCATATACTCATCTTACACACACATCCACCCACTCACGTACTCATCCATCAACCACTCACACCCACACATAACCCACCCACGCATCAACAAATGCATCTCTCATCTACCCTCCCACCCACACACACAACCAACCACCCAGCCAAACACACCTCACATACATCCTTCATCCACCCGTATATCCCACACCTCCCCCACCCCTCAACCCCTCATAATGTCCCCTCTCACACAACACCCCACCCATAAACACATCCCCTCACACACACACATCCCCACATGCATTCCCCATACACGTCCCCGCACAGACATCTCTCACCCAGACACACACATCTCCCCACCCACCCACACACCCCCCACCTACTAACATCCTCACCATCCACACATACATCCTCCACCCACTCACATTTACCCCATCCAAACTCACACACTTCCACCCACACTGACATATCCCATTCACAGACACACCCCCACACGCTACCCCCCACACCCATCACACACCCATCACACACCAATCCCCCAACCCACACACATCTCCCACACACCCTTTCACCCATACAAAATCACATTCCCTACACACATCCCCAACCCACCAACCCTCACATACTTCCAACCATCCTCCCAAATATCCCCACCCACACACACATCTCTCATACACACACACACACACACACACACACACATACATCCCCACCGACCACACATCCCTTCACCCATCCACACATTACCCATGAACGCACACACAACCCCTCCACACATACATTCCTCACACGCCCCCCCCCCCTCACACACACACATCCCTGACATAACACATCCTCATATCTAGACACATACATGATGCCTCACATGATCACTGAAACTAATAAGAACAAACTCCCACACTTTACACATAGTTGAGACACTGACGATTGTCGTGAGCATTCTCGCAAGAATGGTAAGAAATAGAGAAAAAAATTGTACATATACATTGTGTAGCGTAAAAATTAGTGATGCACAACTCTCTCTCTCTCTCTCTCTCTTTTCTCTATCACACTCTCTCTCTCTCTCTCTCTCTCTCTCTCTCTCTCTCTCTCTCTCTCTCTCTCTCTCTCTCTTTTCTGTCTCTCTCTCTCCCACTCACTACCTCTCTCACTCACATTACAGTAATGTTATATTATACATGATAAAATCAAGTGGCATACAAAATGATAATATGAAAGATGAGAATACACAAAAATTATGGAATGGCATGTTACAGGACATGCGTGCGCTCAACTCTCTCTCTCTCTCTCTCTCTCTCTCTCTCTCTCTCTCTCTCTCTCTCTCTCTCTCTTCTCTCTCTCTCTCTCTCTCTCTCTCTCTCTCTCTCTCTCTCTCTGTCTCTCTCTCTCTCTCTGTCTCTCTCTCTCTCTCTCTCTCTCTCTCAGAGCACTGCCTTGCTGACCCAGCTTCTGCAGCTAGTCTTGTTCCAGATGTACTGATGTTACCTTTCCTCTGGAGTAAACTAGTCAGGTAGAGAGAGAGGGATCATGCTGCATGGGTAACACATGGTCTCTAAATTTAAGCCCAGGTCTTGTGCTATTTTTGAAGCCCAGTGTAACAAACTATCGTCTGTCAAGACGGCAAGGTGCCAATATCCAGTAGTAACACTTGGATCTGTAACTTGATCCTATAAAAGACTAAGAGGCAAGAGGACAAGACTTCACTGCATCGGAGTCGCCAAGGTTAGTCTCTTTCAGCAGAGCAGCAAACGATCTGTGGAAATGTCGCACATAGCACAAACTCCGTAGCTCTAGCAAAGCTAGAAAAAAAAATTGCATCCCTGAATCGAAAAACGGAGGCAGAAAATGACATTGGCCAGGTAGCCCCCCCCCCCCACCCCCCCCCCCTCCCCCCTCCCCCCCCCCCCCCCCCCTCTGTAACTAATCCTTGGGACAACAAAAGATAACGTAACACATAAAAAAGTAGTAATTATCCGAGGAAAGAAATAGAAACGGGACAATAAATAAAAACGACTTCTCCGAAACAAACAAATTGGAAGAAATCAATAACATGAAATTCATGCTCAGGGATGCGAATAAATCCACATTTATAGTCTCGTCAAAGAATTGTAGAGAATACGATATGAAGAACAAACAGACATAATGAGACACTTGAATGTTAAACGGGAATTATGCTGAAACATGTCTGAAATATCTTGAAACTTGCAAATGGATGGAACAGTTTGTTTGTGCAGAGATGTGTCATAGCAAACATCATAAATTACAATATTGATTGGGTGGGTTTTGAGGTTCTGTATACTTCACACACACACACACACACACACACACACACACACACACACACACACACACACACACACACACACACGCACACACACATACACACACACACAGACACACACGCGCACACACACACAGACACACACACACAAACACACACAGACACACACACACACAGACACACACACACAGACAGACCGACAGACACACACAGACACAGACACACACACACACACACACATTTAATTGATTCAGCGCCAACGGATAATATATCGCCACATTTGATCTATTTAGACAGAAGGACGATATATCGCTATACTGTGGTCTTCGTGATATTTGTTGTGTTTCATGGCATCTCACGCAGTTTTAAAGCTTAGTGAATAGGAGTTACATAATAATCCTTGTTCATTTTGACAGTGTACCATGTTTGGTCCAAATTTGGCACCGAAATGGTTAAATATACACGCATAAATGAATTAGAATGGAACATAATCCTCAGCAATACTTCTGTGCGTATCTTACCAACCTTCCCACTTTTATTGTTATCAATACAAGGATATTTCCGCGATAGAACATTTTAAATATGCCCTTGCTTACACACTAAACACAAATTGCAAAGATAGTTGTGTGTTCACCAATCATTCCCCTGTCTGATACTATCTTTGGATGCACTCCAAGACCAGAACTACCTGCCCGCATCACTACTGCACAATTCTCCCACATTGTGATGTCTCTGCTCTGATATTTACACCTGTTATGTATGAACTGTTTACCAGACAATTCGCAGTTTAGCTTCGTATATTGTGTATGTGAAACACAAAACGACTTTGTTAACTTCAGACACGGTTCAATCTTCCAAATGACAGGATTACAATATAAAATATATCTTAGGCCTGTACCCGAAATGTCTATTCGGTGACCCGGAAATCGAAAACAAAATGCTGTTGTAAGCAGAGATTTCTTCTGACAATGCCGAAGCAAGAACATATTCAAATGTTATATAGAAAGATGTGTGTAGAAAGCTTAAACAGTTGAGTAACACATATAGAATTCCAAAACCATTCAAATATCAGATAACAGAGAAAATTGGGGTATCACGATTGCCATTATCTGCTCCCGACCAGCGTTTGCAGTTAACTGATTCTGTGCCAAACAAACAATATGTTTGGACCACATTTACAATCAAATGAACAAGTATTATGATTCCCATTCCATCCATCATATGCCATCCGGTAAGCGTAGGACGGTTATGATTTACCATTTCACTCGATCACCAGAGTCGTGGATCAGCTCAGTGTTCTTGTCTCGACCATGCTATGTTGTCAAGCCATCCAGGTATTTACTACTCTGTCTTCCCCTTGTTCTCTTCCCCTCGATCTTGCCATTTGTCACCAAGTTAACAAATTTATTTCTTCTCAAACATGTGCAAAAGTTTTAACTGTCTACGTCTAATTTCTCTAATCAGTTAACGATGTTCATTTATTTCTTGTAGGAATTGGTTGTTGGTGTTTCTGTCTGTCCGTAGTATTATTTGCATTTCCGTTCACTGAGCATTCAAATTGGGGGAGATTTCACAAAATAAAACAAATAACACTATACTATGTGGATACATCGTCCTTCTGTTTAAATTGGAGATCACATTTGGCTATATATTATTCTTCGGCTCTGAATCAGCTAAAGAGCCAGACGTTATAGATAATGAAATAACAGTCTGGCCGGCTTCTCGTGTCACTGCACGATATGACCGAGCCGACATAATCAGCGCCCTTATAGGCCATGCAGTGTATCGTTAGTGATTAAGTCTGTCCATAGCTTTCTGTCTCGTGTACTGCCAATCTTTTCTAATACCGATGTTCCTCCGTGCCTTGACGTCAAACTGTCCTATATCATCTTTCTTGGTTCTACCCTGTTTCTCCTCTACGCCTTTACAACCTCCCCGCTGTCACGCTCCAGCTTTTCCATGACACGCCCAAAGAATGTGGTTTCCTTTGATGCAAGTTGCCAGTTCTCTTTGTGGGTTAAAATCTTTCAAGACAGCTTCATTACTCTTTCTATCCGTCAACATTGTCGTATGCCGATGATGTTTTAGTGTATCGTCAGGGTAAGGATAGAGAGGAGGTTGCTGTGGAACTACAAACCGAACTCAATCGCATAAGTACTTGGTGTGATGAAGCTGGGGCAATGGTCAACCCAACAAAGGCAACAGTGACTTGGTTCTCGTTGAATAATCATATTGTCAACAATCCAACACCAACTGTAATGCTGTGTTCAGAGACGGTGGAAAGAACGCAGGCAATGAATTACCTGGGAATACGGTTTGATCGAAGCCTTGCTTATAATGTGCACATAGACCAGGTGATAACAAAGGCCAAGCGGGGTTTGGCAGCGATGCGGGTGATGGCGGCAGCAAACTGTGAGCAGCGCCATCTATGTCTTCTGTACGAGGGGCTGGTCATGTCTGTTTTTGAGTATGCAATGGCAATCCTGACTCTCAGCCATAAGCAGATAGAAAGGATGGAAAGGATACAGAATGAAGCAATGCGCATTATTCTTTGATGTACAAGAGATACAGCATGCAGGGCGATGCGCTACCTTCTTGATTTTCCAACCATTGAAGAGAGAATACAAGTTTGCAGGGCACGCGCCTACCTCAAAATTAACGCAAACACACAACATCCACTGCATAGTGAAATTAGGAAGGTGAAGGGCAGCAGGTTAAAAAGAGGACGGTCGTGGATGGGTCAAGCCGAAGACATTCTTCAACAGGTGTGTTCACTTGAGGACTTAGAACCTGGCGAGGAGTGGGTGCAAGTGCCAACAGACTTCTGCACATCCTTTTCAGTTTGCATCCAACTAGATAGAAAATGCAGACAAGAAAATCCGGCTGCTGTTGAGCCTGAAGTACAAGCGTTGATTTTCGAGAATTCGCTAGACGGTGACGCGGTCATCTACACAGATGGGTCGGTCGTCCGACATGTGAGAAGCTCATGGGCCTTTACAGCTCGGGCCGGAGGGAGAATTGTGAAGGAGGACTCTGGTGCTTTCACTGAAACCACAAGTAGCCTGACCATGGAAGTCATGGCAGTAAGTAAAGCAATAACTTGGCTCGAGACACAGACATTCACTAGGGCTTGTTTCCTTAGCGACTCAATGAACATGATCAAGAGGATAGAGGAGGGGTCGATCCGAAGAGAGTGGTTGCTGCCTCTGAAGCGGTCTCGGCTGGCAAAGATTAGTTTCATCTTCGTGCCAGGTCATGCGGGAGTACAAGGAAATGAGCGGGCTGACAAGCTCGCAGGTGAGGCTACTGTGGAGGGCGGACGCGCCATGGACCAGGCTGACATTCTGAATGCTCTACGAGAAGTGAGACTTTTGCGAGAACCAAGTGATGACTGTGAATCTACAACAATGGCCAGACTGCGGGAGCAGCAAATTAAAAGAGGGGTGGCCAAACAAGAACACTACGCAGGAAGCCAAAGAAGATTGATAAACCAACACAGAACTGGCGTCGTTAGCCGCTACACGCTGCGGGATTTGCTGAGGAGGGGATCCGAGCACTTATGGACTGAATGGTTCGATGTGCAACGAGGATGATCTGTCGACTAACTAACTAACTATCTATCCGTCAACGGTGTCCCCATTACTATTCTATAAAACCACATCTCAACAAATGCCACATTTCTTCCCACTTGTCTGTTATGTGCCCATGATTCGCTTCCGTAAAAATGGACTGAACGCCCTGGGAGGTAGAATATGAACAGTCATAACATTTGACGCAAGAGGTCTTGTACCATAATATAACGTCAACGCAAATGGGAACATTCATTAAATGGTGAATTGGTACAACTATCTCTAAATAGTTATACCATCTGATGCAAAATGTCTCTGAAGCCGTTACAACAAGAATCGCATGACCAAAGTAACCGTTCGCAAGATGCAAAACGTATTCACCAGAAAACAAACTATTTGTTAATTGCTATGAGGAAAAAGATTGCGAAGGTGTTATATGGGATAAATACTTCTGTATATATATATATATATATATATATATATATATATATATATATATATATATATATATATATATATATATATATATATATATATATATATATATATATATATCTGTAATGTTGTATACATGTGATATTTAAAAAAAAAACAAGCCAATAAGTACCTCGTGACAATGCAAATGTGGTTACTAGGGAAAATACAAAGAAAAAATGAACGAATATAATTACTAATGGCGCCCTCCAAGAAACAAATGAAAACCATACATTTATTACAGAAAATAGACGTTGTTAGCCAAGGTGTTTTAGGCATAGCATGAAGAAAAGTAAATTTTGAAAAAGTAGTGACAACTAGCAAACTTGATAGGGCATGAACAAGGGGGAAAGCAAAGAGACAAATACTGGATGGCTTGGCTACAAATGGAAACAAAAGCGTAGTCCTGATTCGAGAACAAAAATAAATATGCCAGTGGCAGAATTAAGTATAACAATAGTAATGGATGTTTTTACACGCCATAAGGGACATTTTGAGGGAAGCTCAGTCGCAAAGACAACTTATCACAAACATCAGAAAGAGCCAGTAACCTTTTTTTTAACCAAGTTATGAGAAGACAACAACTGGAACATGGTGTGACAACCGGACAAATTTGCGGAAAGCGAGATAGAGGAATACAGCGGCATACGATTTTTGGCGTCTTGTGTCATGGCACGGAAGGGAGTCAACACACGAACTGATCCATGCGGTCGGAGATCGCAATTTGTGGAGAGGCATGATGGCCCAGGTCAGCCGCGAAAGCACTGGATGATGATGATGATGAAGGGACGAAGGGCATATGGTACTAAACCTTTATTTTTATAAACCAATTCACATTCGATGGGTGATACAGTTAGCATCCCCGGGAAGGTTAATCCGGTCAACAAATACCCGCAGAAGTCGGATGTGTCGGCCTAACGGGCCCTAGCGGCGCAAGAACGCAGCTCTGCTGTAAACAGGCACAACGCAATCACGCCCGAAAAAATTCTCCGGATGAACGCAGAAGAAGAGGAGATATGTTTAGCATCACCTTGGACGCTGTGTATGTCAGCATGGCCGAATGGATAAGAACGCGTGTTCTTAAGCATCCGGTGTGCTGATGCCGAGGTAATGGGTTCAACCCTTACACCGAACAGTTGGACTAAAATGCTGACCTGTCGTCCTTGACTTGGGGACGTAAATTACAAGTATCTCTGAAGTTGAAGTGGGTTCGTCTGGTGGCGAGGGACACTGTTAATAAAGAAAGCTAATCCACACGCAAAATTCAATCCCGCACTACTCTAAGTAATTTTTATGGACTATGTTTGAGTTCAAAGTGAGCAAGCGCAATTTAAAAAAAAACATTTTCTAGTACTCAACAACAACTAGACATTTTCTAGTTCTCAACAACAGCTAGACATTTTCTAGTACTCAACAACAACTAGACATTTTCTAGTACTCAACAACAACTAGACATTTTCTAGTACTCAACAACAACTAGACATTTTCTAGTACTCAACAACAACTAGACATTTTCTAGTACTCAACAACAACTAGACATTTTCTAGTACTCAACAACAACTAGACATTTTCTAGTACTCAACAACAACTAGACATTTTCTAGTACTCAACAACAACTAGACATTTTCTAGTACTCAACAACAACTAGACATTTTCTAGTACTCAACAACAACTAGACATTTTCTAGTACTCAAATTAGGCTGGTCGACGTGGGAGTCCAGATCAGTTTTTAAAATCCGCCCCGATGAGGCTTTGAACTCACAACCGGCTGGCAGGTGAGCGTCTATCCCCTACCAAACCACATATCCCTTCATTATCATCATCTTCCACTTTTGCCGTTAAGCTCCGTGGGGAGGAATAATTTGCGCTCCAGCGCCCGATGGGTGGCATTGGATAGCGTCATTCCTTGTGATTGTACAATGTCGTCAATCCATTTTCTTCTTGGGTGTCCTCTTGGGGTCTCGTCGCGGGTGATCTTTGATGTAGGGCCGTTGATGGTGTTGCATTCCAAAGATATGGCCAAACCTTTTGATCTTCTGTCTTACAATAAATGTGGCACAAGATGTTGATCGCCCTGTCTGTCTGATGAAAACATTTTTTACCCTGTCTACTATTGTCCTCACTTAGTTGGCGACGACCCCAAGGCTTCGAACTCATATTCATGACATTATCAGCGAAGCTCCTTATCAATACGTCTAATCAGCATCATCACCAAGTGCGCTGTCAGCTGACGTAGGCGTTCATATATCTCTAAATATCTCGGTCTTTGGTTTCTGGATCAGCTCTGATGCTGATATATTCCACCATGACGCCGTCTCAATCCATCCAGCATCATTTCTCTTGGTCTGCCTCTGCCTCTCTTCCTCTTGGTCTTTTTAGTTGTTACGATGTTCTCCGACGCTTCTCTTCTTATCACATGACCAAAGAAAGCTGTTTGTCTCTTTCTTATTGTTGTATACAATGTTCTAGTTTCATTAGAGTCTCTCAGGCAATCGTCGCTAATTTCTCTGGCAGTCTAAGAAATTCGCAACATTCGTCTCAGGAACGACATCTCTGTTGCTTCCAAGTTCTCCCTAATTTACATTCCAAGATAAGTATGTCAAAACCATAAATAAATATGTCCGTGTCAGAGATATATTAATAGATCTGTGGGGGTCATCGCTGAAGCTGCGGAGTTCGTGATCTCTGTGACGCTTTCTGCAGGAGCTTGTCACTCTGCCGAGATAGGCAGCGTCATCTGGAATAAATCCGTTTGCAATCAAGTCGACCCGCTAGCTTTTAACCCCTATAAATAATTGGCCATTTTTGTTTGCGCTCGCTCGCTTTGAATTCAAGCGTAGTCAATACACGTGCTGTTACTTGTACCCGGTGTTTGTAAAGTCTCACTACACTTTATAGAACAAGTTTGAAAAATGAAGTAAATGATGCCATAGAAATGTGCTAAACAATTCATTACATTATTTACAATAGTCACTGCTATGGTCTAACACTGTTGTGGGGAAGCTGAAAAGTACCAGTGAAGTATTCATTATAACACGCGTTGGAAATATCCTCCACGGGCTTCAAGACATGACTGTACACGTCTCTTCATATTGTCAAATACCTTCTGCGACGTGTCTGTTGTTATTTCTTGAATGGTAATTCTGATTGCTTCTTTCAGGTCCTCAATTGTGTGTATATTATTTTTGTTAACATTTCCTTTCAACAGACCCCATAGATAATATTCTAAACGAGCAGGCCAAGTTCCACATGATATTATGCGATTTGCGAACAATCAATCAATCAATCATGTGCCATACCGGAAAGGGTGGGCAGTCATGACTCGCAATTTCACTCGATCACCAGAGTCGTGGATCAGCTCAGTGGTCCTGTCTCGTCCATGCAACGTAACGACAAAATGTCATGGCAGGGCAGACCAGGTCCTAAGCCTTGGTTGGCAGCTGGTCTAGGATCGAAGCTCCGACAGGCGGACAGTTAAAGCATTGCTTTGCTGAACCGGCAGCTTCTGCAGCTTCTCTTTTTCCAGATGTATTGGTGTTACCATTTCTCTGGAGTGAACTCGACAGGCCGAGAGAGGAATGATGCTGCATGGGAAACACATGGTCTCTATATTTTAGCCCAGACTTTGTACTATGAAGAGATATAACTCCATTCCTGGTCTTAACCGGGCTCGGAATCAAAACGAGAGGTAGCAGTTATGGGTTATAAGTAATTGTCAGTTGGCGTAGACATGGGGCGCCACGGGTTGCCTCTGACGGTGGGAGACACCTACAGGTGTCACTGATCAGCTACCTCCCGCTTCAAGCTGGGCAGCCCCCGGCCAATTGGGTGCTGATCCGCCACAGCCTGCTTGCTTCAATGGGTGCTTGGAGCTAGGACAAAATCTGAATCGCAGAATTTTAAACCAATGCACCAGGTACTAATAAAAAGAAAAATATAAACCTCAAGCTACGGCTTGCAACCTGGAACATAAGAACTATGTGATGTGTCCAGGATTTTCCACTGACCTGACGAATATCGACGATGTGAGAAAAACGGCTGTGATTGATGCCGAACTCAATCGTCTTAACATTGATATTGCCGGCCTGCAGGAGACTCGCCTCGCTGAGGAAGGGTCACAATTACACATTCCAGGGAAAACAATTACACCCTTTTTTGGAAGGGTAGAGGGCAGGCAGAAAAAAGGCAACACGGTGTGGGCTTTGCAGTGAAGAATTCGCTACTGGGAATGATTGAAATTCCAGCAGGAGGTAATGAAAGATTATTATCCCTGCGCTTGACAACCTCTTGTGCTTTAGCCACCATTATCACTGCATATGCACCAACACTCACTTCCCCTAATGATGTGAAGGATTCGTTCTATGAGGAGCTGGACTCTGTGATCAAGGCAGTTCCAAAATCCGACTACATTTCAATGCTCGTGTGGGCCTTGGACAATGCAACAATGTGTGGCTTCCGACAGAACCGGTCTACCATTGATATGATATTGTCATTGCGACAGATGCAAGAAAAATGCCGTGAACAGAATCGGCCACTGTTTATTGCCTTCATCGACCTCACAAAGACATTTGATTTGGTCAGTCGTGAGGGTCTGTTCAAGGCACTAAAGAAGATTGGCTGCCCACCAACTGTCCTGTCCATTGTGGAATCGTTCCACAAAGGCATGAAGGGTATAATCACGTTTGATGGTGCAACTTCAGAAGAGTAAAGCAAGGTTGTGTACTATAGCCCACCTTCTTTGGAATATGCTTTTCACTTCTACTGAAATATGCCTTTCGTGATCAGGATGGTGGTATATACATTCACTCACGCTCAGATGGCGGACTCTACAATGCTCAGAGATTGAAGGCCAAGACTAAAATTATTAGGATCAGAGAGTGGCTTTTTTGCAGATGATGCTACAATTACAAAGCAGTATTAGTAAGAATAACAACGTCTATTATCTGCATTCTCCAATGCCTGTTTAGAAATTGGTTTAACAATTAGCAAAAAGAAGACACAAATTATGTCACAAGTTGCACATGGAGTACCACCAATCTTTAATTACGACGCTGAATTGCAGATAGTAGACCATTTTACATATCTATGATCAGAGCTAAATAGCAGATTATCCCTAGAACAGGAAATCAACATCAGGATTGGTAAGGCAGAAAAAACAATGAAGAGATTATCAAAATGTGTCTGGGAGAACAGGAAGCTTACTGTCAAGACAAAAGTCTTTGTCTATCAAGCCTGTGTCCTTAGTACTCTTCTTTATGGCAGTGAAGCTTGGTCAGCTTACTCACACCAAGAGAAATGCTCAAACAGCTTTCATATGCGGTGTCTGCGAAGAATACTTGGTATTAAGTGGCAAGACAAAATCACAAATACTGAAGTATTGGAAAGATCAGGTTGCGTGACTGTTTGTTTCATGCTCAGTCTTCTTAGACTCAGATGGATAGCACACGTTAGGAGGATGGATGATGGTAGAAGAGTAAAGGACATCTGTTTTGGTGAATTGCAGATTGGTAAGAGATTTCAGGGTCGGCCTCTCCTACGATACAAAGATGTGTGTAAGCGGGACATCATTGATACAGGCATTGATAATGTACATTGGGAGCAAGTCACTGCTGAACGTGTTGCATGGAGGGCAAATATCAGAAATGGAATAAAGACAAAGAAGAAAATTATTGCAGTTAAGTCACACACCCAGCGTGCGAGACGTAAGATGGTGCATGATGGTTAAAATGACCATGTATCCACTGTGGACTAACATGTACAGCGCCTTATCAGTCACATTCGCTACCGCCATGGGTTGTAGTTATTATACCTTTCGAAGCACAATGTAACAAACTATCGCCTGTCAAGGTGCCAATGCATTTAGACTAAATTTTTATGTTTATATTCCCTTGGCTGTTGCGTAACCGTTTCTCTCGTTTATATTTAGACTACATTTTTATGTTTATATTCCCTTGGCTGTTATGTTCAGTAAACATTATCATGGTTGCATTCGGGGCAATTTTCATAAGTGCGCTTTCATCATCAGTGGTTGCGTTGCTGTAGCTGTTGGAACGATACACTGGCAATGGCATGAGGGAGGTAGGTCAAGTGTTAGATGCTCGTTCTCATCGTTTGCTAGGGACAGATTGATAACCTATTTCTCTGTGCACTCATCATCATCATCATCATCATCATCATCATCATCATCATCATCATCATCATCATCATCATCATCATCATCATCATCATCATCATCATCCAGTGCCTTGCCGGCTGGCGTGGGCGATCATACCTGTCCACAAATTACTATCTCCGACGTCATGGATCAATTTATGTGTTGACTCCCTTCCTTGCCATGACACAGGACTGCCAAGAATCTTCTCACACTGTCTTCCTCTATCTCTCCTTCCGCAAATCTTTCCGGTTGTCACATGTTCCAGTTTTTGTCTTCTCATAATGTGGCCAAAACATGATGACTGCTTCTTTCTGATGTTTGTGATAAGTTGTCTTTGCGACTCAGCTTCCCTTAATATTTCCAAATTGCTTATTTTGCTATCCAATTAATTTTCAGCATTTTTCTATAAAATCACACCCCAAAGGCTTCCCGCCTGTTTACTAATTGTCCAGGATTCACAGCCGTATGTTAAATCTGTTTCTATGTAATATGCAAGATCTCTTTTTCTAATTTTCAAGGACAGTGACTTAATGCACAAAATGTTCTTCATTTGATAGAATGCACTCGGGTCTTCAAAAATGTAATGATCCGACCTACAATGGTTTTCATACCCGCGTAAGAAACACAGCAGCGCGCGATTTGGCAGCAGACAGCGTTGCGCTGGTTTTTACGAAATGGTATGGGTGCCGGTCGTTCAGAAAGCAATGGCAAACTACTGAACGTGAACATGCCAAGACATCAACAACAGCAAAAAATGCTGGTGTTGACTGCAAACATCCTGTAAAAAGGTTGTGCAATTAAAAAAAAAAAAAATTACCAGAACCTCAGAAGTCGGGGTGGATTTGCCTGATAGCGAAGGACACAGATGATACGGAAAGCTGATCCATATGCAAACTCGGTCCATTGCACTCCCCAACAGAGGCAACTACTAGAGAAAGTTGTAGCAGGTGACTGGAATACACTCTAGTTCAAAGCAAGAGGAAACAAAAACATAACAACAACAACTTTCTACTATGTTTAATTTCTTACCTCCTCAGTCATACATTAATGTACGTAGATCAGTGGCATGGTGGTTAGAGCACTTGTCTGTTTAGGCAGTGGTTTGGGTTCAGTCTCCACTAGCAGCAGAATTATTTGTTTCCGATCAGTACGACCGTGGGACCGACCCAGCCTAATACAAATAAATACCAGTGTGGATTAGCTTTCCGTATTACTTGTGTCCCTCGCCATCAGGCGAACACACTCCGACTTTAAAGGTACTTGTAATTTACATCCCCATGTCAAGAACGATAAATCCTCATTTTAGTCCAACTGACCAGAGTAGGGGTTGAACCCTCTACCTCGGCATAATCACACCGGGAGTTTAAGAACGAGCGATCTTATCCATTCCAATATGCCGAATTGTTTATAGTTGTATGTAATATTCTACTTTCATAGGCCTCTTCCAGACAATTGTTGTTATTTTCCCTGACAGTCCAAGATATTCGTAATAAACTTCTCGTAAACCATGTCTCGGCTGCCTCAAATCTCCTCTTACTTTGTTCATTGACATCCCATGATTCACTGCCATACAACAGGACGGATTCTATATAGCATTTGACTACTCTCTAACATTCAACAATAGTTTTTATTGAAACGACTTTGCAAATGAGGCTCTTGATTCTACTTGTAATCTCTGACAAACATCTTCTATCTCATGTAATGATCGCCCTTAGGTATGCGAACATGTTAACATTGTTAAGCATGCGAATTTAATAACCGTGTTAAGTGTGCGAATGTATTAACTTTGTTAAGCATGATCCCGTCTATTGTTCTTTCACATTGTGGTGTTAAACATCTTGGTAGGTTTTTTTTTATTGATGGTGGAAAGTTTGACGACCCTGCAACCATGAATTATTCACCAATATATCAGAACAGAAAACAAGCAACAAGTGATACATGTATTTCTATCGACACTCTTCTATCATTGCCACGCATGTAAAGTCAGTAAACAATGAAACGTTTTGGATATATGGCATTGGTCCAATATATTAGACTAATCGGCATTCCATGGGTGATGTGGGATAGACCAATATATTAGAGTAATGACATTTTATGGGTCATATGCGTTATTACAATATATTAGACTAATCGACTTTCTATGGGTGATGTCGGTTAGTCCAATATTTTAAACTAGTCGAATTTCCATGGGTGATGTGCGTTAGTCCAATATATTAGACTAATTGAATTCTCATGGGTGATGTGGGTTAGTCCAATATATTAGATTAACTGAATTCTCATGGGTGATGTGGGTTGGTCCAATATATTAGACTAATCGACTTTCCATGCGTCATGTGCGTTAGTACAATATATTAGACTTATTGACTTTCCATGAGTGATGTGGGCTAGTCCAATATATTAGACAAATCGACATTTCATGGGTGATGTGCGTTAGTCCAAAATTTTAGACTAATTGACTTTCCATGGGTGATGTGGGTTAGTCCAATATGTTAGACAAATCGACAATTTTAATGGGTGATGTGAGTTAGTCCAAAATTTTAGACTAATCGACTTTCCTTAGGTGATGTGCACAATAGACTAATCGACATTTTATGGGTGATGTGCGTTAGTTCACTATATTAGACCAATCGAATTTCCATGGGTGATGTGGGTTAGTCCAATATATTAGACTAATCGACTTTCCATGGGTGATGTGTGTTAGTCCAATATATTCAACTAATCGACTTTCCATAGGTTATGTGGATTAAGTCCAATACGTTAGACCATCGAATTTCCTGGTGATGTGGGTTAGTCCAATATGTTGATTAATCGACTGTCATGGATATGGGGGTTCGTCCTACATTGAGAATAATTGACTATCCATGGGTGATGTGCGTTGGTCCAATATATTAAAATAATCGACTATCCATGGGTGATGTGGCCGATATCATTCCGTTGACTTTTACGTCAGAGAAAATGTCCTTGAACCTAAATTAGATCTTGTCGACCTTTAAGCCCGCGTCAGTTATCCCCATGTCAATATTTTTTTTGTAAAATCTGAATACGCCAAGCCACGGATCGAACCCAGGTGGGCAGGCGAGTGTGTAACCACTTCGCTATGAAGATGTCCGTATAGTCCATGATTACTCCCACAGTGTCACATTTCTGTAGAGAAGGCTTTTCCCTCATGTCCTAAACACGACATTATTTTCTTTAACAGTTAATCCATCTCTATCTATCACAAAAGGTTAGTTAGTTAGTTAGTCAGTCAGTTAGTTAGTCAGTTAGTTAGTTAAATAGTTAGTTAGGTAGTTAGTTAGTTAGATAGTTAGTTAGTTAGTTAGTTAGTTAGTCGACAGATCATCCTCATTGCACATCGAACCATTCAGTCCATAAGTGTTCGGATCCCGTCCTCAAAAAATCCAGCAGTGTGTACCGGCTCACGACACTAGTTCTGTATTGGTTTATTAATCTTCTTTGGCTTCCTGCATAGTGTTCTTGTCTGGCCATACCTCTTTTAACTTGCTGTTCTCGCAGTTGTAGATTCCCAGTCATCACTTGGTTCTCGCAAACGACTTACGTCTCATAGAGCATTCAGTATATCAGCTTGGTCCATGGCTCGTTCGCCTTCCACAGTAGCCTTAACTGTAAGCTTGTCAGCCTGTTCATTTCCTTGGACACCCGCATGTCCTAGCACGAATATGAAACTAATCTTTGCTAGCTGTGAACGCTACAGAGACACCAACCACTGTCTTCGGACCTAACCCTTCTGTTTCCCAGGGCATACTTATTGAGTCAATAAGGAAGCATATCTGAGTGAAGGTCTGTCTCGAGCAATGTTATTGCTTTACTTACTGCCATGACTTCCAAAGTCAAACTACTTGTGGTCAAAGCAAAAGCACCAGAATCTTCCATCACAATTCTCCCTCTAGCCTGAGCCGTAAAAGCCCATGAACTTCTCGTGGTCGAACGACCAACCCATCTGTATAAATGACAGCATCAACTCTAAAGAATTCTCGAAGATCAAAGCCTTTACGTCCGCCTACACAGCAGCCGGATTTCCTTGTCTGCATTTTTTGTTGTTGGATGCAATCTGAAAAGGACATACAGAACTCTTTTGGTACTTGAACCCACTTCTAGCCAGGTTCTAAAATCCTCAAGTGAACACACCTATTGAAAAATGTCGTTGGCTTGACCCATCCACGACTTTCCTTTTTTTTTTTTAAAACCTGATGCCCTTTACCTTCTTAATTCCGCTATGCAGTGGATGTTGTCTATTTGCGTTGACTCTTAGGTAGGCCTGTGCTCGTCAGATCCGTATTCTGTCCCCCATGGTTAGAAAATGAAGAACTAGCGCATCACCCTACATGCTGTATCTCTTGTACAACCTAGTATAATACGCAAAGCTTCTTTCTAAAGGTTAACCAGATGCCAGTCTGAACCCCAGAGTGAGAACCGCTGTAGGAGATAGCTCTTATGCTACCAGCGACCGTAACTTGCAACCGTTGGCTCCTGACGGCGGTTGGCCGTATGTTGTAACCGCTCGCGGTTTGCGCTCCTTCAACAGGTTTGCAGAAACCGACACGCACGTCGAGGTTAGAAAACATCGATATCTACTCTTGTTTCGTAGTTATTGAAAACGTATTATTTTGTGGAATAGCAGCCAGTAACAGGTAGGCATTTTCGTGTCGTTACAATTTATTAGTTTATGTTGATAAAAGTAATCTTAGTTTAAAACCAAAAAAGTTAGTTGCATATCGCTTTACAGGACGTCGCAGTCACCCCCAGAAGTTTTTCTTTTGCTGTTTGGATCTTTTGACAAGTTTGCGTTCAGTAGTTTGATATTGCTTTCTGAACGTCATAGTAAGAATTACTATAATATAAAGATTAAACTGTATATGATATTTTGATTTGATTTAACCAGTTTATAATAAGAATAACCGATGGGCGCGCTAACGAAGTGGATAGCGAACTTCGCTGGTAATGTCATGAGCACTGTCGTTTGTGGGTTCGAAGCCAGGGCTCGTTGCTTGTCAAAGTGAGGGACACATTGGCCACCTATTCATCCATGCATTCTCAATTTCAATCAGTTGTCGTCTCCACATCGTTGGCTGTAATTGATCCCCGACAATGTCTCTCACACTGACTGTACATTCTGTCAAGCTGATGTTCGTCCACCTCTTGATATTATCTTCCCACGTGTATCGTTGTCTACCTCTTGCTAGCTTGCCCTCAACCTTGCAATCCAGTATGGTTTTTATAAGAGTATCATGTCTTTTAACGTGGCCGACATATCTCACTTGCCTCCTCTTTATTTCTTCCATCAACTCTCTCTTCATTCCCAGCTTTTCTAGAACCTCTGCAAAGTGATGGCCCTATCATATCTTAAACCTGTAGGAGGAAACTACTCTGGGACACATATTTCCCCCAAAAATGTTTAATACAATAACGACTCATCTGAAATTATGGAATTCATGTGTGTATATGGGAGCTCCGCTTGTGTAGTGAGTGATTAGACGCTCGCCTACCGGCTTAGTGCT
The DNA here is from genome assembly GCA_014155875.1 of Cepaea nemoralis. NCBI lineage: Eukaryota > Metazoa > Mollusca > Gastropoda > Stylommatophora > Helicidae > Cepaea > Cepaea nemoralis. The sequence goes on along the minus strand of JACEFZ010021967.1, from coordinate 13,621 downwards.
CAGCGTTTCGGAACCGCATATCAGATTTTGGCATGGGCTCTGAGGTCTACCCCAACTGAAATGAGTGCCACAAAATGTCCGTAGGAAATAATGTACCGACTGCCTATCGCTCTATACAATTATGCGTGCAGCACCATAAGACCAATAAGTCTTAAATGTTTTGCGTATCCTTTACAGGACATCGCTGTCAACATCAGCATCTTTCAGCTGTATGTTGATTTCTTGGCAAGGATTACGCTCAGTAGTTTGCCATTGCTTTCTGAACGGCGGCCCATTATCCCGCAAGTCACGAGCGCGGGTCGAACCGCTTCCAGTTCTCGCCTCGCTGCGAGACCCTGCGTGGATAAACGGGATTACGGAGAAAGTGGTGTAACCCCTCAGCCAGAGAGACCGGCCCAATAAGTCTTAGGGAATGTAAAAAGGTCTTTTACATTTACTTTATATAGTAAGGCCGGCTCTGTGGTAAAGGGTTTATAGACGCAGTTCGTAATCCCGCATACCGCGTTCGAAATACAGCTGCGGACGATGTGAATTCAGACCACCTTGCGTTGGTTTTTATACAAATGGTTTTAGTGCCGGTCCATGAGAAAGCAAAGGAAAACTAAAGGCAAACTACTGAATCTAAACTTGCCAAGACATCACGAATAGCCAACAAAATGCTGGTGTTGACTGCGGCGTCCTGTTAAAGATATACAACTAATTCTTTTTTAAAGAACGAATCTGGAGTTTAGTATATATATATATATATATATATATATATATATATATATATATATATATATATATATATATATATATATATATATTATATATATATACTATATACTATATATACTATATTATACTTTCTCGAAAGACACTTTTGATGTAAAATTCAAAAAATTTTTACCAATTGCTGGCCGAGAAACATTTTCTCCTCAAGGCGTATTTGATTGACCCGAAGTCAACATTAAAAAAAGATGCCTCCAATAACATTCGCAGAGTAGTGCAGCAGGAAACTTAGGCACATTCGGGACTCCTGACTGAGCAACAAAGCTTTGCTTTCAGGGCTTTGCTGACAGATATGATATGAAAAACTTGCGGTCTATGGTCCTACATCACCGCACATAGTTCCCTTCCTCAGTGCAGATGGGGAAACATTGGTCACCGATAAGAAATAAATCATTCAATGCTGGGGAGAGCACTTCAGCAACATCTTAATGCAACTTCCTTCTTCGATGATGAAACCATCAACTGCCTTCCTCAAGTTCCCACCAATGAGACTCTTGATGACCTGCCAACCATAGTGGAAATAAACAAAGCCATCCAGCAACTTTCCAACGGTAAGGCACCTGGTCCTGACTCCATCCCAGCAGAGATATACAAGGCAGGTGGGCCGGTTCTAAAAGAGCAGCTTCACCAAGTCTTTACAAACATATGGGTGAACGAGATCATGCCACAAGATTTAAAGACGCGTCAATAGTCCACCTTTACAAACGTAAAGGAAACCGCCAATCCTGTGACAACCACCAATGCATCTCCTTGCTCTCATTTGCAGGGAAGATCCCAGCCAGAATTCTTTTCAATCGCCTCACAGCCCATCTCGATCAAGGTCTTCTTCCTGAGAGTCAATGCGGCTTCAGAAAAGAACGAGGAAATATTGACATGATTTTCCCTGCAAGGCAGCTGCAAGAGAAATGTCAAGAACAGAACTCCGAAATGTTCTCCACTTTCATTGACCTTAGCAAGGCTTTCGATACAGTCAGCAGAGAAGGACTGTGGAAGATCATGGCTCAATATGGCTGTCCACAAAAGTTTGTCAAAATAGTGCGGCTATTTCATGATGGTATGCAGGCAGGAGTACAGGAAAATGGTGAACTGTCTGAGCCCTTTCCTGTCACCAATGGAGTGAAGCAATGATGTGTCCTGGCACCAATACTGTTCAGCCTCATGTTTTCAGCTATGCTGACGAATGCCTTCGAGAACAACGGTACTGGATTTGACATCAACTACCGCATGGATGGAAAGTTGTTCAATCTCAGAAGGCTGAAAGCTAAACCAAAACTAACAGCGATACCGTCAGAGACCTGCTGTTTGCTGATGATTGCGCTCTACAAGGTGCTTCTTATAAGTCTTTAGCCTGAGCATGAAAAAGTAGGCGGAGAAAATTTAAATTTGGCACATGTATAGCCCATTCAGTTTTTAATGGACATATGAATTATGAATTTCCCCCCTCAACTGGTTTTCCCGATATAATGCATGACACAACGCACCCTATTGACCAAATCTGCACATCCAACGGTTTGTCAGAAGAATTGATAAATCAGACGCTAGGACTATGATAAAATTCTTGATGTTACAGGAAAAAAACACTTACAGAAATACACAGGGAGATGGAGCCAGTGTTTGAGGAAGTCTGTCCTTCGTATGCTTCTATAAAAATTGGTATTTGCAGTTTAAGTGTGGCCGTTCCCAAGTTGCTGATCTGCCAAGATCAGGACGACCGTCCTCAGAGTGCAGTGATGCAAATACTGCAAAAGTGAAGAAAATCTTAGACCAGAATAGGAAAATTACAATTGCAGAGATATCGGGTTCAGCAAAACTGAATAAGAGTATAGTTTTTAGATTTTTACACAACAGACTGAACATGAGAAAAGTGGGTGCCCGCAAAGTCCCGCGCCTGCTGACATGTGAACAGAAACAAACACAGGTTGATTGCTGTGGCCAGTTGCTCAACATGTGGCGGTCTAAAAACATGTTTTCGACTATGGTGACGGTAGATGAGACTTGGATTCACCATTATGACCCAGAATCCAAAATTGCTAGCATGCAGTGGAAAACACGGGCTCACCAACACATGTCAAGCCAAGAGCACATAAATCTACAAGAAAAGTGATGCTGACTGTTTTTATTGTTTAAACGTCAAAGGTGTCATATTGAAAGATTACATGCTTCATGGCAACACGGTTAATGGACAGTACTATGCAGATCTCCTAATCAAACTAAGAAAGGCTGTGACCAGAAAACGAGGGATAGCGCGTACGCAATTTCTGCCTTTGCTTCGAGACAACGCGTCGTCCCATAAAGCACAGCTTGCACTGCAAACTGCCAACAATTTGAATATTGAAATTCTTCCACACCCACCACTTTCTCCAGATTTAGCTTCATCAGACTTTTTTCTTTTCCTAAATATTAAAAAACAGCTGAAAGGAAATCGTTTTGACAGTGACGAAGATGTCATACTGGCTTGTGATAACTGGTTTAGTTCGAAAAATAGGTTGTTTTATTCTGAAGGTCTTTTCAAGGTCACGCAAAGATGGCAGAAATGCATAAATTCAGGTGGTGGCTACATTGAGAAGGAATAAGCGCTGCGCCACATTTCAATTTTCTCCGCCTACTCCTTCATGGTCAGGCTAGAGACTTATGAGAAGCTCCTTGTACCTGTGCATGATTCCCAGCTCTCGGGAATCTATGCGGGAGCTCCTCTTGAGGCCGTGAGGTCTAATGAGGTCAGTTCTTAAACGGCTGACCCACCCTCTAGTCTTCTCTTGTTGAGAAGAATTAAAGCAATCAGGATTTCGACCAAAATATTCTTGCCATACGGCCCTAACAAACATGATAGAAAATTGTACCAGAATATAAATAACAATAATCTATGTGGAGCTGTATTTATCGATTTCAGGAAAGCATTTGATATGATAAACCATGTCATTTTAATTAAGAAACTAGAGACCTTGAAAATTGGCTCTAATGTTGTGACGCTAATAACAAACAGAAAGCAAGTAGTATAATACAATAAATCTCTGTCCCAAACCACAACCTTCAATACTGGAGTACCGCAAGGCTCTATTCTTGGCCTCTGTTATTTGCCATATATATTAATGATCTACCTTTGCATCTTTATTCGTCTTGCGATCTATTTGCAGACGACTGTACTGTGTATACACACGCTGAAAGCAGTAATTTGCTGGAGTCGTCTTTGCAACAAGAATTAAATAATATAGTTAGGTGGAGCTATGCGAGCTGTATGCAAATTAACATCACTAAAGCAAAATCTATGTTATTAACAACCAGACAAAGACTTCAAATTCACACAGATCACTTCAACTTCACATCGATAACATGCCAGTAAAAAGTGTAATTGAGCACAAAAAAAAACATTAGGCCTCATCATTGATAGAAACCTAACCTTTAATCCTCCCGATCAAGCGCTCACTAAACAAACAGCGAAAGAAGTCTACCAACTCGCCAAAATTAAAAATTTCCTTGATGAGGGCACAAGGAAAATATTCTATACTTCTCACATACAGACACATTTTTACTACTGCTCTACAATCTGGGACGGTTGAACTAATGCAAGCACCAAGCGACTTTACTCACTCCAGAAACGGGCCATGAGTTTAATTTATAGCAAACATTTAACTGACAATCCTAGCTTACATAAACGCCTTCAGTTACTACCACTCCGCAAACACCTGCTTTTCAATAAGGCCAAACTAATTCACACAATTCTACATCGGAATGCCCCAAATTACCGTTGGGCATTATTTAAATATAATGTTAGACATAGTAAACGATTAGATATATTACACATTCCGAAGCCTAGGATTGACTTATGCAAAACAAGCTTAATGTACTCTTCAGCTCAGCTGTGGAACAATCTTCAACAAGAAATAAAAGACATCACCAATCCCTATATTTATAATCGAAAATTATTTGAACACTATCTCAGTACGGATTATCTTCCCCCTTAATAGAATAATAATAATAATAATAATAATAATAATAATAATAATAATAATAATAATAATAATAATAAAACCCTAGTATAACAGTCAGTCCCATTTTGGTGTTCCAGTATATTCCACATAGCCAATAACAAGTGCCACACCAGTCATTACTATTACTGAGTCGTGTAGTATTGATTTTTAATTTTCCACATGCCTTTATAATGCATATTTTTTATATTGTTGCTGTTTTCAGTTAGTCTTGAATGATGTGAGAATGAAATAATGTATGAAAGAGAGTGATAGAAGGGCAGAATGTTAGACGGGCCAGCGTGCCCAATTCTTAACCCTTTGAAAATAAAGTTTGTTTGTTTGTTTGTTTGCCAACTTAGAGACACATGCAACACAATGTTTCAGCTTTCTCACATGCCTGTGCCAACTTTGGGCTCAATATCAACTTGGAGAAAACTGTAGTTATGTACCAGCCAGCTCTAGGGAATAATCACACCGTGGCGAATATCAAGGTGAAGGGTCATAAACTAAGTGTTGTGGACAAATTCACCTATCTTGGCAGCACTGTGTCACAAGCTGCCACAATTGATGACGAAGTGAATGCAAGAATCTCCAAGGCCAGTGCGGCTTTTGGCAGACTGTACAAGAATGCGTGGGACATAAATAGAATAAGCCTGAAACCAAAGCTGAAAGTCTACAAAGCAGATGTATCATGCACACTGAAACCTGGACTGTTTATCAGCGACACGCTAGGAAATTAATCCACTTCCACACAGTCTGCCTAAGGAAGCTATTGAAGATTAAATGGCAAGACAAGATCTCAGACACTGAAGTTCTAGAAAGAGCGTCCATGCCCAGTATCCACACTCTACTAATGAAGAATCAGATTCGCTGGGCTGGTCACTTAACTCGCATGCCAGATCACAGGCTCCCAAATGATTTTTTTTTAAGGCGAGCTGCTTTGTGGTAAATGCTAAAGGCTGCCACAGGAAACGCTTTACAGACACTCAGAAAATCTCACTGAAAGCTTTTGGAATTCAGCTTGACACCTGAGTGACTGCTGCCAAAGACCGAAATTCGTGGCGTTCATCATTACGCAAGGGTGTAGACACTTGTGAAGCAACCAGAACTGCAGGAACTGTGACGAAAAGGCTGGACAGAAAAAACCACTGAAGGAGATCCTCCTCTTGGAACGACAAGCATTCTTTGACCCAGATTTTCAAAGAACATTGCCAGCCAAAATAGGCCTTATCAGCCATCTTAGAACTCACGGCTCCATACTTTCAACCCCACTGGATGAATTGAATGGTCAACATCATTCTTGATGGACAAACAATCTATCTATATATATATATATATATATATATATATATATATATATATATATATATATATATATATATATATATATATATATATATATATATATATGGTGTCTTTTTAATGACACCGCAGTGTTTGAAAATATTGCCGGTCCAAGTTTTGTATTACCTATTATGTTGCATGAACTTTACAAACACTGCATAGTCATTAAAAATACACCCGAATTTCCGGTTTCAAGATGGCGACGGACGGTCGTGTTTTATGTTCGTTAACATTTTCGCGTAGGGGATGGATTTATTCATCTCTTGCGTGTAATTGGTGTGCCAGGAGTTTCTACTCAAGATCTGCGCTGGTGCTACGGAGTTCGTGCATCGAGCGAAGCCAGCCTTGAGTGAATTTTCAGCAGCGTGTGTGGTTTTCTCAGTCTGTGTTTACGTTTTTTCAACATGGCGGAACAACGTGTGTTCTTCGAGAGGTCAGCAGTCAACATACCGAAGCGGCGTGGTAGCCGCGCAGGGAGAAAGAAGCAAGATAAGCGTGGTGGTTTGAGGCGTTTTAGACTCAAGTGTCACCGTCTAGGACTCAGGAATATCCGTATTCTATATTGGAACTGTGCCAGTGTAAAACAACGGGGCTCTATTTTAGAAACCCTAGTTTACAGGAACGACATTGTAGCACTCCAGGAGACGAGACTGGGCGATCAGCTACTCCAAATTGCCGGCTTCAAGTGTTTCTACAACAGACGACATCTGGGAATGGCGATTCTCGTTCGCGACAGCATGGTGGCGTCAGAGCTAGACATGTCCAGTTCGGACAGTGACGATATACAAATACAGGCGTTGAGAGTTCATTCCAATATACCATTCGTGTTGGTTAATGTTTATGCCCGCAATGCCAGTGTGGACGCCCAGAAGTGGCAGTGCTTAAGTGGCATATTAGGCCACGAGAGAAATGTTATTTTCTGTGGTGACTTCAACGCTAAAGGCAGATCATGGGGAAACACTTCCTCCAATACACAGGGGGAGGAGCTCGAGACTGCACTGGAAACCATCGACCTGGTTTGTATCAACAGTGGCTGTGTCACCAGGACAGCAAGCCGTCCGGGCGATGAGGACAGTGCTATTGATCTGGCGCTAGTTTCACCTTCACTCACTACAGTGTGTAGATGGGGTGTCCTAGGACACCATGGCAGCGACCACCACCCTTGCAGCATACTGGTGGAGAAAGGCAGAACCAGGCAGCACAAGCTAAAGGTAAAGACGTTCCAGTATGACAGTACAGGGCAAGATGTGGTGAGTAAAATAAGACGTGACAAGCGCAGAACGTTTCAGGGCAGGAAAAAAAGCTGGGAGCAGCCACCGTGGTGGAGTTTCGAGGTGGAGAAGGCTTGGGTGGATAAGCGTAGTGCTGTAAGGAGATGGCAAAATGCCAAGAAGAACAGAGCTGGTCATCCTAGTCCCTGCTTGCACTTAGAAAGAGAGATGCACACAAAAGTAAGCTATTTCAAAAAACTGGTCAAGGTTGTTAAAAGCGAAAAATGGGCAGAGGTGTGTCAAAGAGTAAGCACAGACAAGTCACTGAAATTGTTCTGGCGACTACATAAAAGCATGAGTGGTGTAGTCAAGAATAAGAGCATTTCTGACTTCCAAGGTGCTGACCTCATCTGGCAGAGGACTGACGAGGACAAGGGCAAAGCCCTCTTTGAACGCTACCTTGAGCAGAGCAACCAGACAGACATGGGAGGCCGAAATCTGGCCAAGGAGGTCACCTCAGACAGATGCAAGGCCCAGAACACTTCGGATGAAGACACAGTGACAGTGAAAGAAATCAAGGCTGTGCTTCGACGATCAAAAAACAGTGCTCCAGGTCCTGATGGCATAAGATACGACGACATAAATAGGTGTACCGACAATGAGCTAGAGAAACTAGCAGACATGTACAACAACAGTATAGGGAGTGCTAGCATCAAGGAGGAATGGTTACACAGCTATCTGATTCCCTTGCCGAAGCCTGACAAAGACCACAAAAAAATTCAGGGATATCGAATTATAACCATGCAGAATACAATAGGCAAGCTGCTGGAGAAGGTAATTGCCAGGAAAATATCAAGCCAACTAGAGAGGCAAGGTGTTTTCCCACCTACCCTGGGTGGGTACCGTCCAAAAAGAGAAACCTGGACCAATGCAGCAGTCTTTGCCCAGGATGTCTATGAAGGTTTCCACTCAGGCACTGAAACCGTTGCTGCAGCGATTGATCTTGAGGACGCATACAACAGAGTACCACTGGATTTTTTAATGTTTCAGCTTCTCGAACTAAACGTAAGTCCATTCCTCCTTAGTTGGATCGCTGCAGCCCTCTTCCAACGGAAAGTAGTTTTTAGATGTGGCAGTTGGACTTCGGAACCAACAACAATATATCCTGGCCTACCACAGGGATCACCATTATCTCCGGTACTGTTCAACGCCTACACAGTGAGAATCACCAGTGAGCAGATCACTGGACCTGGCAGGACATTGTCATATGCCGATGATGTTTTAGTGTATCGTCAGGGTAAGGATAGAGAGGAGGTTGCTGTGGAACTACAAACCGAACTCAATCGCATAAGTACTTGGTGTGATGAAGCTGGGGCAATGGTCAACCCAACAAAGGCAACAGTGACTTGGTTCTCGTTGAATAATCATATTGTCAACACTCCAACACCAACTGTAATGCTGTGTTCAGAGACGGTGGAAAGAACGCAGGCAATGAATTACCTGGGGATACGGTTTGATCGAAGCCTTGCTTATAATGTGCACATAGACCAGGTGATAACAAAGGCCAAGCGGGGTTTGGCAGCGATGCGGGTGATGGCGGCAGCAAACTGTGAGCAGCGCCATCTATGTCTTCTGTACGAGGGGCTGGTCATGTCTGTTTTGGAGTATGCAATGGCAATCCTGACTCTCAGCCATAAGCAGATAGAAAGGATGGAAAGGATACAGAATGAAGCTATGCGCATTATTCTTGGATGTACAAGAGATACAGCATGCAGGGCGATGCGCTACCTTCTTGATTTTCCAACCATTGAAGAGAGAATACAAGGTTGCAGGGCACGCGCCTACCTCAGAATTAACGCAAACACACAACATCCACTGCATAGTGAAATTAGGAAGGTGAAGGGCAGCAGGTTAAAAAGAGGACGGTCGTGGATGGGTCAAGCCGAAGACATTCTTCAACAGGTGTGTTCACTTGAGGACTTAGAACCTGGCGAGGAGTGGGTGCAAGTGCCAACAGACTTCTGCACATCCTTTTCAGTTTGCATCCAACTAGATAGAAAATGCAGACAAGAAAATCCGGCTGCTGTTGAGGCTGAAGTACAAGCGTTGATTTTCGAGAATTCGCTAGACGGTGACGCGGTCATCTACACAGATGGGTCGGTCGTCCGACATGTGAGAAGCTCATGGGCCTTTACAGCTCGGGCCGGAGGGAGAATTGTGAAGGAGGACTCTGGTGCTTTCACTGAAACCACAAGTAGCCTGACCATGGAAGTCATGGCAGTAAGTAAAGCAATAACATGGCTCGAGACACAGACATTCACTAGGGCTTGTTTCCTTAGCGACTCAATGAACATGATCAAGAGGATAGAGGAGGGGTTCGATCCGAAGAGAATGGTTGCTGCCTCTGGAGCGGTCTCGGCTGGCAAAGATTAGTTTCATCTTCGTGCCAGGGCATGCGGGAGTACAAGGAAATGAGCGGGCTGACAAGCTCGCAGGTGAGGCTACTGTGGAGGGCGGACGCGCCATGGACCAGGCCGACATTCTGAATGCTCTACGAGAAGTAAGACTTTTGCGAGAACCAAGTGATGACTGTGAATCTACAACAATGGCCAGACTGCGAGAGCAGCAAATTAAAAGAGGGGTGGCCAAAAAAGAACACTACGCAGGAAGCCAAAGAAGATTGATAAACCAACACAGAACTGGTGTCGTTAGCCGCTACACGCTGCGGGATTTGCTGAGGAGGGGATCCGAGCACTTATGGACTGAATGGTTCGATGTGCAATGAGGATGATCTGTCGACTAACTAACTAACTAACTAACTAACTAACTAACTAAAAATACACCCTGATATATACACACAGACAATTTTATAGCAGTTATACGTTTAGATAAGTTTCTCATTTCTATGCCAGTTTTCATTGCTCATACCTTTCCTTGTCCACTGTGATTGCAACGTCTTGTATCCAGCTTTGTGCTCGTGGACTGCCGCCTCTTCTAGGTACCACGCCTTCTATCAGTGTTCTTTGCAAACCGCTGTGACGTGAAATATGTCCCAAGTGTTTCAATGTCCGAGACATGGTGTGGTCAGTGAGTCTCTCTAAGGCAAGAATACAAGCGGGGTAACATGAAGAGATAGACGAACATCAGTCTGACAGAATGTACAGTCAGGGCGAGTGACAGACGGTGTTGGACATCCATTAACCAACCTTCATTTTGTAGACGGCATCTTATTGATTGAGGGAGTTGTGGTTAGCGCTCTCCCCTGCTATATGGTGGTCATGTTTCCGAATCCTCACTAGAATGGGGAATTGTGCAAAATGACCGGGATTTCCAGGTCGAAACGTGTGGCGGAAGACTTCTTGCGAGAACAATTCACACTTGGTCATTTAAAACGTCTCAAACGTTTGGAGAGAACAATAATGGAGGGGGTATGTGCCTGGAGTAGAGGAAGAGGAAGGCCAAAGAGAAGACGGGTGCAGGATGTGGCGGATGATCTCCAGATGGGTGTATCGGACGCGGGACATCTAGCTTATGACCGAGAATTTTTCCTGACGGTTGTTATGGGAGCGAGGTTCTGCAAAGGACATACTACTGAATGAATGAATGACTGTTTCGCACAATAGAAGCAACATTCATTAGAGAAGTGACATTGTTCTGTATGTGTATGTCGCATCTGAAGGAAATTACAGTGGTTTAAAACAAAACATGGCTTTGTGGTGTTCTGTCTTAATTTTTTTTTGTTTTACGAAATACATTGCGCGTGGAGCAGGATAGGCTCAAGCCCATAGTAGAATTAACACAGAGAAAAAGCTGGCTTCCGCTGGACGCTTGCAGAATGGCGATCCTTTCAGCAGTGAACGGGTACCAAGAAGGCAACCTGGTGGCAGCGACGTCAACTGGGTCATAGCTAGCCAACGATAGGAGATGAGGACAGAGGCAAACGTCTGGAAAAATAAGCAGCTTTCGCCTCGTCAGTTAAGGTGCAGTGAACATGTTAGCAGATGCTACCGGGTACACAATATGAATCTCCCCATGTACCGGATGTCTTCTAGGCAGACACACATAGCGATGTGAATATAAAATAAGTGTGAAGTGCGAAACGTCTCAAAGGTGAATATGCGTATGCACGAGTTGGGAAAACCATCCGGAAGTCATGACATAGACGGGCCCTTTCCTTGAGAGTGTAAGGAAGGTAAAGGGAACGAACTATTCGGCGACGATAGACAACTTCTGACAATCGGATGTCTTCTGTCGTGCTCACTTCGTGGTGGAGTTTTAACCACCGGAAATAGAAAACGTTCTAGGAAAGAACGGCGACAGACGTGATATTAATAACATATACAGCCATAGATACAATATGAGAATAAACACAGCCAAAACCGAAATAATGCAAGTTAGCAGATCGCCAGACCCACTAAGTATACAGATAAATAACACAACTCTGAAACAAGTTAAAGAATGCAAATACCTTGGAAGTATGATCACAGAAGATGGCAGATTGGACTGAGAAATTGAAATCAGATGTCAAAAAGCTAGTGCACTTACATATCAACTATCACCCTTACTGAAACATCCAAATATACTCATGTCCACAAAACGACAGTTAATAAACAGCATATTCACACCATCCCTATGCTGCCATTCTCAAACCTGGACTATCCAAATTACACCTTCGCAAAATCAACACCTGCGAAATGAGATGCCTGAGGAGAGCTGCCACCTTAACAATCCGAGACCGAGTAAGAAATGCTACTATCAGACAGACTGTGGGATCAACACCTTGTGCCACATTTATTGAAAGACAGAAGATCAAGTGGTTTGGCCATGTCGTTAGAATGCAACATCAGCAACTACCATCACTAGCCTTACATCAAAGATCATCTGCGACGAGACCACGAGGACGTCCAAGAAGAAAATGGATTGACGACATCAGAGACATTGTACAACCACACGGAATGACACTATCCATCCCGTCCACCGGGCGCTGGAACGCAAATTATTCCTCCCGACGACGCTTGACGGCATAAGTGGATGATGATGATGATGATGATGATGATGATGATGATGATGATGATGATGATGATGATGATGATGATACAGCCATGTCCGATTTATCTACAAAATCTCGAGCTAGCACCATACACAATAGTAGTTGAGTGTGCTGCTAATGAACTTGCTTTTGGCAAGGCTCCAGGTAAGGATGGGATTCCAATTCGAGGTTATCAGGAGTGGGCAAGACACACTCACTCTACAGATCCACCAGCTAATAGAGCTATGCTGGCGAGAAGGACAAGTCCCACAGGATTTCAAAGATTCAAGCATAAAACACTGTACAAGAACAAAGGGGATCGGAGCAACTGTAACAACTATAGGGATATCTCACTTCTGTGTATTGTTGGGAAAGTATTTGCCAGAACTGTTCTGCGCAGACTTCAAGTCCTAGAAAATTAAGTCTACCCCAAATCACAGTGTGGCTTTCGACAGAACCGGTCTACCGTTGATATGATATTCTCTTTGCGACAGCTGCAAGAAAAATGCAGTGAACACAATCAACCACTGTTTATTGTCTTCATTGAACTCACAAAGACATTTGATTTGGTCAGTCGTGAGGGTCTGTTCAAGGCACTAAAAAAAAACTCGGCTGCCCGCCAACTCGTCTGTCCATTGTGGAATCCAATACAGTGTTCAAACACGGAAAAGAGCCTTTACTTTACTCTTACTTACGCATCATTTCCTTTCACAAACAATGCAAGAGAAAAAAGCTTGTCTGCGCTGTGTTCTGTGATCCGGTAGACAGAGACTTGTTCTCCGAAAGCACCCGACCAGACAGGTAAGCAGCGACTGCTAAATTCGACTACCATGTATTAATGGAACGTTACATACCTGTTGCTGTGGATGTATCTAGGAGCATATTATGTGAATGTGCAGGTAAACCATCTATTATTGTCTGTTGTAATCTTTGTTGATGTTGCTTTTACTTAGGCTCACTGGGAATCTTTTTGTAGCACGGAAGGTGGTTTTCTTCGGCCTCCCGAGTTTTGTACTGGAATTTTTAGGTTCATGTGTATGCTTTGCTTCTCCTTGTGTGTATATATGTCTGCTAGCAATGACATAAATATATATCATCATGTGCCTTGCCAGCTGGAGTAGACGTTCATGTCTCTCCACAGATCTCGGTCTTCGCTGTTCTGGATCAACTCTTGTTGATGATATTCCTTCATGCCACCGACTCTGTCCATCCAGCGTCGTTTCTTTAGGTCTGTCTCTGCCTCTTCTCTCACAGATCTTTCCGGTCGTGGATATGTTTCCCAGCGCCCCTCTACCGTC
>JACEFZ010021966.1:30000-140746 GCA_014155875.1 Cepaea nemoralis | reverse complement strand
TCGTTTTGTGGATGTTATAATATCTAACCCACATTCGGTACTATGTCGGTTTACTTGTTCCACTAGTGTTTGTAACTCTTGCTCCATTTCTGCTAGTAGCACTGTATCGTTAGCATGCCTAAGCTTGTTTATGAGATAAATGACTTTTCTGCATATCCTATTTACAGGACATTGCAGTCAACACCAGCATTTTCCAGCTGCTGTTGATGTCTTGACAGGAAGGATTGTCTAGTAATGCTATTTTTTTTTTGGCGCTCGGTCGCTTTGAACTCAAGCGTAATCCATACACACTATTTACAGTAGTGATGGACTGAATTTTGCCTGTGGGTTAGCTTTCCCTATTAACAGTGTCCCTCGCCATCAGGCGAACCCACTCCGACTACAGAGGTACTTGTAATTTACGTCCCCAAGTCGAGGACGACGGTTCTTCATTTTAGTCCAGCTTTCCGGTGCAGGGGTTGAACCGATTATCTCAGCATCACACCGGATGTTTAAGGACACGCGTTCTTATCAATTCAGCCATGCGGGCCTGCGCTATACTATTATTAACAGGTTTTCTCAGTTTTCCGGATTCCTTGGCGAAGGGAGTTACGGACGCGGTTCGTGATCCCGTAGTATACCCGCGTTCGAAACACATCTGCGCGCGATTTGGCAGCAGACCGCGTTGCTTTAGTTTTTAAGAAATAGTATGGGTGCCGGGCGTTCAGAAACAATGGCAAACTAATGAGCGTAAACTTGCCATGAAATTACAACAACAAAACATGCTGGTGTCGACTGCGACGTCCTGTAAAGGATATGTAACTAACTTTTTTTCCCCTCAGCCTGTCGTATCCAGCGCCGGCGTCTTGTCCTCACCTTTTGATTCACGGGAACTTATTTAAGCCCATCTACCTTCCCCGTAAACTTCGATTAGTAATTTTAGTGATACAGGTTTTACCCTTTTCGGAACATGCACCAGTTAATGACAGTTTTAAACAGGTGGGTAATTTCAGCCCAACTGGGCGCAGTCGCAACATCCGGTGAATGAGATTAGAACAAGAATACCTATAGCAACAGTTGTCATTTGCCAAATAGAAAACATCGGAATAAAAAGATGCCGATGACACTGGGAGAAAAAAATACAGCGGTGAACCACTAAATGAAGCCTGTACTGCTGTCTGCATGTAAATATGGTTGTTGTGACAAATACACACAATGGATACCACTGACGTTGCAATCAGACCCAGCATGTCATTGCTGCTTGGGATTAACAAGGCAGTTTTACGTTCAGTAAAATGCTGTGCGATCTCCGTGGCAAAGGGCTTACGGACGCGGTTCGTAATCCCGTATACCCACGTTCGAAACACAGCTGTATGCGATTTGGCAGCAAACAGCGTTGCGTTGGTATCGGTGCCGATCGTTCAGAAAGCAATGGCAATTTTTTCGCATATTCTTTATAGGACATCGCTGTCAACACCAGCATTTTACCGCTGTTGTTGATTTCTTGGCAAGATTACGCTCAGTAGTTTGCCATTCCTTTCTGAGCGGCCGGCTCACTTATCCCGTAAGTTTCCAACGCGGCGATAACCACTTCCAATTCTCGCACGCTGCGTTACCCTACGTGGATAAACGGTATTACGGAGAAAGTCGTTTAAACTCTATACCAGGGAGACCGGCAATGGCAAACTACTGAACGTAAACTTGCCAAGAGATCACATCGGCAGAAATGCTGGTGTTGACTGCGATACCCTGTAAAAAGGATGTGAAAAAAAGCTGCATTATTTTGTGTTATTTCATATTGCGGCATTCAAGAGAACGAAGGAAGAATACGAAAGGACATGAAAACAAACCTGGTCCGTGGTTGAAATATGAGATTGCCGAACCATGATCGCACACACTTATAGGCATGACATATGCCGATGAGGAGTCGACATACACACACAAAGACATACACAATATACATACGAACACACACGCAGTCACGAATTTCTTCTTCGAGACCTATTACCTAATAATGTATTCATCACGTGATTATTCCACCAGCTGCGTGACTTCATGTTTAGTAATGCCCCTGTATGACCTCCGACCCCACAGTGTGAAGGTCTCGTTGATAGACAAGCGAGCCTGCATGAATGAACGTGATCTCATTATCTCCCAGTTAATACCACCACCAGCTAAGCCTGACGTACACAGCAGATATCTATGTCGGATACGGACCCAGGCCCAGGTCTCTTAGCAGAGATCACTTAAGTCAAGTGAACAGCTCGATCAAGTGCTGTATTCCAGGCTTTGAGCCGGCGATTACAATAGATAATTTGTCACTTAACTCCGCGGATATCGTGTCAATAGACTACTAGAGCAGGGGCGGAGTCAGACTAATACACTGAAGAGGTCGCTTCTCCGTTTGTCTTTCGTCTCCCAGTGGAAATGTGATTAAAATTAGTGGAACCGCGACAAAGCTGTGGAAATGAAAACAATGTAAAATAACACAAAGTAATGCAGCTTTACAAAAGAGAGTTACGAACAATACAAAGACGTTGCGGCGACTAGCCTTCATCAGCAAACACACACATACGCAAAACACACATACAATCACGGAGAAGACCATCCAATGACTACATTTCATGCATAAGAACGGGATGAGAAGAATGAAAAGGTGAAAACATGAGAGCAATGAAGAGAAAATGAATATATGAAACACACAAAAAAAATGTTTTGCTACTTATCTCAGAATCCCAGGCTGTGATACTAACATGAATTTCACATGGATATTCTTATATAGACAGCCGTGGGAGTATAAGTGGATCTGGTACATGAAAAAATGGGAGGAAGGTAAAGCGGGAAACTGGAAGCAATTGAGATTGATGGCGGTCCGAGAGTGAAAGCTCCCAGTGAAGTATAGGCCGGCAACCAACTCATCAAGTCCATTGTAAACTTGTTCACGATTGGTTAGCTTTCGCTAAAGTTGTCAACGGGACGAGGTAGACCTTTTTCGTCGCCGCGGGACTAGCTCTTCTCTTGTGGGCAGCATTCTGTCAAAGACTCAGGGAAGACCACCCTGAATGAGTGGTCTACCTCAAGTAGATTAGAGGTAACCCAGTGCCCCTACATGAGGGCAGGGTAGGTGTAGGGAGTAGATAGGAAGGGGAACTATCAAACAGTTCTCTCATGAGACACGGAGGTGTCAACCAGAGAGTAAGCACTCTGGTCACGGCATAATCACGCCAACGTGATAGACACGGCGAACTAGAATGAAACTCAAGAGAGGCCACTACTCTAAGCGTGCTAATAATGCAGCACACAAAAGCCGAAGTGCGCACAAGGTCCCTCCGCGTACTGTGTAGTCAGCACGCGGATAGAGTCAGACAGGGGACAGACTTCGTAGGGAACACATCGCTTAGCGTCGATGCGTATTTCTTTAGCCGAGTAGATAGATTTAGCAGTAGGGTTGGGAACGACTAGTGATAGGCAATTCTGTGTATTCATGTGTGATTTATTAGCGACCGTTTTGTGCATTGATGTAATGTAAAGAGCCAGTGGCAATAAAATGTGTAATCAATTCCTCTCGTACGACTGACAAATCTTTTTGTGTGGTGCGAGAGAAGTTTATCCCGTAATGCCTGAAGCAGCGCTTGATGACAGGCTAGGATAAAAGTGGTGTCAGAAGTGTAGCTTGGACAATTGTTCAAGCTAAAACACTCACCCACGGCTCTAAAATAGTAATACTGTCAGTTAATCACAGGGTTTAATTTATGTTAGTGAATAATGGCGTGTGCAGACTAGAACAAAGTGCGAGCTGTGCCCATCGTGACCGATTACCGTTTATTTATGCTTAGTAAAATGTTTTGTGCTTATGAACATGTTTTCTTCTGATTTGTAAGTTTTATTATTATAGTTTTGTATCATTTATTTCTATAATTACTGATTTATTTATGAGTATTTGTCAAAAATGATTTACGGCGGAGCAATACACTAGAAATGAGCTGGCGACAATATCGATTTTTCCAATCTAAAAATAGCGCTGCGCCTATGACGTATCGCGACTGACAAACAGCTGCCCTACGCCATTTGCAATCAGCGACGGATTGTTTACAAATCGCCAAGCGGCTGCTCGCCTAAATCTTTGGCTTATATTAAATATTATTTGTTTATACAAGCTATTTATCGAATATATTTATTTATTTGAACATTATTACTTTTATATTTATTTCAAAGCATTTATTTAATTATTTGTATACCTTTTCTATTTGTTACCGTCACGATGGCACTACTTTCGCTATGCAAATAAGACTCGGTCTGCACAGCACTTCCATAAATTAAACAGCAATAGTTAGGGAAGTCATAAGACGTTAGAACGAAGACAGGACATTGACATTTATTATTAATTATACCACATTGTGTTGTCCGGGGGCATGTGATTGTACAAAATTGTCTAAAGTCATATGTCGTTTACAAATGGTTAATTGTTGATGCTCTTGTAAACCAGATGTAACAAGAGCTGTTTATGAGAATAACTCAAGCTGTATGTCGAAGTGCCGAACGATTGGACCTGAGGTGCCAAATGATTGTACCTGATTTTCTGGAATGTTAAGATGAGTATACCCACATTATTTTGAATGCAATATGATTAATAATGCATTTCTTTTTCAGGGTGTGATCTATTAGTATATTTTTTGTGATCTATTTTTCAGGGTGTAATCTAAGAGTATATTTTTTGTACACAGGGATTTAAAAACTTAACATAGCCAATATAAATAATTGAATAAATATTTGAGTGCCTAGCAACGCTAGCTAATTATCCAACAACATGTCAACTTTAGCTGATTTTATAGAAGCAGGCAAGGCATTAGGACACGCAGGAAAGGAATTAGAGCAATATGCTGATCAAAAATTTAGGGAAGCAAAAGATGCTGAGAGAGATGAACGTGCACGAGAAAGACAACATCAGAAGGAGATTGGAGAACTAGCGGAGATAACAAAACAAAAGCAATTAGAGCAAGATAAGGAGATTAAGCAAAAACAATTAGAACAAGATAAGGAGATTAAGCAAAAACAATTAGAACAAGATAAGGAAATCAAACAGAAGGAATTAGAGATTAAACAAAAAGAATTAGAATTAAAACAAAGAGAGATAGATGAAATGGCAAGAGTGAAAGAAAAACAAATACAGATTGAATCAGAGACACAATTAAAGATGAAAGGTATGGAAGTAGAGTCACACTTAGAGATCTCCACTACAAAACTAACGAGTCAGCAAGAAGAGAATAAACTTAATAAATACAAAAATATTATTAAGCCATTCTGTAAAGAAGATTCCATATCAGCTTGGACAGAAAATGTCGAATATCAGCTTAAATACCACCAAGTACCAATCGATATGTGGGCTATGATTTACATGAAGAACCTCAGTGGGGAGCCCCTTAAAGTGATTGAATCAATCTCAACTGATCTTAGATCTAACTATCAGTACATCCATGATAGGATAATGCAACATTTCTTACTTGATGCCCCTGGGTATCAAGTGCAATTTTCTAATTTAAAACCAAAACCAAGTGAGACTTTCATCGATTATGTCTCGAATGTCCAAAGCGTACTAAATAGATGGCTTAGTGCAGCAAAAATAGGAAAGGACTTTGAAAAACTTAATAGCCATGGATAAAGTCATATCCACAATACCATCTCCTTTCGCTAAATTTCTTCAGCAGTCAGACATCGAAACCATAGAACAATTTGAGAAGAAAGGCTCTGCATATTTTTCCTCAAATAGGGATATTTTTAAAACAGCAAATATCGACTCTGAAATAGTCTCTTTTGTTAAGGACCAACCTAAAAGCTATCGTAGCAATAAAAAACCATTTCAGAGAGTCGACAAGAAAGATCAAAAATTGCCAAAATGTGTGTATTGCCAACTTTTTCATGATACTTACTCTATGTGTGATAAATCACCAAACTATCCGACACATCTTGAGATGGTCATTAAGAAACAGCAAAACAAGAGAACTGCATACAGGCATGCAGTCAAATGCTTCTTCTGTTCTAGCTACGGGCATTATTCCAATAAGTGCCTGGGCCGCCAAAGAATGAAGGCCAACAGTGCAATGTTAATTGATACATCTTCTGATAGTGGGAGTGAGACTGAGTGTGAGGTCGAGAATGAATTACCTTTTAACCAATCTGAAGATGTTTGTTGTGTAAACGATATATTAAGCTTTGACAGTTGTGAGCGATGTCACCAATTTCATGCAGACGGAAAATTAGAATGTGGACATACAGTACCATTCTCCACTGAGAGTGTAAATGCAGCATTAGCCTCCAGAGGCAATTTGGTGTTCCACAATGCATTGGTCAACGAAATACCATGCCAATGTTTGCTGGACAGTGGGAGCACTCTTATTGGTCTTAGAAAGGAACTGGTGAATCCAAATGATTATACAGGTGACTCAGTCAAATGCCGAACCTTTTCGGGTAATATTGAAATTTACCCTTTGGCAAGAGCCCGTATTAACACTCCTTTCCTTTCTGGTACCTTTACATGTGCGATTTTAGATAACCCTTGTACTGATTTAATTCTGGGATGCTTACCCCAATTGAAACATTGCACTAACCAAGAAATAGCTGCATGGGAAAAATTAAATGCAGCTAATGCAACAACCAGAGCAGATACTATTAAACACCAAGACACACTACAAGATGAAAGACTACTGTTGCTATCACCAACTAGCACGGATGATACCACCAGACAAAAGTTCATAGACCAGCAAAACGCTGATCCGAGTGTGTCTCCATATCTGAAACTATTGAAAGAAAAAGCCAAAGTAACAAAAAACGCATCATGGCTCTGTAGACTTAAGAATGGTATTCTTACTCGTTATTATACAACTGGTAACCATTAGATTCAGCAAACGGTGTTACCTGTACAACACCGCCAAACTGTGCTAAAGATTGCGCACGAGCCACCGTTTGCTGGTCACCTTGCATACGACAAAACCAGGGCCAGAATTCAGGCTCATTTCTATTGGTCAGGTTTTTGTAATGACATAAAAGTATTTTGTCGTTCATGTAATGTCTGTCAACAACTAGTACATAAGGGTAAACATCCTACAGCTGAAGTGCAACCTTCAACACTGGCCTCTAGGCCATTTGAGAGTGTGGCGGTTGATATTGTTGGACCCCTGAACCAGGTGTCCAGCAAAGGAAATCGCTTTATCTTAACGATGGTAGACCTATGTTCAAGGTGGGTTGAGGCAGTAGCTTTGAAATACATCACCTCCAAAGACGTTGCCAATGTATTTCTACACTTGTTCTCACGATTCGGATTTCCACGTACCATCTTATCCGACCGTGGAACCCAATTCATATCAGCTGCAACGCAAGCCCTTACGAAAATGTTAGGGATTAAACAGCATTTTACAACAGCTTATCATCCAGCCAGCAATGGAATAGTAGAGAAAATTAACGGAGACCTAAAGCATATGCTGGCTAAGGTGACAGCAGAAAACCCAACTGATTGGGATACACTGTTACCAACAGTGCTGTTCGCCTATCGGGAGATTCCCCATTCAAGCACGGGTTTCTCACCGTTTGAATTAGTATACGGGGCTAACCCACGTGGACCCCTAACAATTTATCATCAGTTAGTAACTAATTCGATTGAAAATCCAACCCCGAAAACACCTTATGAAATGGTACCAGAAACACGAGATAAAATTATGAAATCGTGTATCATAGCTAAGGCAGCTTTGGAGAGGAAGGGTCACATCTACCGCCAATACGCAAATAAGGGAGGGAGAACTATTAATCTTGAACCAGATCAAGATATACTGCTGTTACTCCCAGACAAACGGAATTTATTATTGACCTCATGGCAAGAGCCATTCAAAGTGGTACGAAAAATTTCAGATGTCGATTATGAAATATCGATAAACGGACACTTAAAGATATTTCATATCAACATGTTGAAACCCTACTTTTCACGACAAGAGACAGAATTAGAGACAGTCGAACACAATGCACCCACACCTATGGATGAGACGACAGACATACACAACGCAACTACACTAGTTAGCGAGACTGGCAAAGCTGACGATATGCATACACTTAGTGAGCATACAGAAAACGCACTTAGCACCACCACCGTACTGAACCAGGTAGACGACGACGGGATGGAACTACCTGTTCCAATTGTAGACAAGACTGCGACATTAGATTGTATACGGTTAGAAACGGGACTAACAGAAGAACAACGACGACAGATATTAGAATTAGTGATGGAATATAAGGACATATTTTCCGACATTCCAGGTAGGACGGACAGGATCGAGCACTCCATCCTTCTTTCGGACTCTAAGCCTATCAAATGCAGACCGTACTCTATCCCACTTAGCTACAGAGAAAGTCTAAATAAGGAAATTCTTAATTTAGAAGCTAGTGGAATCATTCAAAAATCTACATCTGAGTACTCCTTTCCAGTCGTCTTGGTCAAGAAAAAAGACTCCACAATTCGTCTCTGTGTGGACTATAGGAAACTCAACAATGTCACTAAGATCGACGCAGAACCAATTCCTTCCTGCGAAGATCTTATTCTTGATATGTCCACCTCCAAAATCTTCTCTAAATTAGACCTTACTAAGGGATATTGGCAGGTCCCTATACAGACTCAATCCATCCATCTTACTGCATTCTCAACACCATTAGGTCTTTACGAGTGGCGTTTTCTTCTTTTCGGACTTCGTAACGCTCCTGCCACTTTCGTACGCTTAACTGGAGATTTACTACATGGAGTGACGAATACAGTGACATATATAGATGATATTTGTGTCCGTACAGATGACTGGACAACACACTTACTGAAACTCAGACATGTCTTCGATAGGTTGCGACTCTTCGGTCTCACTGTCAAACCGAGCAAAGTTGAATTGGGCCTACAAGAAATTGATTTTTTTTGGGTCATGTCATTTCACAAGGACAACTAAAAACTGACAATAAAATTATTACTAAAATTATGAACCTGACCATGCCTACGACAAAGAAGCAGGTCAGGAGCCTTTTGGGTGTAGTAAATTATTATGGTAAGTTCATACCGAACTTAGCGGAAATCACAAGTGTATTTTCAAATGTTTTAAAAGCATCAGTAAAATTAGATGTCAAAGATGCATTATTAATTTCTGCATTGTCAAAATTGAACATCCTATTTAGTAATGTACCAATCCTCCGTTTGCCTAATCCTAGGCTCGTTTATTATCTTAGGACAGATGCCAGCAGGGTTTCCATCGCTGCAGTACTAGGCCAGTTTTATGATGGCATCTTCCATCCAATTTGCTACGTGAGCCGCAAGATCACACCTGCTGAGTCCAGATATTCCTTATCAGAGTTGGAAGCCCTAAGCATCATCTATTCGGTGAGGAAGTTGCATCGATTTCTAGCGGGTAATCACTTCGTAGTCCAGACCGATACCTCCCCAATCACGGTCATACAAAGTGGGGTGCATCGCAACGACCGCATCTACAGGTGGTCATTAATATTACAGAATTATACTTTTAGTATAGAGCATATTAAGGGTAGGGACAACATTCTTGCTGATACCCTTAGTCGACCATCTGAGGTAGAAATACCTGATATTCCACATGAAAAGGTAGTGTAAGAAATGTTAATTTAGTACACTTAAAATATCCTGTGTAAAATATCCTATGTAATACATAGACATCATGATCAGGACTGTGTGCTAAGAACAGTGAACCACCATGTGTCCGTAGTCAGCAGAATAAGAACTGTGCTCCAAGAACAAGTGAATCACCATGTGTACATAGACAGCTCGTTACTTACTATGCTCCATTTGTGTTCCGGTGAATCACCTGTGTTAATCATGGAAGAACAGTGTCAGAACAATGCATAAATAACAGACACGAATATACTCGTCTACGACACCAGCAGACTCTACGGGTGGAAGAATACCCATAAGACACAAGTATGACTGTGTAGTGTATTTAGTATACCCAGGACAATTGTGTATATATAAACTATGCCAACGAAAGCAATTTCTGAACGTTATGGCAATCACTAACCTGAGGTAAATAAATACCATGTATATATATTTAGTTATTGTGATATGTATTATAACGTTTTTAATATTGTGATAAATTATAGTTAGATTAGTTACTTTAATATAGAGTTAGATTAGATTTAGGGAATATAATAGATTTTTTTGTAGTTTAGATAAATCATTAATTTACCCACTTACTTAGCATAAAAGTAGATTAGTATAGTACTTTAAACTTAATAACAGCTAATTAAAAACTAGGATAAAAAGTTTAGATAGGAACAGTACCAGTTAGTTCATTTCACTTTATTTCATTCCATCTTGATGAACACGTTAACAACCTCATCATTTAAGATTAAAATTAGTTTATACCTTATAGGATAAAAGGATTATACAGATGAACATACATCATTTACACCATGTAGAGTAAAAATATCAATCATATTTTTTCATTAAAACATTATTTATAATTTTGTTACATTTCACATTTCCCATTTCAGAAAGGTACATAACTCATCTCACATCATTTTCATTTTTTTAGATAGTTAGATTACTTCCCTTAAATTAGATTGATTTTGTACAACAAATTAGGATATATATATTTATAGAAGTAGTATTAGTATTTCAGTAGAATATAGTGTTTAATAATATCAGGGTACAAACTATCAACCCTATTTCATCCATGTAAATATTTTGTAAATACATGACTCGTGCAGTAAGTTACGCACAGTCATTAAGCTCAACTCTTGTCAAACTGAGCCAAACTTGTACAGTGTCACTTCAAGGTTTTTAAATAATTGGGAGAATAAAAGATGTGTGACAGAAGTGTGAAAGTGAGAGAAAAGGGAAAAATATACAATGGAGAGTGAGGACAACCAGCGGATTTTTTCTGCCGCTCAACGCGACTTTTTATTATTTGTCTGCGTCAAGCGTTTGCTTTCAGTGTTGAAATATACTGTCTCGAATGTGTTGTGTGTAGTTTAGTGTAGACCTTAGATAAAGTATTTTAAGTCTCATAAGACGGAAACGTCACGAATTAATGTTATACACTTGTTTGTGGCCACATTTAACCGAATTATGGCACTTGAAAACTAACTTACTTACATATTATAGACAGACACACATGTTAGAAGGTAAAGTATATTAATAGGTACATCCGAACACGCAAACAACCAGGAAAACAAACATGTAAATTACATACATTTTTAGAACAAAGGGAGATAACTCCGGGTCAGGGGACACAATAGACAACGAAACACTAACTTAACAGTGAAAGATAACTTTACACGCGGAAGCGAGATAGGAAAAGCCTGTCGCACACAACTTGTGCAAGGGTTGTTTAATATTATATGGGGGACATGAAGCAATTCGTGTGTTGACCCTAAGAAAGTCAACTTTGTATGGGTAGTGAGTTAATTTGCTATTTGAGGGCAGGTCTTATAAGACAATGGTCCGGTTCAGACAAACCTCTAATTAATATAATATTGCGATTGAGAAGAGGGCTCACGCCAACCAAACAAGTTTGTGGCGATCACCAGTAGCCAAGTAAAGTGATACTACATTGTGACAATAGTCAGTAGAAGTCTATTGAGTTACCCAGAACCAAGTTATCAGTAGTCTTTGACAAAAATTAGATACACTAAATTTTTAGAAACCTCTTGCGTCACAACCATGAGTCAAAGTTTGTAACGCAACACAGGAGGGGAGGGTGTGTGTCAAAGACTCAGGGAAGACCACCCTGAATGAGTGGTCTACCTCAAGTAGATTAGAGGTAACCCAGTGCCCCTACATGAGGGCAGGGTAGGTGTAGGGAGTAGATAGGAAGGGGAACTATCAAACAGTTCTCTCATGAGACACGGAGGTGTCAACCAGAGAGTAAGCACTCTGGTCACGGCATAATCACGCCAACGTGATAGACACGGAGAACTAGAATGAAACTCAAGAGAGGCCACTACTCTAAGCGTGCTAATGATGCAGCACGCAAAAGCCGAAGTGCGCACAAGGTCTCTCCGCGTACTGTGTAGTCAGCACGCGCATAGAGTCAGACAGGGGACAGACTTCATAGGGAACACATCGCTTAGCGTCGATGCGTATTTCTTTAGCCGAGTAGATAGATTTAGCAGTAGGGTTGGGAACGACTAGTGATAGGCAATTCTGTGTATTCATGTGTGATTTATTAGCGACCGTTTTGTGCATTGATGTAATGTAAAGAGCCAGTGGCAATAAAATGTGTAATCAATTCCTCTCGTACGACTGACAAATCTTTTTGTGTGGTGCGAGAGAAGTTTATCCCGTAATGCCTGAAGCATCGCTTGATGACACATTCTAATGTCTTTTATGCCATAAAAACAGTACATCATAACACAATGTAATGCAACACAATTCCGGAAAACTGACATTGCAGCAACTAGCCTTCATCGGCGAAGAAATGCATACACAACACACAACATGTATACACAGAGAAGACGCCGCAGTGATTACATTATAGCATAA
The DNA here is from genome assembly GCA_014155875.1 of Cepaea nemoralis. NCBI lineage: Eukaryota > Metazoa > Mollusca > Gastropoda > Stylommatophora > Helicidae > Cepaea > Cepaea nemoralis. Next base: position 128,238 of record JACEFZ010021966.1, on the reverse strand, counting down.
GTACGGGATGAGAAGAATGGAAAGGTGTAAAAGCAGTACTAATCATCACAGCCTGGGATTCTGAGATATGTAGAACATATTTTTGTTTCATTTTGTTTCATTGTTCTCATTGTTTCATTTTTCCATTCTTCTCATCCGTTCTTATGCCTTAATGTAGTCACTGTAGTTTTGTGTATGCTGATGAAGGCTAGTCGCCGCAGCGTCCCGTGTTTTCCATTATTGTATTCTGTAAAACTGAATTATTTTGTTGTGTTAGTTTATATTGTTTACATGTCCACAACTTGATCGGAGTTTCACTAATTATATTTATTTCATAGATGACGCTGTCCTGTTTTGTAGCATCAGATCTTCTTCTTCTTCTTCTTCTTCTTCTTCTTCTTCTTCTTCTTCTTCTTCTTCTTCTTCTGCTGCTGCTGCTGCTGCTGCTGCTGCTGCTGCTGCTGCTGCTTGTATTTCTTGTCGGACTGTCTCATTTTTTTTCTGCCCGTTCAATGTATTCTTTGCTTTCCACACAGAAACCATATTTCCGTTGCCAGTAGATGTTCATTCAGTTTATTGTCCATGCTTCAGATGCATGCAACAGCATGTTAAAAAAAAAAAAACAATGAGCGTCCCACAAGAAGCAAATGAAAACCGTACATTGGTTAGACAGTTAATATATTTTTGATACGTTAAGAGAAGACATAAAGTAGAGAACTTGTGGGAGAAGAACTAGGGGAAGACAGGGAAGTAAATACCTGGATGGCTTGGCCACATGGCGTGGTCGAGACAGGAACACGTAGCTGATCCACGACTCTGGCGATCGTGTGGATGGCGAAACGTGACCGCCCACGCTTGTCGGCATGGCACATGGTGATGATGATGACGATGATGATGATAATGATGATGATGATGAACATTACACGTTGCATGTGTCACTTTCACTTGTTTTGCCACTGTAGTTGACATACTTTATTCGTTTTCTATCGCGCAAAAGACTACTTTGGCTATGGAGATTCTTTTTCTAACCTGTACTAGGCATCTTCCAGCTGATGTAATGACTGTTGTTCTAAGACAGTTGTCCCGATTCACTCGTTGAAAAATGTTTCCACTGACTTGTGTGTTGCGTTGTAGTATTACTTTCCTCTTGGCGATGTCCGTAATCTATTGTCTTACAGTTTAATTAGTTTATACCATAGTTTGGAGGTCAGCAAGGCCGAATGGATCAGAGTACCCGTTCTTAAACATCCGGTGTGCTGATGCCGAGGTAGCGGGTTCAACGCCTACACTAGTCAGTTGGACTAAAATGCTGACTTCACCTCCGTGACTTGGGGGAGTAGATTTAAAGTACCTCTGAAGTCGGAGTGGGTTCGCCTGATGGCGAGGGACAATGGTATTAAGAAAAGTTAACCCACGCGCAAATCTCAGCCCAGTGCACTAGAAGTAGTACCGTAGTATGTATGTGGACTACTCTTGAGTTCAAAGCGGGCGAACCAATAAAAATACCACAGTTGCTTTCTGTGTGCAGTAGCAGCATTCACTAATTGCATCATATCCTGTTCATTGTGAAAACAAATATATTGGATGGAGGAAAAGGTTAAGGGCAAATGCGCCAGGATCGATGTCAGTGAAGGGGGTTTGATCCATCCGGCTGGGCCTCTGTTTGCAGAATGGCAAAACGCCCGCCGAGATCAGCACGGTTGAGGCCAGATCCGACTTACAGCACTCGGGGTACTCCCATACGTGCTTCGTCCTCATCTGCAAATGCCTGCCGAGAGCATCACAGCATAAAGCACGAGCTCCCGTTCTCCGGCAGTGAGGTGCTGGGGTCTCCGGGGGGAAAGAAATTGCATTCGTGGTCTGAAATTATGGGCTCAGTCCGAAACTGAACTACGACCTTCAGAGCAAGAGGCAGACGACTTGGCACGGAGACACTCTTCTACATCTTCCGTCCCCCTTATTCCCGATTCTTCTTGGGATGTTGGTGTTTTTAACTAATTAATTGCCATGGGATGATTTATCGTCTTAAGCTAAGCGACTTCCTGTACTCTTTGGGATTATATACAGTAGTTGTTCCTAAGTATCCCTCTTTAATTTGATATATAATATAAGGTGTTTGTAAAGTCTCACTACACTGTGTATGTGGCACAGATTATGTACAGGCACCAATTCAGTCGAAAATAGTTGCAATAAGGCAAACCAACTCATTGGACAAATGGGCAGCAATACCAAAGAACAAACATGTATCAATAACTACTAAGAAAGCACTTTACAACACAATCTTCCTACCAACTCTATGTTACCAATGTCAAACCTGGACAATGACAGAAAAAGAGAAATGAAAAATCACAACAGAAATGAGATTCCTGAGAAGAATACTCAATGTATCAAGAAGAGATAAGATCAGAAATGAAGAAATCAGGACTAAAGTGGGGGTTATAGCTGCACTAGATTGTATTAGAAAGCAGCAAGTCAAATGGTTTGGCCATGCAAGTAGGTTACCAACAGTATACCACAACAAGCAATGATGTACTGACCAGAGGGAAGCAGAGGAAGAAGCCGACCTCGTAAACTATGGACACAGGGAATAACAGAGTCCATGGGTTTATCGATACATGAATACTCATAAGCGGGCACTCTCCCTCTGTTTATACTTCACCTCGACACCGCAAGGTACAAGAGGAACATGATGAGATGAGATGAGACTTTTGTTTGGTCCAAACACCTACTTTTTGTGTGGCACTGAACCTGGTAATGTTGCTGTATGGACACGATAGCCGTAACTACGTCACCTCCACATAAATGATGTCGTCCACAATATGGTCTTTGATCAAGGGTCACCCTTCATGGCACACATATATTTCCATAAGTGCCGCAGTCTCTCCTCCCATGGACCCCACACAGAATAATATTTAGACAACATAGTGTGTGTGACCCAAGCTCGGCGTATTGATTGATGGTTCCTGAAACCTTTACTCAAGTTGGTCCCGAGTCTGCCCTCATTGCTATAGGCTGTAGCCGTCTGGGTTTGTTGTAGATGGCTCTCTGGTTCTTTAGCCTCACTGTTCTAAGCAGCTCACTATGTTTTTCGGTAACTTAATACAAGATACAAGATACCGGGAGTTTCCGTGGCGAAGTAGTTAAGCCGTCTGCTCCGCGCTCCGAAGGTTGTGGGTTCGATTACGGACTACGTCTTTCGATTCACGAGAGCATTTTTCTCGGAGACTCCTGGGAGTCGTCGCCGGAGCTACGGAGTTCATCCTTTGTGCGACGCTTTCGGCCGGCCGCCCTGCGGAAAGAGACCGAGCCATGTGGGATAAAACCCGGTGCAATGAAGTCGATCCTCTCGACTTTTAAGACTTTTGTAGAAGAGACTTGTTTACGTTCTAACGGTGAAAGTAAGGATACAGGACCAATGTCAGGCCGTGGGGCTGTTGGGTGTATGGTGCTGGCCCCATATATTTAGCCCCACTTGATAGGGTCATGTGATCACTGCCACGTCGGCCGCCTTCACTTGACTAGAAATATCCTGGTACCTGTTTTAGGCTGAGTCTTCTAGCGAGCCCAAGTCAGTGGTAAAACAAAGCACCATCTCCATGTGCATTCGAATACGTGAGCACCGGAGCGGCAGACGAGCGTGCTAACAACTCGACCACCGCGGCTCCTCTAATTCATACCGTCCCAGACATTTATCGCACGACCCTGCTCTATCCTAGTGGTTTGGCTTCCTGGACATTTAGGTTGGGAATCTGTTGACAAGGAACCATTTTTACATGAGAACTCAGGTCGGTCCAGTCTAAGATGGGTACCGGGACATGCGTTGGAAGTAATGGCAGCCAGTGTGATATTGACCACAGCACCCACCGAGTGCTGCTTGGTCTGGTGAGATATGAGTTTAGCACCATATACTCCGTATAAGGCCCATGAATGGGTGCTTTACAGGTTAGGTTTGGTCAGTTAGGGAGCCAGGGTCAGTTAGGGAGACAGGGTCAGTTAGGGGCTAGGGTCAGTCAGAGAGCCAAAGTCAGTTAAGGAGTCAGGGTCAATTAGGGAGCCAGGGTTAGTTAGGGAGTCGGGGTCAGTTAGGGAGCCAGGGTTAGTTAGGGAGTCGGGGTCAGTTAGGGAGCCAGGGTTAGTTAGGGAGTCAGGGTCAGTTAGGGAGCCAGGGTTAGTTAGGGAGTCGGGGTCAGTTAGGGAGTCAGGGTCAGTTAGGGAGCCAGGGTCAGTTAGGTAGCCGGGGTCAGTTAGGGAGCCAGGGTCAGTTAGGGAGCCGGGGTCAGTTAGGGAGCCAGGGTCAGTTAGGGAGCCAGGGTCAGTTAGGGAGCCAGGGTCAGTTAGGTAGCCGGGGTCAGTTAGGAGTCAGGGTCAGTTAGGGAGTCAGGGTCAGTTAGGTAGCCGGGGTCAGTTAGGGAGTCAGGGTCAGTTAGGTAGCCGGGGTCAGTTAGGGAGCCAGGGTCAGTTAGGTAGCCGGGGTCAGTTAGGGAGTCGGGGTCAGTTAGGTAGCCGGGTCAGTTAGGGAGCCAGGGTCAGTTAGGTAGCCCGGGGTCAGTTAGGGAGTCAGGGTCAGTTAGGTAGTCAGGGTCAGTTAGGGAGCCAGGGTCAGTTAGGGAGTCAGGGTCAGTTAGGGAGCCAGGGTCAGTTAGGGAGTCGGGGTCAGTTAGGGAGTCGGGGTCAGTTAGGGAGCCAGGTCAGTTAGGGAGCCAGGGTCAGTTAGGAGCAGGGTAGTTAGGAGCCGGGGTCAGTTAGGGAGCCGGGGGTCAGTTAGGGAGTCAGGGTCAGTTAGGTAGTCGGGGTTAGTTAGGGAGCCAGGGTCAGTTAGGGAGTCGGGTCAGTTAGGTAGCCGGGGTCAGTTAGGAGTCAGGGTTAGTTAGGGAGTCGGGGTCAGTTAGGTAGCCGGTGTGAGTTAGGGAGTCAGGGTCAGTTAGGTAGTCGGGGTTAGTTAGGGAGTCAGGGTCAGTTAGGTAGTCGGGGTTAGTTAGGGAGCCAGGGTCAGTTAGGGAGTCAGGGTCAGTTAGGGAGCCAGGGTCAGTTAGGGAGTCGGGGTCAGTTAGGGAGTCAGGGTCAGTTAGGGAGTCAGGGTCAGTTAGGTAGCCGGGGTCAGTTAGGGAGCCAGGGTTAGTTAGGGAGCCGGGGTCAGTTAGGGAGCCAGGGTCAGTTAGGGAGGCCAGTCGGGGTCAGTTAGGGAGCCAGGGTCAGTTAGGGAGCCAGGGTCAGTTAGGGAGCCAGGGTCAGTTAGGGAGGCGGGGTCAGTTAGGGAGTCAGGGTCAGTTAGGTAGCCGGGGTTAGTTAGGGAGCAAGGGTCAGTTAGGTAGTCGGGGTCAGTTAGGGAGGCGGGGTCAGTTAGGTAGTCGGGGTTAGTTAGGGAGTCAGGGTTAGTTAGGGAGTCGGGGTCAGTTAGGTAGCCGGTGTTAGTTAGGGAGTCAGGGTCAGTTAGGTAGTCGGGGTTAGTTAGGGAGTCAGGGTCAGTTAGGGAGTCGGGGTTAGTTAGGTAGTCGGGGTTAGTTAGGGAGTCGGGGTCAGTTAGGTAGTCGGGGTCAGTTAGGTAGTCAGGGTCAGTTAGGGAGTCAGGGTCAGTTAGGTAGTCGGGGTCAGTTAGGTAGTCGGGGTTAGTTAGGGAGCCAGGGTCAGTTAGGGAGTCGGGGTCAGTTATGGAGGCGGGGTCAGTTAGGGAGGCGGGGTCAGTTAGGGAGGCGGGGTCAGTTAGGGAGTCGGGGTCAGTTAAGGAGCTGGGGTCAATAAAACACACAAAAATGCTCTCCTAGAGGGGGAATCGAAGACACGGTGGTCGGGAGGCTGCTGTCTGTACATGTGTAAACTGTGGTGAAGGAGTCTCTCTGGCACAGTGGTTAGTGCGCTTGTCAGTCACGACAGAGGCCTGGGTTCAATTCCCAGATAGGGCAGGATTATAATTGGTTTTCAGATCTTTGGGGTGGACGGCGCCTAATACAAAACATGGGGTGCCGGTTTTCATAATTGTTTATAAAGGAAAGGGTTCGAGGAAGAACACTGGGCAACCCAGACCCCTCTCTTTATGTCGAGGTCTAGAATATGACAAGGCCTGACACTTCACACCCCTACCACAGAGTTTGCACGGGGTCACCTGTGAACTCGCTTAAAACTTCCTGTGTGGTGGCGCCGTGGTAGCTGGTTCACTCCATAATACCGGTCAGTTGGACCTAGTCGTTGACTTTTCCTTCAGAAAGCTGTGGCAAACTGCTGAAAGTAAAATTCAAAAACGTTTTCCCGTTGTGAATGTGAATAACGAAGAGACAAACAATAGATTGCACGATTTACTGCCTGACATATTTCGCTGCATCTTGTCAGGTACATACTGCAGAAATCACACACAAAAACGAAAGTAATTAGATAAATATTTTAAGCTGAAATATAAAGCACTCAAATTCACACATTAATTTGAATTGTCTACCACGGTAATTTTAAACGATTATCACGGCTTTCTGTTTGCACAAAACTGGCTTCTGCAGATTAATGGTGATCGCTTCTGCCACCTTTAACATGCGACTATTTTGTGTGTTAAACAACACGCGAAACGCCAGTAGCGAAAGTAAAATTGCCTAGAAGATTATCCTGTGGTTGATGAGAACGTCCTCCAAAGTACATGCACCATTAAAAAGAAAACTTTACACCAGCCGGGAAGTAGTAGTCCAACCACAACGTTCGCCATAGAATGCATTGTCGTACCTTTGAATGAAACGCTTCCGGTGACGTCATGTCTAGTGACCATATTTGTATCTAGTGATATCTAATATCAGCTTCGTCCTTCCTGTTTGATGTTGGTGATAATGCGCCTGCACAACCGCCGAACTTCCGCGCTTTGATAAGTCATAATACTTGATTTATAATGCCACTGTTGACAATCCTGTCTCATCTGGCGACCGCAATAACTATTCTCAAACACTCCTATATCCGTTAGTTGGAGGTCGTGTTAATGCCGGTACCGCGTTACAAAAACCCTTTAAAACCCTTTGCAATTACTCATTTGGTTTCTACGTTGATGTTGTGAGGGATTGAGCTAAGCCGATGGGATTTATAACATCAAGAAGGTTGAAAAAAGAAGCCTGGGAACATGTCACCCATATAAACTTAGTTGCATGCCTATAACATGCCGTCGCAATCAACCCGAACATTTACTGGTTTGTATTTGTCTACACAATTTTACGTCCAGTAATTTGCCGTTGTTTTCTGAACGACCACTGCCTTCTGCACGGCTCATATACCATTGTCCCGGGAAGGTTAACCCGGTCAACAAATGCCCGCAGAAGTCGGATGTGTCGGCCTAACGGCGCAAGAGCGCAGCTTTGCTGTAAAAAGGCACAACGCAATCACTTCCGAAAAATTAAAAAAATAAAACTCCGGATGAACGCAGAAGAAGAAGATATACCATTGTGAAAATCAGCGTAAAGCTGTCTGCTCCCAAATCACTAACGGTTCATTTTCAACACGGTATGCCGGGGTTGGCAAACTCGTTCTCTACCCCTGAGCCACAGACGCCAACCGCCATGCGTATGTTTTGGTGGTATCATCATCATCATGCGCCATGTCGATAAGCGTGGGTGGTCATTTTACCCATCTCACATGATCACATGAGTCGTGGATACAGCTCTGTGTTTTGTCGCGATTTATGTCTTGTGGCCTAGCCATCTAGGTTGTTACCTCTCTGCTGTCCCCTTTTCTTCTGCCCCGCCTCTTCAATCCTGCCAGTTGTCACCAAGCTCTCCCATTTATTTCTACTCATTACGTGTCCAAACAATTGTGACAGCATATGCACTTAAACGTTCTTAGAGAGACGTGTCTATTATTGCTGCCCACTCGTGCCACATCTGCTAATTTGGAACTCTGTGCAATATGGACTGAGCGCATTTCGAGTCTAACGCATCGGGAGCAGTTTTCCTACTCTGTTGTGCCCAGTTAAGAGGTCAGCATGACCGAAAGGTTAAGAACGGTCGTTCTTAAACTTTGTGCTCTGATGTCGGTGTAGTGGGGTCATTGCCTACACCGGTCATTGGACAGGACCGGTCAGTGGACAGGACTTCGTTGATTCTTATTCAGAAAATAATTGCAAACTGACTGACTGACTGACCGGCACCTTGCCGTCTTGACAGACGAAAGTTTGTAAAATGGAGTTATACCTCTCCAAAACACAAAGCCTGGGCTGAATTGAGAGACCATGGTGTTACCCATGCAGCACGATCCCTCTCTCGGTCTGCCTAGCTTACTCCAGAGGAAAGGTAACACTAATACGTCTGGAACAAGCCAAGCTGCAGAAACTGTCGGATCAGCAATGCAATGCTCTAGCTGTCCGCCTGTCGGAGCTTCCGTCCTAGACCAGTTGCCGACCAAGGCTTAGGGTATGTCTGCCCTGCCATGAGATTTAGTCTTTACGTTGTATTTCCTCGCAGCAGGGCAAGGCTTGTACCCTCCCAATTGCACTCCTCCGCCCGAAGCCGTTGGCTTAATGTGGGGTTTGGTGATCGCCGTCCAACATTCAGTGCTGACAGAAAGCAGGTAGTACCGTCTACTGTTATCGGCAGCTCAGTCATACCAATACCTGACTAAGGCCTGACTATAAGATGGCAAGCTACTGAACGGAATATTGCCAAGAAAATCACCTTGAGTTCATCGCCACGTCCTGGAAACAAAATATTTGTTTGCTGGGATTCTGAGATGAGTAGCAAATAAATTTGTTTGTTTGGTTTTTTTTTTTTTCATTTTCATTTTCTCTTCATTGTTCTCATTTTTTTCCCATCTGTATATTCTTCTCATCCCGTTCTTATGCCGTAATGTAGTCACTCGACTGTCTTCTCCGGGATGATGTGTTGTGTTTTGTGTATGTATGTGTTTGCTGATGAAGGCTAGTCGACACAACGTCCAGTATGTTTCGGAATTCTTTTCTGTAAGACTGCATTGCCGGTCACTGTGGCTAAGGGCTTGCGGACGCGATTCGTGAGCCCGCTTACCCACGTTCTAAACACAGCGGCGACTGGTTTGGCAGCAGACTGCGTTGCGTTGTGATTTAACGTGTTTGTATGGAAGCCGGTCTTTCAGAATTTGCCAAGACAACAACAGCAGTAAAATGCTGGTGTTGACAGCGATGTCCTGTAAATAGGATATGCAAAAAAAGCTGCATTACTTTGTGTTATTTTATATTGTTTACATTTGCACAGCTTTACCGCGGTTGCACCAAATTTTACTCATATTTTGCTAGGAAAGTAAAGAACGACAGGGACGGGAGTTGGCCCACATCATCTCATAAATGAATGACTTAGTACATGTTAGGTTAACATTTCGCAACTCTGCAAGGACTGATTGTGAGTCTGTGATGTGCCGTGAACCAGAAAGATTAACAGATGAAAGCCCGTTTTTGCCCCCCAGACTATCTCGCGTCTGACCTTTCACACACACCTAATCCTATTTGTATGTACGTATACATACATCTATGTTCACAAATACACACACGCGTGTTGGAAAAGGGGCGTTATGAGAAGAGAACAGATAGACGGCGCCAGACGAACTGGGAAGAAACAGACACCCCCCTCCCCAGTTCGCAGTGTCTTCTGACATCCAAAGTTATGCAAGGGCACGAGACTAGCAATGTGTCCAACCAGTCTCTGCAGGCGGCTGACGATTGGGTAACCCTGGTTGATGGGGCCAGGGAAACAAACTGGGTCAGGCCGTGGGGAACGGACGTAGTTTCTGTAACAAAACCTATGTACCGATTCATAAACACATTGCTGGAATATATGTGTATTTTCTATATGGATAGTAATCTAGAGACATATTATGTGAAGTTAAAAGGCGCCGTTTTGTTATTTCTAATAGTGTTTTCGGGCGAGAAGGGATAAAACTGTGCCAACACCGACAGCGCCAGTGTGCATCGGCCTGGTACTGACGCTTTTCTCCGTCGGGTTGTATTTTTAGCAACGCGCCCCAGCAACAACCTTCGTGACCTGGCATTACGGCCGCTGATTGGCTGATTTCCTCGAGTGTCAAGGGCGTTGCAAGCTGAATCATGACAGTCATGTGACATAAACATTGCCACCTGGATCTCACGTGTGGAATACTTACTAACGGTTTTCGGTGTCATCATGTGTCTGTTCTAGGTGTTTATTGTTTGTTTTTCAATTCGCAAATGTGACTAGTACTTCTGGAGTTATGTGTGTACTGGAGGAAAAGTGCCTAGAGTGCGTTTCACGAATGTGAGCGGCATACCCAGGGCACCAGCGCTGCACTTTTCGTCCATGGAATGCCTGCCTTCGTAAGCGGGTTCCCATTGGATAAATCAGGTATGCTCTGGTGACTCGTTGTTTAACGCCTTTCCCGTTGACACCAGGATTGCGGGGAACAGTCTAACGGTCTTCTGCAGTTAATGTCCGGTTAAAGAAAGGTTAATAGGTGGTTTTGGAAGGTGGCCGTTTCGCTAGAGCTGCAAAGTGGATGAGCTCAGGGCGAGGGGTTGATTGCTGACGAGCGGTGGCCATTGTTTGGGGAGCGCGCCTGCGCAGAAATGTGGAAATCCCCTGTCATTGAAACCCCGGTCCAGGCGCTGACTGGGTCGGAGAACTCCTTTGTGTTTGTAAACATGGCCTGTCTCATGTTTTGTCTTGTTGGGGAGGCCATGGGAATGTGTCGGCTGGACAGTGTAGTATAGTATACATTGCATAAGGTAAATGGAGAACGTTTAGACCGTCAAACAAAATCAGGTGTCCTGGTAAAGTGGATTAGGCACTTATGAGAATCCCCACATGTGTTCATAGCCGCCGTATCAATGCATGTACTGGCATCTTCGATGTTGAAGTTAAATGGAAGACTTGTCCAGAATCTTCTCTCTCCGCCTTCCTGAACTTTTATTGATGCCTCACCACCATTCTACCATTAACCCACCCCGTTCAACCTCAAGGAGAAGTTATATTAGGGTCCATCCCTGGCTCAGATTAATAATCCTGTGACTGAGTCAGCAGCAGAAGCAGCTGCCCAGGGTTTTACCTTCACAAGGTTATTAATTTGAAGGTGATTGTAAATTGTTGTGCACGGATCCTTAACTTACGTATAGCTTGCGTTCACCACCCCCACTGTCCTATCACTTGTTTCAATATGTTCCGGTTTGATCTTCACGTCGTATGACGCATAATTTTGAGTTCTCCCTTCACATATACGTTTACTGTGCGTCTTAAAAAAAGAACCAAATTTCACACCACTGGCTATGATGTGGTCCTCCCATATTTGTATAGAGCAATGTGCCCTCTTCGATGGGCCATGTGGTCAGTATCCCGCGTGTCCTGGTCCCTATTTTAGGATGACTTGACCTAGAAGCCCAGGTCCGCCTCAACTAAGACTAAAGTTCAATATTAGTAAACATACCCACAACAGTACTATTGGGTGTGTTTGTAATGGCTGCAGTGTTTGAAAATATTGCGGGTGCAAGTTTTATATTCACCCTCTGTAAAGTCGATGCAACATCATAAATTAAATACAAAACTTGAACCGGCAATATATTTAAACACTGCGCAGTCATTTAAAATACACCCTGTACTATAGCATGCGTGATTCTGGTGTACGCGCATTTGGAAACTCGTTAGTGCAATGAAATTGTCGCCAGTATTATGGAATTGTCGCCAGTGTTATGGAATTATCGTCAGTGCTATGGAATTATCGTCAGTGCAGTGGAATTGTGCGCTGTGATAAAATTCTCCTTGTGTGGTCCATGAGAGGAGACAAGAGCACTTATAGTATCATCTATGTGTAGTGAGTTGAGAGTGACCCGCAAACAAAAACCAAAAGCCAGAGAATCAGGGACTAAGGCTTTAAGTAACGGCCAAGATGGAAACGTGAAGTGGCAATTAAACTAGATACTTTGAAAGTAAAAAAAAAAAAAAAAAAAACTACAGTTGAAGGAGCTAAGAAACGGATCGAAACGTAAACGGTCGTTTATGTAGTAATGGATCCTCTGTCGTATATCGGTTTGTACGCTTGCAAATAACATATAATGGGTAACAGATAATTTTGAGAAATTTCTTGCAGTTGTTGCTTGCAGTTCGTAATCCCGCAGACCCGCGTTCGAAACACAGCTGCGGGAGATTTGGCAACAGATATCACCTTGCGTTGGTTTTTTACGAAATGGTATGGGTACCGGTCGTTCAGAAAGCAATGGCAAACTACTGAACGCAGACTTGCTAAGAGATAACATTAGCAAAATATGCTGGTGTTGACTGCAACACCCTGTAAAGAATATGCAACTAACTTTTGTTTTGTCTGTAAAGAAAAGTTGCAGTCGCTTAATTAAAGGTACCACCCACTAGAGAGAGAGAGAGAGAGAGAGAGAGAGAGAGAGAGAGAGAGAGAGAGAGAGGAGAGAGAGAGAGAGGAGAGAGAGAGAGAGAGAAGAGACCAAACCAACTTGAACAGCGACCGAACCCTATCCCCGCATACTATTGGTCATATATGCTCTTGTATATGCTTTTAAATAGGAAGGGACAGGGTCGTGAAATGCATGCCATCGCTTTCATGTGCTGACAGATGCGCAGTATGATGCTGGGGAAACGCGAATTGCGTCGTTGTGGCTTAGGTCTTAGGGCCCAGCTGTCACCAGCTCTAGCCGTGTGTGAGCGAGCGTGTGTATGTGAGAGTGTGCGTGTTTGTGTGTGTATGTGGGCGAACGTGTGTGTGAGAGAGAGAGAGAGAGAGAGAGCGTGTGTGTGTATGAGAGAGCGTGTGTATGTGTGTATGCTCGCGCGACCTCTTCTTTCCCAGACAATCCGGTCATGAGTGTGACTGGTCCCTGATCTCAAAATGTGTGTTAATAACTGGGCGTAGCAGGCGATAGTTGAAAGACCGTTAAATGTCAAGCAGTCAGGCACGCACACACAAGCAGACACACACACACGCGCGCGCGCGATGACTTAATTCTCTGTGTATGTCTGGCCAGTCCCCGGTGACTGGTAAATTTCAGCTGGTTTTCCAGTCATCTAGCCTGCTCCGTGCTCTCTCTCTGTCTCTCTCTCTGCCTCTCTCTCTCTGTCTCTCTCTCTCTCTCTCTCTCCCCCTCCTCCCCTCCCCCAGTTGTCTACTCTTTACTATTTCCAACTCTGGAATCTATACAAGTAAATAACGATCCATTTTCACGCCATAAGGTATTTTGGTATAATGGGGGGGGGGGGGGGGGGGGGGGGAAGAAGTAGTCAGCACTCGAGGGTGATGTAACCAATATAGTGCCGCTTGCCCTTACTTCCCAAGACAATTAGTGGTGCCAATTTTAGGCTGAAAGGCCACGTACATGAACAATACCCCTGCCTGAAAGAGTATTTGAACACAGTACTTCCGAATCAGCAGGAAAGTGTACAAGACACAGCAAGCACTACCACAGCTCTCTTAATCAACAAGAAGTCCCTCTTATGTCTACCTGTGCCCCGAGAATAGGCTGGTATTGTTACTGCCGTGAGCTGACTTGCCTGCGTGGAGATGGAACAGCAGCTCCGAGTCCATTTGTGTCTGGAGTGCAATTTCCAATTGTTTGTTTTTGTTTTGTAAAGAGTCATCTTCATTACACATAAGTGCGCCAGCCTCCTATGGGTAATTCATTCGGTGGCTTGCCATGAGCAGATCTTCACCCACATTCCAGTCTTTCGACGTTTGTCTTTCTTTTACTGCTTCAGCTTTTTAGGAATCTGAAAGAAGGTAGCCTGCTACTGCTCTACTTCTTGGCAGTGACCATACAGGTCGATGACCCAATACCGTAACCATTGTCTTTGTAAAAAGATCCTCTGCCGACAGTTGTGAGCGCGGGACTATAACCAACAGCCATCTGCCAGTGTTCTCTAACTCCGTCCACCACTTGCTCACATGGTTTCAACGTGAACCAAGTTGGGGTGTTCAATGTTTGTCATGCAGACTAGCAGAAAGAAGATTACTTCTTTAATAGGGGATAACCTGACTGCGTCGCCCCCTACTTGATATGCAGTCGCACAAGAAGAGTTCTCATCACAATGCACAAACCCTGTAGCATTGCGAGGCCCCCACTGCAGTAACTATACCAACCCATTCTCAAGCAACAGGGCGACATACGAGGGACCTCTTGTTGATTCAGCGAGCTGTGGTAGCATTGTGCCAAGTGCACTTGCCTGCTGGTCCGGTAGTAATGTGTTCAAATCATCATCATCATCATCATCATCAAGTGCCCTGCCAGCTGGCGTAGGTGTTCATGTCTCTCCACAGATCTTGGTCTTTGGTGTTCTGGATCAACTCTACTGCTGATATCCCTCCATGCCACCATCTCAGTCCATACAGCATCATTTCTCTTGGACGGCCTCTGCCTCTTTTCCCATTGATCTTTCCAGTTGTCACTGTGTTCTCCAATGCCTTTCTCCTCATCACATGTCTAAAGAAAGCTGTTTGTCTCTTTCTTATTGTTGTATATAAAGTTCTAGTTTCATTAGCCTCTTTCAGGCAATAGTTGTTATTTACTCTGGCAGTCTAAGGAATTCGCAACATTCGTCCCAGGAACCACATCTCTGTTGCTTCCAAGTTTTTCTAATTTTTCATTTACATTCCAAGATTCACTGCCATTCAGAAAAACAAGTTCTGTATAGCATTTCAGCAATATCTTTCTTGCATTCAATGATAGTGACTTATTGCATAAGATACTTTTCTTGTTCAAATACCCTGCTGAAACAACACATTCTGTATGTTCTTTTTTTTTTCCTTTTTGGGTAGATATTTTATTTTGAAATGTTGCCTGTGCAGTGGTCTGTTTAACATACACTGTTGATTGTCCAATCACCATGGGACTTGTAACATGCACACCAGACTCATGAGTCCTGATTGCCGTACTGGAATGGGGAAGATTAGGGGTCCATTGTACTATCCCCAAGATCAAGAAGGCATTTAATATACTCAGACTCTGTATTTTATGCTTGCTCCATGGCAAAAGGATCACAGATGCAGTTTGTAGTCCAACATACCGCGTTCGAAACACAGCTGCGGGTAATTTAACAGCAGACCTACCGTATTGCATTGTTTTTTTAAAAATAAAATGGTATGGTTCCCGGTCGTTTAGAAAGCAGTGGCAAACTACTGAACGTAATCTTGCCTAGAAATCACAAACAGTCAAAAAATGTTGGGGTTGACTTGATGTCCTGTAAAGGATATGCAACTAATTATTTTTAACTTTATTTTATAAAAATCAACACTGATTCATTTCTGGTCTTTTGGAGTAAGTTGGAATCTTGTGTCTTTAAGCGATTTCCCCTACTCACTAGAAATTTCTGAATGAAAGTTCACACACTCTACACTAGTTGTTTTTGCTGATAAAAATACTTTAGAATGTTGTGTCAAGGCTGTTCTTCCCAAAGACAAGTATGATATTTTTGAACATGTCACGACTCCAGTCCAGATTTGTGATCTGCAAATAAACTTATTCTTTGGAAGATTATTTGTGGTTTCCCTTTGAATTCTTCTAAAGACAGACAAATATAAAATTGTGACTGGGGAGCTCAAGAAACAAAAACGTAACAAATGAAATGTGTCAGCGCAGGTCAGCATGGCCGATTGGATAAGTATACATGTTCTTAAACATTCGGTGTGCTGATGCCGGGGTAAGGGGTTCAGTCCCTGCACCAGACAGTTGGACTGAAATCTTGACCTCTGGTCCTTGATTGAGGGCGTAAATTACATGTAGCCTCTGAAGTCAGAGTG
Source organism: Cepaea nemoralis (assembly GCA_014155875.1). Lineage (NCBI taxonomy): Eukaryota > Metazoa > Mollusca > Gastropoda > Stylommatophora > Helicidae > Cepaea > Cepaea nemoralis. The sequence goes on along the minus strand of JACEFZ010021966.1, from coordinate 112,551 downwards.
GGTTTCGCCTGATGGCTAGGACACTGGTAATAGGGAAAGCTAATCCACACACAAAATTCAGCCCAGTGCTACTAGAAGTAGTATGTATGGACTTTGCTTGAGTTAAAGCGAGCCAGCGCAAAAAAAGAACCAGGCTGGAAGGCAGTAGTGAGCCACTGTGCAGCCCGTGGCTGTCCACATTCAAAGTGTGTCAGAAGTGATCCAGAATTTACTGAACCACTTGAAACCTGTACCGTTGCAATGACATTTATCTGAAACATTTTACCTTTATCTGACAGGTCTGCTTGACCGTGCCAGCCATGCAGTTGGCTCGCCTGCTTCCTCATGTCTGGTAGTTGCCGGGGGTCTTGGGGTGGCACTGAGATGTCCGACCCCCACACGCAGCCGCACCAGCACCTCCATCACACCCAACATCCGCAGCTGGTAGATGTGGCAGCCATGCAGACCAAGATACCCAATGCATTCAGAGACTCGTCCACGGCTCCGCTGAGGAAGCTGAGTGTGGATTTAATCAAAACTTATAAGCATATCAATGAGGTGAGCAGATGTTTGTTGATCTTTCTTCTGTTTGAAAGCTTGTTTATATATCTATCTACAAATCACCAAAGGAAAGGAATCATCAAATCAATCAGAAAGTCATTAACACCAGGACATGATGATTACCATTTCATGGAGAGACCAGAATAAATCATTGTTCTACACCTCAGAATAGGACACAATACATTATGCAATCACATGTATACAGAATATAAGATTAGCAGATCAGTCATATAGCCGGCTCCCTGGCCGAGGGGTTAGCAGCTTTCTCCGCTAATCCCGAATACTCTCGTGGTTGGCGTGAGCGCACGAGAATTAGATGTGGTTTGAGTCACGCCAGTGACTTATGAGAGTATGGAGCCAGTCGCTCAAAAAGTTGTGGCGTGCTGATGAGCGTAATCTAGCCTAGGAATCAACATACAGCTGAAAGATGCTGGTGTTGACCGCAATATCCTGAAACAGGATGGAAACGCGGGAAGAAAATAAAAAAGATCAGTCATATGCACGCATTGATTAGTGCCACAGCATATTCCAAGACTGCCTCAAATATGATTATCTAAGCACACTTTCTGGCCTAGAGAAACAGCAATGGAATATAAACTTTATGGACCACTGAGTGAACTAAAAATAACAAGTCAGTGAAGTTTATACAAGAGAGAACTGCAGATTTTGAGGGTAATGCAGTGTGAAGGATTGGAGGTATTTAAAATGAAGGGAAGTGAATAGTAGTGGGCTGCACAATCAAAACAATGATGTACATGCTTCACAGCCTCTATATCAAGTCCAGATAGGCATTGACCCAGGATAAAGCTGATTTTAGGGTCACATGAGATATCAGACATTCCCTAATTAGGGACATAACTGGCAGCAAGGGAGCAAGAGTCATGATAGGGATTTAATGGACATTTATAGCAGAGGTGACAATCACACAGGTTGTAGATGCTAACCAAGAGCGAGGAATACATTCATACATATGGATTTTCTTTTTTTTTTTATTTGCATATCCTTTACACAACATCGCTGTCAACTTCAGCATCTTTCAGCTGATTGTTGATTTCTTGGCAAGCTCAGTAGTTTACCATTGCTTTCTGAGCGACCGGCTCACATACCTCATAAGTTACTGACGTGGAGAGAACCCTACCAATTCTCGCACACGTCACGCTACTCACGAGCGAATACAGGATTACGCAGAAAGTCGTGTAATGCCAAGACCAGGGAGACCGGCATACATATGACTACAGGACAAAATATAGTAAAATGCATTACCTCTTGGCAGAGAGTATAGGACGTGGTGGAATGGGGGAATAGAGTTGGATAGAAGGCAGCTGATAGATGATATCTTGCTTGGAGGAAGGGGAGGGGTGTGTGTGACTGAATAGTGTATATTGATGGAGCAGTTCAGCGAGGTGGGAGGTTGTGGTGAGAGGGAGGTGGGAGTTTGTGGTGAGAGGTCGGGATGAGGCTTCACAGATGGTGGGGCAAAGGCATTGCAAAATAGAGGGGAGCATATTCTAACACAGCATCCAGCATGAGAATTGAAGTGGAGGCAGTCACTGCAGCTCTAAGATGGTATTCTGAGAAGGCATTCAGTGAGGCAGTCATCTTTACTGGCTCTCTGTCAATGCTTCCAGAAGGTTCAGTCTGCATGTTTCTGACATGAATTGTTGACGCACACACTGTCATCACACCAACAAGAGTTAAGGTGACTTTACTGTCTGGGCCGTGCCGATGCTCGTGGAAATGAAAGAACTGATTGGCTGGCTTCCAGTGGCAGCAGTGAGATTATATAAGTGAAGGCCTGTGCATCAGAAACAGTACATCTGTGACTACATACGGCTACAACTGATGGAATCAGGAATCCAGTTTGGCACTTGCAGGAAGGATGATGGTAGTGGTGTAAGCACAGGTATATGTAATCCACCTTGCCACTGACACTATACATATCTAGACTCTTGGACATCTTCTGAGGAAGATGGGAGCCCATACATGAACATCTCGAGTGATGTGACTGCCAGTGTTGGCTGATAGTGTGACTACAGTTGTGAATTGTTACATGAGTGTTGATTACAGTTGTGAATTGTTACATGAGTGTTGTGAATTGTTACATGAGTGTTGTGAATTGTTACATGAGAGTTGATTATAATTGTGAATTATTACATAAGAGTTTATATTTGTGAATTGTTGCATGAGATTTGATTATAGTTGTGAATTGTTACATAAGAGTTTATTATGGTTGTGAATTGTTATATGAGAGTTGATTATAGTTGTGATTTGTTTCATGAAAGTTTATAGCTGTGAATTGTTTACCAAGAGTTGATTATAGTTGTGAATTGTTACACGAGAGTTGATCATAGTTGTGAATTGTTATATGAGAGTTGATTATAGTTGTAAATTGTTACGTGAGTGTTGATTATAGTTGTAAATTGTTACATGAGAGTTGATTATAGTTGTGAATTGTTACATGAGAGTTGATTATAGTTGTGAATTGTTACATGAGAGTTTGTAGTTGTGAATTGTTGCACAAGAGTTGATTATAGTTGTGAATTCTTACATAAGAGTTAATTATAGTTGTGAATTGTTACATGAGAGTTGATTATAGTTGTGAATTGTTACATGAAAGTTTATAGTTATGAAATGTTTACCAAGAGTTTATTATAGTTGTGAATTGTTACATGAGAGTTGATCATAGTTGTGAATTGTTACATGAGAGTTGATTATAATTGTGAATTGTTACATGAGTGTTGATTATAGTTGTGAATTGTTACAAGAGAGTTTATTATAGTCGTGAAATGTTACATTAGAGTTGATTGTAGTTGTGAATTGTTACATGAGAGTTGATTGTAGTTGTGAATTGTTACATGAGAGTTGATTGTAGTTGTGAAGTGTTGCACGAGAGTTAATTATAGTTGTGAACTATTACATGAAAGTTGTGAATTGTTACATGAGAATTGATTATAGTTGTGAATTGTTACATGAGAGTTACGAATTGTTACATGAGAATTGATTATCGTTGTGAATTGCTACATGAGAGTTTATAGTTGTGAAGTGTTACATGAGAGTTTATAGTTGTGAAGTGTTACATGAAAGTTGATTATAGTTGTGAACTATTGCAAGACTCTTGTGAATTGTTAACATATTTCTTTGTTGTGTTCACTTTGTTTAACTCGAACGTAGCTCACACACATGCAACTATTAGTTGTTGCTACTACTGGTCATTGCACTGGACTGATTTTGCGTGAATGTTTTTTTTTTTTTTTTTGCATATCCCTTACAGGACGTTGCAGTCAACACCAGAATTTTTCAGCTGCTGTTGATGTATCAGGCAAGTTTTTACGTTCAGTAGTTTGCCATTGCTTTCTGAACGACCGGCTCCCATACCAACATGTTATAACACAACGCGACACGGTCTGCTGCACAAATTGGTCACAGCTGCGTTCTGAACGCCTGGTAAGCGGCTCACGACCCACGCTCGCAAGCCTTTGGCCACGGAGACTGGCGTGAGTGTTAGCTTTCCCTATTACCAGTATCCCCCACCATCTAGTAAACCTTCACTCTGACTTCTGAAGTACTTGTAATTTACGTCCTCAAGTCAAAGTCAAGAAGTCCACACGATCGGTGTGTGGTGGCCATCAGAGATAGTTTAAGCACAGGCATGCTAAACCTCTTGGCCATGTCAACCTTCAATTGTTACATGAGAATTGGCTACAATTGTTATTTGATGATCTATAGTGCATAGGGACAGTATTCTGTTATTTCTATTGAGAGAGAAAGTGGGATGAACACATAAACATAAATCTGCCTCTGCCTGTCTTGTTTTTTCTTCCCCCTCCCGCATTCTCTTCTCTCTCCTAATAATAATAGTAATAATAATATTATAATGCTTATCCTCTTTGGGACAGGTTTATTATGCGAAGAAAAAACGACGAGCAGTGGGCGCAGCTCAAGGGGATGAGACCGGTAACAAGAAAGGAAAGGTGAATGCCCACATTTATAATGACGGTTACGATGACTCTAACCATGACTACATCGTCAACCCAGGAGAGAAGTGGATGGACCGCTACGAAATTGATTCTCTCATTGGAAAGGGATCATTTGGACAGGTGAGTTTGGTTTTACAGTCTTCATCTTTCTTCTTCTTGTGACTTTAAGACTCCTTAGTGAATTATAGGCTTATAACCACACATGCCAGAACCTTTGTAGTGCCATTTCATGATTGGTTTTACAGTACAGATTATAATTTATAAGTTTTATATGCTGGATAAATAGCAACAACAAAAAGTGTATAGTATGAGGCACATACGAGCACTTCTACCCGACCATTAGTCCTATCTTGACAGTTCAGTCTTCTATTTCTTTCTTTTATCCTTCACTGCCTTTTGCTGTTAGGCGTCGCAGGCTTGTTTGATGATTGGTTTCCGAACTAGGGCTCGCTTGGTATGCAGAGATGTGGGTTTTTAAGGTGTGGATGACTCCATTGATCCATGTCTTTCGTGGTCTTCCCCTTCCTCTTGATGTTTCCATTTTCATGTTGTATTCTCTCGCTGCTGGCGACATTGGGTTCATTCTCACTAGGTGGCCAAAACAGTTAAGTCTTTGTCTATCAATGAATTAACTGGTGTCGCTCCAACTGTTTTATAGATGTTGTTTCTAATATGGTCCTTTCTTTATTTGTTTGCGACCTTTCTCAGGCATCTCATTTCACAAGTAGTGAGTTTTCTTTCTTGTTCTTTAGTTAGTGCCCATGTTTGGCATTGATAGTGCAATGTTGGTATAAAAATTTCATTCATAATGTTCTTCCATGACAGTTCAGTGCAAATAGGAAAACAAAGGAGGAGGAGAAGAAGACTTTCCTGTTTCAGTCTTCTACTTCCGCCCTGTATGCTCTATTGGGATGTAGGCCCTTAACCAACTCATGCCAAGTCATGCTTTCTGTTGCTATTTCCTGCTCGGCAGCTCCCTCCATATCTTCCCCCATATAATTCATTCATACATCCATTTATTCATTCATTTATTCATTCATTCATTCAGTAGCATGTCCTTTGCAGAACCTCGCTCCCATAACAACCTTCCGGAAAAACTTCTCCATCATAAGTAAGATGTCCCACGTCCAATACACCCATCTTCTTTTTGGCCTTTCTCTTCCTCTCTTCCCGGGCATATACCCCTTCATTATTGTTCTCTCCAAACTTTCATGACGTTTCAGTGGCCAAAATATTTCAATTTTCTTTGTCTTATCGTCTTTAGTAGCTAACTTTCTTCAGTATTCAGCTCTTGTTGTATGGATGCATTTGTTCTTTTCTGTATCCAAGATATTCTTAGAACCCATCTATAACATTTATATTCGAAGGCATTTATGCGCTGTTCAGCTTGTTTAGTAAGTGTTCAGGTCTCACAGGCAATGTTACAATTGGAAAGATGCATGCTTTTAAAAATAAAATTTTTGTAGATCTATCTGTCCCACTCCACAATGTATCCAGTTGTTTTAATCTTTGAAGAGCAATAAATATGATTTATTGCCTTCTCCAATTCTCTAATCCGTGTGTTGTTATGTCTATCTGTTCTCTGCTTGCTTTGCCCTCCTGGTTCCAGTGAGAGATCTTTATACAGGGTGTTTGTAAGGTAGAATTGTAAGGTACACTTTGTATGTAGAATAAATGTGAAAAATGAAGTATATGACATCAACAAAATGTGCTAAAATTGCATTAAATTAGTTACAATAGTCACTGCTATGGTCTAACACTGTTTTGGGGAAGCTGGAAATGTTTAAGAATTCTGAGTACTGTGCTCACTGATACGTTCACTTGTGCGACATTTTCCTTATGGAATTGCTTGGAGTTTTCAAGATTCTGTGTTGGATATCTAGACATTCTTCTTCAGACACAGCAGGCCTACCTGATCGCGGAGCATCTTCCACATTTCTCATTGCAAGAAACTTATTCACTAAATTTCTAACCATAATACGATGAGGAGGTTGTTTATCAGGAAATCTTGCTATAAATCTTTGAACAACTATCTGTGTGTATCGACCGCCATTTCAAAACATTTGTTCAACCAAAAAATTATTTCTTCTGTTAACACTATTCATTTTGGAGTGCAAAACCATCAGATGACAGCCATTCGCTGCATATTGCTTCACAATAGACTGTGGAGCACATTTTTTAATGACATCATGTACTTCATTTTTCAAATTTGTTCTGCATACAAAGTGTAGTGAGACTTTACAAACACCCTGTAGTTATACTATTCTCGTTTTTTCAGTGTGTCTTATTCAGCTCCAGCATCTTTTCTGCAACTTTTGATTCACTGGAGTCTTGTCTAGTTCAATCACAAGCCCTGTATTAATGATTTTGTCTGTCTTGTTTGATCATAAGCACTGCATTAGTGATTTTGTCTGTCTTGTTCTATCATAAGCCCTGCATTAGTGTTTTTGTTTTTTTCCTGACTAGTTTGTTTCACAAGCCCTGAATTAGTGATTTTGTGGTACACAAATTTAGTGCTTCTGTTTTGTGCAGGCAGCAATTGATGAATATTTATAGTTTATAGTAATTGTTGTTCTTCATGTGTCTGATCCACACAGAAGGGCTGATTTAACATTAAACTATATAAAAGTAACACGAAGTAATGTAGCTTTATAGAACACAACTACGGAAAACAGGATGTTGAGGCGACTAGCCTTCATCAGCAAAAAATACACAAATCACAAAATATAAACATATGGAAGACACAACAGTGCCTAATTAATTCATAATAACAGGATGAGAAGAATGGAAAGATGGAACAAAATTAGAACAATGATAGGAGAAAGAACAGAATGTGCTACTACTTATCTCAGAATCTCAGACTGTGAAAACGGGCAAGTGCACTGACCGCTATTATCCCATTGCTCCAGTCGCTCCTGTAGAATACTGATTATGCATCATTATGCTTGCTGCTTCCACAAGTAATGTGTGGAGTCATGAACTAGAAGAACATACATATTACCAACCAACAATGGCTGTTATAAATGATACACATATTACCTGCCTACAATGGTGGTTTTTTTCATGTTTGTAACTACAAATGATACACAAGTACGAACCCACAGTGGGTGATTTGTTATGGTCATAGTTAGAAAGCTTATACAACAACAGTGAATGCATAGTGAGAGCAACTGGAGGACACTCAGAAGATTTCACCATAAGATCCCCTCTCTTGTTCATAACATATACAGACAACATATGTAAAGAAACCAGACAAACAGAGACCGCAAGAACACTGCATGATGAGATCACGGAAGAAGAACCATTTGCAAATCTAACCATTAGAGAACTCCTGTTTGCGGACGATCAAGCACTAATAGCAAAATCAGAAGCTGAATTACAAGACCACATGAATAGTCTAAACGAAATGTGTAGGGAACATAACATGAAAATTAGCACAAGCAAAACAGAGGTAATGACTAACTAAAGAAGAGAAAGCAACAACAATTCACCTAAACGAACATCTCTTGAAACAAGTAAAGAGTTTCAAGTACCTAGGAAGTATGTTAGTTAGTTAGTTAGTCGTGGTTCCAACTTCACGGCAATGGGTCGTCCCCATATTGCTCCGTTCCTGTGCCAGTGAATACCACACAAAATGCTCTGCACTGCCCAATGTGAACAATGGAATAGACAGGTGTATCGGCAAGCCAACAGCCCGCACAGGTACACTGTGCATAATGCCGCCGCCAGAATGCAAACACAAAAGTCCCCCACAAAAAATACAGTTCATCGTCGATGGAAACGGCAGTCACCAGAAAGACTGTAGCCTACCATGCATGTCGTAAGAGGCGACTAAGGAGGCTTGATGGTTCTGTTGCCCTGCTACTGAGTGAGTGAGTGGCGCGACACTGTGAGCTGTGAGTTTCATGTGAAATGCTTTTGAATCTGCCCGAGGTTTTTTGGAACGTGACTGCATGTTCGGAGTGATGATAGATGGCTATGTCCCAGAGTTGACCGGTTTTTGCCTTATGCAGAAATGCGTGGCTGCTGGGCTTCTGGTTGACTGCCACTGCCATCGACGATGAACTGTATTTTCGTGGACTGTGTGGGTGAACATCTAGGAAACATCCAGATGGGAAAATGACTGCCGATTCCATCGGAGATGAACTGGGTGTTTCGTTGGGGACTATTGTGTTGACATTCTGGCGGCGGCATTATGCACAGTGTATCTGTGCGGGCTGTTGTTTGTCAAGACTCCTGTCTTTTCCACTTTTCGCAGTGGGGAGCGTTTTGTGCGATATTCACTGGCACAGGAACGGAGCATAATGGGGACAACCCGTTGCTATGAGGTTGGAACTACGACTAACTAACTAACTAAGACTTCATTGACCTGGTTTTTATCCCATATGGCTCGGTCTCTTTCCGATCAAGCACTAATAGCAAAATCAGAAGCTGAATTACAAGACCACATAAATAGTCTAAACGAAATGTGTAGGCAAAGGCAAACCAGTCAATCCAGCAACAGCCGGCCGCCATCGTTCCGATGGCAGTCACCAGAAAGACTTAATTGGTCCGGGTTTTTTTTTTTTTTTACCTAGGAAGTATAATATCATGAAATGGCAAATCAGAAGACGAGATCGAAAATAGATGCAATAAGGCAAACCAACTCATTGGACAAATGGCACCAATACTAAAGAACAAATGTATCAATAACTACTAAGAAAGCACTTTACAACACAATCTTCCTACCAATCAATGCCTACCTTCCTATGTTACCAATGCCAAACCTGGACAATGACAGAAAAAGAGAAAAGAAAAATCATAACAACAGAAATGAAATTCATGAGAAGAATACTCAATGTATCAAGAAGAGATAAGATCAGAAATGAAGAAATCAGGACTAAAATAGGGGTTATAGCTGCACTAGATTTTATTAGAAGGCAGAAAGTCAAATGGTTTGGCCATGCAAGTAGGTTACCAACTAACAGTATACCACAACCCCGGGAAGGTTAACCCGGTCAACAAATGCCCGCAGAAGTCGGATGTGTCTGCCTAACGGTGCAAGAATGCAGCTCTGCTGTAAACAGGCACAACACAGTCACTTCCAAAAAAAAGAAACTCCGGATGAACGCAGAAGAAGAAGTATACCACAACAAGCAATGATGTACAGACCAGGGGGAAGCAGAGGAAGAGGCCGGCCATGTAAACGATGACGCAGGGAATAATAGAGTCCATGGGAATATCGATACATGAAGCCCATGAGTGGACACTCTCCCGCTGTTTATACTTCACCTCAACACCGCAAGGTACAAGAGGAACATGATGAGATGAGAGATGAGATAGTTAGGAAAGATATACATATTACCAAAATCCTCTGATTATTTTGTCCATGTTTATAGGTAGGAAAGTATTTTGTTTGTGTTTATAGCTAGGCAAAATACATATATTACCAACATGCTCTTAGTATTTTGTTCATGTTTATAGCTTTGAAAGTATTTTTGTTTATGTTTATAGCTAGGAAAGTATTTTGTTCATGTTTATAGCTAGGAAAATACACATATTATCAACATGGTCTTGGTATTTTATTTATGTTTATAGCTAGGAAAGTATTATGTTAGTGTTAATGGCTAGGAAAGTATTTTGTTCACATTTATAGCTAGGAAAGTATTTTGTTTGTCTTTATAGTTAGGAAAAATACGCGTATTACCAACATGCTCTTGTTATTTTGTTAATGTTTATAGCTAGGAAAGTATTTTGTTTGTGTTTATAGCTAGGAAAGTATTTTGTTCATGTTTATAGCTAGGAAAGTATTTTGTTCATGTTTATAGCTAGGAAAAATAAACATATTACCAAACTACACTGGGTGTTGTGTTCATGTTCATGGGAAAGATACGTATATTACCAACATCCTCTTAGCATTTTGTTCATGTTGCATGTTTATTGTCCCGTGTAGGTTTATGGCTAGGAATAATACATATATTAGGAATATGCTATGAGTGTTTTGCTAGTGTTTATTGGAAGTGCATCATTTGCAGGTTGTGAAAGCATTTGACCATGTGGACCAAGAGCATGTGGCAATCAAGATCATCAAAAACAAGAAGCCATTCTTGAACCAGGCCCAGATTGAGGTCAAACTCCTGGAGCTGATGAACTCCAACGACAGAGAGAACAAATACTATATAGGTAATATCTGGATGATGTACATGTTGAGACATTTGTGTACCGGCACGGGTTGATTCATTAGTATCACATCATTGCTTGTAACCCTTTACAGGGCAGACGCTTGTCCGTTTTTTAGCCCTGAACAGGCAAGATTTTTTCAGGTTCAGTAAAATTTCGGGTTGCGTTAGTAAAAACATCACAAATAAGGTGTTAGTCAACCGATTTTAGTTAAATAAACAACACAATGAAGGGAAAAGCATGCAGAATATGTTACTCACGTGATTGTTGCCGGTTATCCATATATGAACACAAATATTTACGAAATACAGTTATTGTTTGTGATTTTCAGTCATCTATACGGCAATTTACAAACACATTTTCAGAATCATAATCACTTTCTTTAAAGTCCGACTCACGACTGCTAATGCAAAGTAACGCTTTTCACTGATATCTAGCTCCGATTAGTAGTCAACTTCGTGCCCTTTAATGTCACTTAAATTGAACCTAGCGAAATCTCGGCTATCACTTGAAGAATCGCCGAAATCCATTTGGAAAAACTAAGCGTAAAAACCCCGAAAACTATCCAAAAAAGTCCGTTCAAATTCATAGTAGACGCTTGCAAATGGCGGCCACATTGTCATGCTATCGGCGAAAGCTAAAGTAGCCATCGGAAGTATCGGAAAGCCAAGAGATCGCGTTTTTACAATGCATAATAGTATCGGCCGCGTTCTGGCGGTCTGCCTGTTTAAGCGATCGGACGGAAAAATACGTTCCACCCTGTAAAGGTTTAAAGGCAGTTGTATGTACTCTTGTCTCTTTCAGAAGTTGCTAGAGGATAGGGTTACTGGTTCCTCTCCTCCTCCTCCTCCTCCTCCTCCTCCTCCTCCTCCTCCTCCTCCTCCTCCTCCTCCTCCTCCTCTTCCTCCTCCTCCTCCTCCTCCTCCACCACCACCACCACCTCCACCTGCTGCTGCTACTTCTTTTTATGTATTTGAATCCCCACAGAGGCTTAGGTCCTTAAGCAACCCACACCAAGTTGTCCTATTTTTACCTGTCTCCCACGGCTTCCTTCATGCCCTCCCAATGTTATTCATCTCTGTCTGTAATTCTCTTCTCTGTGTGCTTTTAAGTCTCTCAATATTTTGTTTGCCTTGTGGGTCCCAGACAAGAGAGTGTCTAGTTATATTATCCTCAGGTGTTCTCAATGTGTGTCCTATCCAAGGGATGCTGACTGCTCCTATAAAAAGGTAAAGGTACTTTCATCTCGTGCTGGCTGTGGAACTGCCGGAACATAGAATGGGACAAGTCTCGAGAGTAGTATGGTTTAAACTTCAGTCTGTATGTAAGAACAAATAACATCGGAACCAGTCTCTCAATAAGAGCTAGGACTTGCACTGTATCGTGTCGACTCTGTAGCCTTCCCTCCGAGCGAGGGTAGTGCACCTGAGTATGGGGTTGTTTGGTGGGGCAAATCGCTGCATGGTAGCAGTCGCCAAATCATACAAATGTCGGCCAAAGCCCAATCTCTATACCAGGGAGGTAGTCGTCTTTTTGAACCAGGGAGGTAGTCGTCTTTTGAAAGCCGCACTCCACAGCAAAGACCGAAAGAGGGGTCAAGGAACCCAGAGGAAGAGCCGGCTTCCCAGAGTGCAGCACCATGAACGGACCACGAAGAAGGAACACGGCTACAAAGATGAAAGCAGGCGACAGAGGCGGGTGCTAGGATGGCGTGAGGGCACCAAGCAGCGGGTGTACAGGCTATACTCCCTGATAGAGGAGTGGATTGAGAGCAGACATGTTCGCAAGTATGGGACAAGCACGGAACACAAGGACAGCGCAAATGACCGAACGTCTCGCATGGCAGGGGAAAGATGCCCGGAGTCATGACCCAAGCGGGCCCGCCCTTAGAGAATGTCAAGAAGGTAAAAGGGCCAAAACATTCAGGGAAGGGGAACCCCTTCTGACGATCAGAAGCCCCCTGCTATGATTGCTCCGCGGTGGAGTTTTTATCACCGTCATTGGAGACGGAAGTATTAGACCATAACATCCGGGAAGGTTAACCCGGTCAACAAATGCCCGCAAAAGTGGATGTGTCGGCCTAACGGTGCAAGAACGCAGCTCTGCTGTAAACAGGCACAATGCAGTCACATCCGGAAAAAAACTCCGGATGAACGCAGAAGAAGAAGAAGACCATAACGTAACTCTGGGCCATACTTGAGGTGAGTTGGCCAGTGCCCTTCCTTCCTTGTTGGCCTTCCTTTCCAGACAGTTCACAGACAATCCTGAAAATGTGAATAATGAAGACAGGCACAATAGATGGCACGATTTATTGACATATTATTATAATTTGCTGCATCTTTTCAAGTACGTAACTGCAGAAATCACAAACATAAACTAAAGAAATTAAATAAATTCTTCAAGCTGAAATATGTAGCACACATATTCACACAGTAATTTACTTTGGCTGTATAAGTGTGCTGTATATTTCAGCTTGAAGGATTTATCTAATTACTTTAGTTTATGTTGTGTGATTTCTGCAGTATGTACCTGACAAGATGCAGCGAAATATGCCAGCCTAAAATCTTGCAATCTATTGTTTGTGTCTTCATTATTCACATTCACTGCTGGAAAACATTGATTTGCATCCTGAAAATTGTTTGGCACCCTGAAAATTGTTTGGCACCCAATTTTATGAGGCTGGGTTGACCCCAAAGCCACACTGGTAGGAAAATATAATTTGTCTCTGCTGGGGATTGAACCAGAACCATTGTCTTGGCAGACGAGTGCACTAACCAGTATGACCCTATGACCCCAATCACTCCTGAGGAATATGGTTATGAATGGTTTAGCCTACTGCTTCAACAAACTCTGTGTGAAGTCATGGAATAGAGGGAGTAAATAAGATTATTGGCACCTTGCTGTCTTGACAGACGATAGTTTGTTACATTGTGGCAAATGTGACTGATAAGGCCAATTCGTGCTGTAAATGTTCGTCCACAGTGGATACATGTGAACACATGGTCATTTTCATTTTCACCATCATGCACCATCTTATCCTCACGCTGTGTGTGTGACTTATCTGCAATAATTTTCTCCTTTGTCTTTATTCCACTTCTGATGTTTGCCCTCCATGCAACACGTTCAGCAGTGACTTGCTCCCAATATGCATTATCAATGCCTGTATCGATCATCTCCCGCTTACACACATCTTTGTATCATAGTAGAGGCCGACCCTGAGATCTCTTACCCATCTGTAATTCACCAAAAAGATGTCCTTTGGTATTCTACCATCATCCATCCTCCTAACGTGTGCTATCCATCTATGTCTATGAAGACTGAGCATGGAATACGCCGTAAGTAAGATGGTATGAAAGAATCCACCCATGTGGAGGTCTTGAAAAACAATAAATTAGTTGCTCCTTGGACATAGAAAGCTCAATCCTATTTCTGCATGTCCTTTCTCCAGGAATTATTTATAACTTCTTGTTGAGTTGAATCAAGAACTGACATCACAGCATTTAGGACATTCCCATACGTGCTCCGTCCTCATCCGCAGCAGCCAGCGAAGAGCCCCAATACTATTGTTACCAGTAGCAGTCTGATTATGTGTCAATCTGGCCATTCCTCCAAGTCCTGTGTGAGGGCCAGATCCTGTGGTCACTCCCTGCAGCACCACTCTCTCCAAGCCGTGATGATCTACCCATTCTTCTACACTATACACATGAGTCCAAAGGGCCCAATCACATCTGCCTTATCATGCACTAATACCCCACCAAGGGATGCAAACCCTGTCAATCTGTCCGTCTGATAGTTTCCTATCATACCAGCATGTCCTGGAGAAAATTCCAGTAGATGCTTTATATATCTGATTGTTGAACTGCTTGAAGCATGTCTGTCTTCACCTTTCTCATCATACTATATTTCTAGAAGGTCATAACCAAGTCTGGAGAAATACCCACTCAGGAGCACCTGCATAAAGCAGCAAAGATATAATAAATTCACAGCATTCAGCTGGTCTTTGGTCACCTGAAGACAGAAAATCTTGGGTGCAGCTTCTAGTACAATATGAATGTTATACACAAAAGGAATGCCATGATATGTTGCTGTAGACTCTGTTTCAACGCATGGTCAGATATGACTGAAGGAAGCTTTTCTCATATTATTTATTATTTAAAATGTGTTCTCGTTATGAATTTGAAAAATTAAATCATAAAGAATATTTCACAATTTACTGCCTGGCATTTTTTGCTGTATCTCGGACAGTGGAACATATGACAATGTGTTGTGTATTTCAGCTTTAATTATTTGCTACGTTGCTTTAATATATGTTTAGTTATTTCTGTAGCAGTTAGCTGACGAGATATAGTGAATTATGCCAGCCGATAAATTGTGCAATATATTGTTTGTGTCTTCACTAGTCAAATTATTATTATTGCTTTTTGATAGTTGGGGAGCCTAACACCATATGCCACAATGCCATGGAAATAAGGCCGTTAAAAGTAACCTTTCTTTTGTTTGAAAATTTGCACAACATGCCAATGGAAGGCTGTTTTATGTTTGAAAACATACTGTGAATGATCATTGACCATTGTTAAATTCTTCCATTTTTCCCAGTCCGTCTGAAGAGGAACTTCATGTTCCGCAACCACTTGTGCCTTGTGTTTGAGCTGTTGTCGTATAATCTGTATGACCTACTGCGGAACACGAACTTTCGAGGGGTGTCCCTCAACCTGACCAGGAAGTTTGCCCAGCAGCTATGCACGGCACTGCTCTTTCTGGCAACACCGGAACTGAACATTATTCATTGTGATTTAAAGCCAGAGAATATACTGTTGTGCAATCCAAAGCGAAGCGCCATCAAGATTGTTGACTTTGGCAGTTCTTGCCAGATAGGACAGAGGGTGAGTGTCCTTTTGTGTAGATTTCTGGTTGTTACATTGTGAGGTGGATTCAACACCCTTAGCCACTGAAGATAATTATAAATATATATTTTTTTTAAATATTTGAAATTACTTATAAATATGCTGATAAATTATACACCTCTAAAACAAGTTAAAGAATATAAATATCTAGAAGTGTGATCACGAAGATGGCAGACAGAAAGGCAGTGGGATCAACACCTTGTGCCCATATATTGACAGGCAGAAAATTTAATGGTTCAGCCATCTCATTAGAATGCAACACTATCAACTACCATCACTGGTGCTATATCAAAGAAGATCTGACACGAGAGCAAGAGGATGCCTGAGAAGAAAATTGATTGGCGACATTAAGGACCTTTTACAATCACACGGAATGACACTATCTAATGCCACCTATTGGGTATTGGTCGTCAGCTGTTCTACTCGACGACTCATGATGACAAAAGTGGAAGATGATGATGACTTATAATTATAATCTATTCTATCTGTTATCATCATCATGTGTCTTGCCAGCTGGTGTTGGCATTCATGCATCACTTGACCCTTGGTGTTCTGGATGTTTCGATTGAATATTCTCCATTGAGTTAAGGCCACCCAGCATAATCTCTCTTGGTCAGCCTCATCTACCGTTGATCTTTTCACTGATGTTTTCCAACGCCTCTTTTCTCATTATCTGACCAAAGAACATTCTTTGTCACTTTCTTAAAGTTGTATATAATGTTGTTATTCTGTTAGCCTCTTTCAGGAATTTGTTATTAATTACTTTGGTACTCAAGGGTTTTTGCAACATTCATAATCTGTCAAATTAGTCATGTTTTGCTGATGTCGGGGTAGCAGGACCAACCCCAACACCGGGCAGTTGCACTTTAACATTGATTTCTCATTCAGAAAGCAATGGCAAATTACAGAACATAAAATTTTCCTAGAAAATCAATATGGTGTTGGGTTAACCACAACTTTCTACAAAGATCAAACAAATGAAGAAAAAAACAAAAAACACACACACAAACACACAGAAAGGTATTATATATATATATATATATATATATATATATATATATATATATATAATGTGCCATGCCGGAAAGCGTGGGCGGTCATGACTCGTCATTTCACTCGATCACCAGCGTCGTGGATCAGCTCAGTGTTCCTGTCTCATCCATGCCATGTGGCCAAGCCATCCAGGTATTTTTCTCTCGGTCTTCCTCTTGGTCTGTTCCCTTCGATCTTGCCAGTTGTCACTAAGTTCTCCAATCCATTTCTTCTCATAACATGTCCAAAAAATGTTGACTGTCTACGTCTAATTTCTCTAATCAATTTACGATTTTCATTTGTCTCCTGTAATACTTGGTCATTGGTTTTTCTGTCTGTCCATGGTATTCTTTGCATTTTCCTCAGAAACCATATTTCTGCAGCCATCAGATGTTTTTCAGCTTGACTGTACATTGTCCAAGTTTCACATCCATACAAAAGAACAGGCTCTATGTATCCCCTCAACACTCTTTTTCTCATTTCAATTGACATCTTTTTATTGATCAGAATGTTTTTCACCTTGCTAAAGGCTACTTTCGCCATGGCGATTCTTGTTCTAATCTCTTCAAGGCATCTCCCATCAGATGCTATGACTGTTCCGAGATAATTGTACCGATTCACTTGTTGAAGATTATTCCCATTTACTTGTATATTACATTGTGGTATTTCGTTCTTCCTAGTGACGACCATAACTTGTGTCTTCTTACAATTTAATTCCAACCCCAGCTGCTCACTATATATATATATATATATATATATATATATATATATATATATATATATATATATATATATATATATATATATATATATATATATACACACACACACACACATATATACCACATTAGAGAAACCCCAAGGCCATTGATAATCAAGGTGACTGAGTTTTAAGTGCTGATTAGTTCTGATAGAATCAGCAAGCCACTTGTAGATAGTGATGACAGTACATACGGATAATTTAAATCAGGGTTACCTGTTGAATGCACATTTTTTTTGTTTTCTATATTTAGTTTTTATTGCCTGCTTTTCTGTAAATACACATCAGCAGTGGATTGATTGTGAATGTCATTGTATCACGTTGTTGACACTTGTACAAATTGGTGGGAAACTTGATGTCATCCCACTAGGCTTGGGAATCACCATATGGAGTGTGCAAGGCGTGGGTACTGCTTTTGTACCATTATCGTAGGGTTTTGCTGTGATTCTCTGGCAATCTTGCAGCATGCAAAGCTCATGGTCCTTGACAGCCTGGTTCTCAGCAGAGATCATGATCTTCAGAAACTTGCCTTCAGGAGTGGGGCTTGTTGTTTCTAAGAGATAACACATGAGGATGTGAACAAGGGTTTTCGTTACCATGCTGCATCAGCATTCAAGATGACTCTTGGGGTGGTGAAGTGAGGTGTTGATGCCATCTGATCTTGTTGCTTCAGCATTAGAGATGCTCTCCATGGAGCAGTGAAGTAAGGTCTTTCTTGATGCCATCTGATCTTGTTGTTCAGCATCAACAATGCTCCCCGTGGGGAGGTGAAGTGAGGTCTTGGTGCCATTTGATCTTGTTGCTTCAGCATCAAAGATGCTCTTGGAGCATGGGTTGGGGAGGTGAAGTATATGTCTTTCTTTATGCCATCTGACCTTACTGCATCAATATTCAAGATGCCTCATAGGGAAGTGAAGAGAGATCTTGATCAGCATGCCACCTGATCTTGCTGCATCAGTAACTCTGCATTAAAAATCAGTGCTGAACCCTTCAGTCCTCACAGAAATCAAAGAAGCTGTCCATTAGGATGGGATAAGTGTCAACAACATAATCACAAATGTATTACTTTCTTGGAGTTGCAGTGGCACAATGGTTATTGAACTTGCTTGCCAAGACAGTAGTCCAGGTTCAATCCCCAGTGGAGGCAGGATTAGTTTTACAGACCACAGTCTGACAATTACGTTACGCTGACAACAGCATGAGTGTTGTAAGACAGGGGTTCGATGCTAACTCTCATCGTTAGCTATGGGAGGGAGAGACAAGACATGACCACCTATTTGTCCAAGCACTCAGGCCCACAAAATTATGATTGTTCTAATACTTCATATACCCTCACCAGGTTTGTGCTACATAATTTTTTCATAGCACTTTGGTCAGCCCAGCCTCATTAAAAATGGGTACCAGGAAATTGTTTTTAATTGTATGGGAATTGCCTGTGAAGGAAAGAGGAGAAAGAAAAATAAAAGGTCACCTATCCGCAAATGTAACCTAGAATATGTGAAAGCCTAACACTTCACACTTCAATGCAGTAACTGCTACAGGACTGCCTTTTTGCTAGTTTACTTTCACAAGGGCCAGATATGTGCATCTGGTTTTAAAAAAAAAATAGGTTTACCAGATTTTTGTATAACACTGACCAAACATAAGAAGCATAGTCACACGTGACATGTTGATTGAGACGTATGAAGAGTAACCAACCACACATCGTGTGTTGCTTGGGACAGACAGTTGTTTTACATAACACATTCTTTGTTGATGAAGTTGAGATCTGAGTGTGATAAGCCAGATAACATCTAGACCTTGAGCAGACAGCATGTCTGTGGTTTTTATTGTTATGTTTAAAAACAGAGATAACATTTCTACAGCTCTCCTGGTGTACTGTCATGTGATGAATGTATGTGTGTTGTGTTATATATGTTGTGCTGTATGTGTTGTGATATATCTTCTTCCTCCTTCGTTAGCTTTAAATTTGTCTATAACTGCAACGTTGTCTCTTATATGAATTTAACTGCCTTTTTTAATTCACTCAGTGGTCCATAGAGTTTATCTTCTTCTGTTGTTTCTCTAGGCTAGAAGGTTTGCCTAGATATGTTATATTTTGGGCAGTCGTGTGATCTGCTGTCTGTGACACCAATACTCATGTGCTCATGGCTGATTTGCCTTGAATTTTGTATACATGTGGCTGCATAATCTACTGTGTTCTGTTCTGAGGTGCAGAATAATGACTTGTTCTGGTCTGTCCAAAGTGTGGTAATCTTGGGCTGGTGTTGGTGGCTTTGTGATTGATTTGAAACAAGGAATTATGTGGAAGCTGCAGAGATGAAATTTTACCAAAGAATGGTGAGAACACCGTGGACAGATAACAAGCATAATGAAGTTACTGGAAAGAAGTTAACTCACAAAGAGAACTGTCTACTCGCATCAGATGATGGCTGACATTCTTTGAGTTTATCAATGAGAAGAGAAAAGCTGGAGTAAGTTATCACCATGGGAAAGTTTGAGGGGAGGAAAGGTTGGGGAAGACCAAGTGAAAAGATGTTTGACATCATGAAGGAACAATGGTATCAGAAATGAATGACAGTACACAAGACAGAAGACTGTGAACAGACATAATCAACGAAGTCACAAGGCATAGTCTGTAAGAAGAAGTATTGTAGAATTGACATAAATTGGCACTGACCACTGCCTTGCTGTCTCACACATGACTCCCCTGCCTTTGATGTCTACAGCTATATGTTATCATCATCAAGTATGTTGCCACTTGGTATTCATGTCTTCCCACAGCTACCATTCTCTGGCCAGTATGTCTCTCTTCCTGTGCTGCCATCTGACCATACAGAAATCCAGAATCTTCTCTCTGCCTTCCCCATCTTCCTGTGCCTCTGTTTCCCATTAATTGTTACAATCTACTGCAGCTGTTCCTGTCTCAGCTGCAGATGTGTCCATGAAACACATACATGTGACATGTGTTGATCGTTTGTGCACAGATCTACCAGTACATCCAGTCACGGTTTTACCGCTCACCAGAGGTGCTGTTGGGGGTACCCTACGACCTGGCCATCGACATGTGGAGTCTGGGCTGTATTCTAGTAGAGATGCACACAGGGGAGCCGCTGTTTGCTGGTTCTAATGAGGTGAGTTGTATTGACATTGGAGTGGGTGGGTTTGATGCTTGTGTTTGATAGAGCTGTCTGCCTAGAAGGAGAGGCAATGAATGAATCACCCAAAAAAAAATGAGAAGTAGATTGTGAGCTTTACTAAAACACGACTACAAGAGACAAATTGGACGTTGCGGCCAAAGCCTTCGTCAGCACAGGACAAACAAATACAAACCAACACAAACCTACATGAAACACACTATGACAATATTAAACGATTAAACTAATTAAATGTACTCATCTGATTCTGTGTCCTTGCTTGGAAAGACTGACACGCGTAGGGCTCCAGTGGATTAATAGACCCTAGAAGGAGAGGGTGATTTAGTGGCTTCATCAGTTCATATGTGCATAACAATAATAGGGTGCTGACACTAGCATGCACACACATAGAGAGAGAGAGAGGGTCACTGCCTGTCAAGTCGCTCTCTTTGTCTTTTTTGTTTGTCAGTGTGATCCCGGGATAATAAACCAGAAGCCTATTCTACTCAGGTAAGAATGGGTGGAAATGTTGAACAGTAGAGAGCATATTGACCACTCTCCTAGTCAAATTATACAGGTTATTAAAGGTACCCACAGTAGAATATTTATAGCAGGTAAATCTCGTATGTGGTTGTGGGTGGCAAGGGTAAGCCAGCATTTCCCAAGAATATGTTTACAAGTTTATGGGTAGTCATAAAGCTAGGTTTACCTCTCTCTCTCTCTCTCTCTCTCTCTCTCTCTCTCTCTCTCTCTCTCTCTCTCTCTCTCTCTCTCTCTCTCTCTCTCTCTCTCTCTCTCTCTCTCTCTCTCTCTCTCTCTCTCTCTCTCTCTCTCTCTCTCTCTCTCTCTCTCTCTCTCTCTCTCTCTCTCTCTCTCTCACACACACACACACACACACTTGCATGCCTACACATCTATCACACATCTGCACATGCAATTATGCACATACAAAGAGAGATTCATTGTTGATCGAGGTTACTGAAAATTCTGCACTTATGCACAGAGAGAGAGAGAGATTCATTGTTGGTTGATATAAAAGTTATTGAAAATTCTCTTCAGTTCTTCCCACAAAGATTGGATTGATTTAGAAGTTGCTGAGGACTCTTGTATTTTTCTCCCAGATAATTGAATTAATGTACAAGCTGACTGAACACCTGGTTTTGTTTCTACACATTTAGTTTGATCAAATGATGAAAATTGTGGAGGTTCTGGGTATGCCTCCGAAACACTTACTGGACCAAGCACAGAAAACACGGAAATACTTTGAACTGCTTCCGGACGGCTCTTACATCCCACGCAAGTCTAAAGACAATAAGAAGGTAGGGTTCTGTTGTATTGAATGTGTGTTGCTTAAAAGCTTGACAGGGTCGAATTCATTGCTCCGGGTATTTATCCCATATGGCTCAGTCTCTTTCCGCAGCGACCAGCCGAAAGCGTCTCACAAGAGCACGAACTCCATAGCTCCAGCGATGACCCACAGTAGTCTCCAAAAAAATGTACCCACGAACCGAAGGACGCGGCCCGGGATCAGACCCACAATCTTCAGATCCTGAGTGGAAAGGCTTGACCACTTCACCATGGAGACTCCCTATTAGATTGTGTCAATCAATCAAGTACCTTCTCCGCAGTGAAGGTTGGCTGCAATGGATCTCCGTCACTGCCTTTGACATCAGATTTACACACTAACAAATTTCTGTTCATTCACATCTTGATGTTATCTTCAACTTGTATTGCTATCTCTTGCTCGCCAGCCGCCAGCTTTTCCTTCCACTATGGGTTTTACAAGTAAAAGCTGTGTCTTTTAATGTGGCCAGAATATTTAATGTCTTCCTTTACATTTTTTTCCCCAATTCTTTTCATTCGCAGTCCTCTCTAGAATCTCAGTTTTTGATTTTTTTTTTTTCCCCCTTGAACTTTGACCTACTCTTCTGTATAGTCGAATCTCCACGGATTTATTTGACTTTCCAATTGCTTGTCCATTGTCCTGGTTTCTGTGCTATAGAGTAGTTTTGAATATATATATATGTATGACTAGCACCTTGCCGTCTTGAGAGAGGATAGTTTGTGAAATGGAGTTATACCTCTCCACAGCACACAGCCTGGACTAAATTTAGAGACCATGTGTTGCCTATGCAGCATGATCCCTCTCAGCCTGAGTAGTTTACTCCAGAGGAAAGGTAACACCAATACATCCGGAACAAGACAACCGGCAGAAGCTGCCGGATCATCAAAGAAATACTCCCAACTGTCCGCCTTTTGGAGTTTCCATCCTAGACCAGTTTTTGACCAAGGCTGTTCTGCCCTGCCAAGACATTTAGTCTTTAGGTTACATTTCCTTGCACTAGGGTAAGGTTTGCACCCTCCCAATTGCACTCCTTCACCTGAAGCCGTTGGCACAATGTGGTGTATCGGAATTGGTGAGCATCGTTTAACATTCAGCACTAACAGAAAGCATGTAATACTGTCTACTGTCATACAGTAGCTCAGTCATATCTGACTAAGACCTGACTTATGATTAGGATATATATGAAAAGTGAAAAGTCCTTGTCTATCAAGCCTGTGTCCTTAGTACTCTTCTTTATGGCAGTGAAGCCTGGACAACTTACTCACACCAAGAGAAACGTTTAACAGCCTTCATATGCCGGTGTCTGCGAAGAATTCTTGGTATTAAGTGGCAAGACAAAATCACAAAAACTGAAGTATTGGAAAGATCAGGTTGTGTGACGGTTTATTCCATGCTCAGTCTTCGTAGACTTAGATGGATAGGACATCTTAGGAGAATGGATGATGTTAGAATACCAAAGGACATCTTTTTTGGTGAATTACAGATGGGTAAGAGATCTCAGGGTCGGCCTCTACTACGATACAAAGATGTTTGTAAGCGGGACATGATTGATACAGGCATTGATAATGCACATTGAGAGCAAGACACCGCTGAACGTGTTGCATGGAGGGCAAGCAACAGAAATGGAATAAAGACAAAGGAGAAAATTATTGCAGATAAGTCACACACCAAGCGTGTGAGACGTAAGATGGTGCATGATGGTGGAAATGACCACGTGTTCACATGCACCCACTGTGGACGAACATTTACAGCGCGAATTGGCCTTATCAGTCACATTCGCTACCGCCATGGGTAATAGTTGAAGCACAAACTATCGTCTGTCAAGATGGCAAGGTGTTTGAAGATATTGCGGTCAACACCAGCATCTTTCAGATGTATGTTGATTCCTAGGCTAGATTACGCTCATCTGCACGCATATATATATATATATATACACACACACACATTTGCCATTTTCAATTTTGATGTGTTATTTAGCTTTCTGTAGGTATTTGCCTTCTCAATTTCTACCATGTTTAACTCAATCTAATGATACATGTGAGCTATAAGCCATTATTTATAAAGGAATAGATAACAGACAGAGAGATTGTCAAGTTGGAGTCTGAGACACAGAACATCAAGTGATGTAGAAGTATGATGAGAAGGCTTATAAAATCTCTTCTGGGTAAATTGTTTGGATTTGGAGAAAACGGACAGATTTGTCCAGAAATGTTAGAACATTCAAGGTATAAAAACGATGCAGCTTAGGGAAACAGGAATGAGACAGACAGGATACTTTTTAGTCACATTATGTGATGTAACAGTACTGAAAGCCATAATAACACAGGGACAGAGTTGAGAGCAAAGGAGTTAAAGTGGGACACAGACGTCAATGAACAGATAACATCGAGATATGGTTAGGATGTTGTTTGTCCATCAAGAATGATGATGACCATTCATTTCATCCAGTGGGGTTGAAAGTATGGAGCTATGAGTTCTAAGATGGCTGATAAGGCCTATTTTGGCTCAAAATGTTCTTTGGCATTGTGGGCAAAGAATGCTTGACGTTCCAGGAGGAGGATCTCCTGCAGTGGTTTTTCTGTCCAGTCTTTTCTTCACAGCTCTTGCAGTTCTGGTTGCTTCACAAGCACCCTTATGTAATAATGCACGCCATGAATTTCGGTCTTTGGCAGCAATCTCCCAGGTGTCAAGATGAATTCCAAAAGCTTTCAGTGAGATTTTCTTTAAAGTGTTTCCTCTGGCTGCCTTGGGAGCGTTTACTACAATGCAGCTCGCTGTAAAAAAAATCATTTAGGGAGCCTGTGATCTGGCATGGGAGTTAAGTGACCAGCCCAGCGAACCTCTGGCAGAATGTACAGGGATGGCAGAAAGTGCTGGAGTGATAGTTTCCTGGCAAGCTGGTATTTTGGTATCACTTATGAAATCTGTCTCATTGTTGGATGTTGTCTTTCTTTCCCTGTAGTACAAAACTGCACATTCACGGAAGCTGCATGACGTCATTGGAGCTGAATCAGGTGGACCCGGAGGTAGGAGGGTAGGGGAGATTGGGCATGGAGTGGCCGACTACCTCAAGTTCAAGGACCTCATCCTGCGAATGCTGGAATACGACCCAAAGACTCGGATCACACCCTATTATGCTCTTCAGCATAACTTCTTTAAAAAGACCTCAGATGAAAGCACCAACACAAGCAATAGCACCTCCACCAGCCCAGCCATGGAGACTAGTGCCGGTAGCCCAGCAGGTGAGGCAAAGATAGATGCTGTGCTGCAATAACACAGTATAGCCAGTCATTTGTACCTTATTCTAGTGATTCATTTTATTGTATTCTTAGGAACTTCCACATTACTCCTAATAATTTTTATCTAGTATATTATTTTTCCCGTTGTGCTTAGTAGGTCTTAACTTATTAACAGTCATCTTACCTTTAGTAATGTTTACCTTATGTTTAGTAATTTTCACCTTACTTTTAGTTATGTTTACCTTATGCTAAGTAATTTTCATCTGATGCTTAGTGATTTTCACTTGTGCTTAGCTATTTTCACCTCATGCTTAAAAATTTTTATCTTGAGCTTAGCGATTTTCACATTATGTGCTTAGCGGTTTCTATGTTGCGCTTAGCTATTTGGTTTTTTTTCTTTCTTTTGTGCTTAGTAATTTTTGCATTGTGCTTACTAATTTTCACCTTCTTGAAGAGGGCTAGCTCAGTCTGTTTTTAGGCTAGTCATTTGATACCTGTGATAGAGTTTGAAAATAGCTGTTGTCTCTTTCTGCTGCAGACAGCGTACACTTCAGACTAGCTGTCTGGTTCATAGTGTACACTTGAAGCTTGTTATCTGGAGGAGGAGTTGGAGGATTAACTGTTGAGTAGTCCGAGAGAAAGACATATCTGGAGAATATGGGTCTGATTTATGACTGTCTGGTTGATAAGAAGTTAAAGTGTCAACTGTGTGGGTCAAATTAATGATTGTCTGGTAGAGGAGTTAAAGTTAATTGCAAGGGCTAACTTAATGATTGATACAGAAGTGTTAAAGTGTTAACTGTTTTGGTCAAATTGCCTGTCTGGTTCTGGGGTTAGAATAATAATTGTAAATGTTAATATAACAGATGTATTGATGTTACCTTTCCCCTGAAGTAAACTAGGCAGGAGAGAGAGGGATCATGCTGCGTGGGCAACACATGGTCTCTACACTTCAGCCCAGGCTTTCTGTTATGGGAGAAATATAACATTCGCACCGCCATGGGTTGTAGTTTTTATGCCTTGTTAGAAGCACAATGTAAACAAACTATCGCCTGTCAAGGCGGCAAGGTGCTAGTGTTAATACACCAGCTAACTTGGACAGAAGGCGTTAATGTGATAACTATGAGTGTTAATACAACAGTTAACTTGGACAGAAGGCATTAATGTGATAACTGAGTGTTAGTACAACAGCTAACTTGGACAAAAAGCGTTAATGTGGTAACTGTGAGTGTTAATACAACACCTAACTTGGACTGAAGGCATTAATGTGATAACTATGAGTGTTAATACAACAGCTAACTTGGACAGAAGGCGTTAATGTGATAACTATGAGTGTTAATACAACAGCTAACTTGGACAGAAGGCATTAATGTGATAACTGTGAGTGTTAATACAACAGCTAACTTGAACAGAAGGCATTAATGTGATAACTGTGTGTTAATACAACAGCTAACGTGGACAGAAGGCGTTAATGTGATAACTATGAGTGTTATTACAACAGCTAACTTGGACAGAAGGCATTAATGTGATAACTATGAGTGTTAATACAACAGCTAACTTGGACAGAAGGCATTAATGTGATAACTATGAGTGTTAATACAACAGTTAACTTGGACAGAAGGCGTTAATGTGATAACTATGAGTGTTAATACAACAGCTAACTTGGACAGAAGGCATTAATGTGATAACTATGAGTGTTAATACAACAGTTAACTTGGACAGAAGGCATTAATGTGATAACTGTGAGTATTAGTACAACAGCTAACTTGGACAAAAAGCGTTAATGTGGTAACTGTGAGTGTTAATACAACACCTAACTTGGACTGAAGGCGTTAATGTGATAACTATGAGTGTTAATACAACAGCTAACTTGGACAGAAGGCGTTAATGTGATAACTATGAGTGTTAATACAACAGCTAACTTGGACAGAAGGCATTAATGTGATAACTATGAGTGTTAATATGTAGGGCTTCATGGTTTTAAATTGAGCTTGTATATTTTATGATATTGTGGTGCCTGGACAGTTAGCACATGCTCACAGTTGATGTCACTTGTTACCTCTGTTGAACAGCTCCAGCATCTACTCGCCAGCTTTCCGGAACCAAACGGAAGGCACCAAAGTCCCATAATTCTCTATAGCTGGCTTGTTCCTCCTTGCTCAGTGTGTTGGGTGTGTAATTTTAGTTTGTGATGTTTTCACATTCAATTAACATCTTACATTGTTGGATTACACTCTAGTCGGGTTCTCGGGTGGCTGTTCCACTAAGTGTCATGTTAAGTCTGTATTTTTCTGACTACAAAGCAGATTGTATGAGATGGAAGATGTGTGACAAAGATGACAAGCATAATAATAATCATCATGTGCCGTGCCGATAAGTTTCACACAGTCACCAGAGTCGTGGATCAGCTCTGTGTTTGTTTAAAAGTTTAATAGGCCAAGTGAAAACTGCATTTCAGAACATGAAAATTATTTTATGCGATAAGTCACTCTCAGTGAATGTCTGGAAGAGAGTACTTAAATTTTATATAGAACTTGTTTTACCAAATGACAGTGAATCATGGAATGTTAACAAACAGATTAGTAAGAATTTGAAGGCAATGGAGATGTGCTTTCTGAGATGAATGTTACGATGATACCGTGGACTGCCAGAGTAGCTAACGATGATTGCCAGAAAAGGCTAATTCAAGCAGAACAATATATACAAATATGAGATGGAGACGAGCAGTGTTTTTTGGTGATATAGTGAGAAGTTAGTCACTGGAGAACATGATGACTGAAGAAATTAGTGTTAGAAGAGCCAAGAGCTGGCAGAGAGAAATAAGGATGGATGGACTGGGATGGGGGAGTAACATCATTAGAATTGATCTAGAATAGCAGGAACAAAGATGCTTGGGTTATTACACCACATGGGCACATGATGATGATGATGAAGCTAAAAGAATTAAAGCATGGTTTTGCATGAATCACCAGTACAAATGGAATGAAAGCAATGGTGTTTTGCATGGATTAAAAGGATGAAAGCAATGATGTTTTGCATGAATTAACTGATACAGAAAGAATGACAGCAATGATGTTTTGCATGAATTAACTAGTTCAGAAAGAATAACAGCAATGATGTTTTGCATAAATTAATGGTACTAAAAGACTGAAAGCAATGCTGTTTTGCATGAATCAACAGTACTAAAAGAATGAAAGCAATGTTTTGCATAAGTTAACAGTACTAAAATAATGAAAGCAATGATGTTTTGCATAAATTAACAGTACTGAAAGAAGTAAAGCAATGATGTTTTGCATAAATTAACTCTACTAAAAGAAGTGAAAACTAAATTGTGACGCTCCAAGTAACACTTTCCCACAGGAAGCGGTTCTAACCACAAATTGAAGAACCTGTTTTTGAAGAAATCTTATATGTAATTTAAAAAAAATTGAGATGCATGTCCTTCACAGGACGTAGCAGTCAACCCCAGAATTTTCGCTGTTCGTGATTCCTGGGCAAATTTTACGTTCAGTAGTTTGCCATTGCTTTCTGAATGACCGGCACCTATACCTTTTTCGAAAAAACCAGCATGGCTATGTTTCGAACCCGGGTATACGGGCTCACAAACCGCGTTCGCAAGCCCTTAGCCAAGGAGACCGATTAACACGGCTTAAAAACAATAAGGTAACTGGGGCTGATGGTATTGCTGCTGAATTTATAAAGGCAGGCGGCCATGCATTACATCTAAAGCTATACAAACTAATAATAAAAATCTGGAGGACAGAAGAATTACCACATGACTGGAAAGAGTCATTGTTGATACCTATCTTTAAGAAAGGAGACAAGTTCCGATGTGAAAATTATAGAGGCATATCACTACCGCGAGGTCATGGGCTAACGGGGCGGCTATGGCTCGCCATAGGGGATGGACTCCCTGTGGTCAGATTAGTGTCCTAAACCTGCGACTGGCCTAGCAAGCCGGTAGGGGATCTTCATACTGCTCGTAGAAAAAATAAGAAGTAAGCTGAATTACAAGACCACATGAATAGTCTAAACGAAATGTGTAGGGAACATAACATG
This sequence comes from Cepaea nemoralis, assembly GCA_014155875.1. Classification (NCBI taxonomy): domain Eukaryota; kingdom Metazoa; phylum Mollusca; class Gastropoda; order Stylommatophora; family Helicidae; genus Cepaea; species Cepaea nemoralis. The sequence continues at coordinate 83,399 of JACEFZ010021966.1, read as the reverse complement.
AAAATTAGCACAAGCAAAACAAAGGTAATGACTATAACTAAAGAAGAACAAACAGCAACAATTCACCTAAACGAACATCCCTTGAAACAAGTAAAGAGCTTCAAGTACCTAGGAAGTATAATATCATCAAATGGAAGATCAGAAGACGAGATCGAAAATAGGTGCAATAAGGCAAATCAACTCATTGGACAAATGGCACCAATACTAAAGAACAAACATGTATCAATAACTACTAAGAAAGCACTTTACAACACAATCTTCCTACCAACTCTGTGCTACCAATGCCAAACCTGGACAATGACAGAAAAAGAGAAAAGAAAAATCACAACAACAGAAATGAGGTTCCTGAGAAGAATACTCAACGTATCAAGAAGAGATAAAATCAGAAATGAAGAAATCAGGACTAAAGTGGGGGTTAAAGCTGCTCTAGATTTTATTAGAAAGCAGCAAGTCAAATGGTTTGGCCATGCAAGTAGGCTACCAGTCAACAGCATGCCACAACAAGCAATGATGTACAGACCAGATGGAAACAGAGGAAGAGGCCGACCACGTAAACGTTGGACGGAGGGAATAACAGAATCCATGGGAATGTCGATATACGAAGCCCATAACCGGGCACTCTCACGAAGTTTATACTTCACCTCGACACCACAAGGTACAAGAGGAACATGATGAGATGAGATGAGATCACTACTGTCCACAAGCTATAAGATACTATCCGCGGTATTACTAAATAGACTAAAACCATATTCAGAAGACAGATTAGGTGACTACCAGGTGGGTTTCAGACAAAACAGATCAACAATAGATCAGATATTTATCTTACGACAAATAGCCGAGAACAATTTGGGAATATAAAAGAGATCTCCATAACATTTTTGCGGATTTTAAAAAGGCTTATGATAGTGTCCGTAGGATTAGTCCATGGTATGCTATGCAGGAATTTGGAATATCAAGGAAGTTAATCAACATGACCAGACTATGCATGGAAGATACTTATAATATAGTAACATATAAAGACAGGAAATCAGACCCTTTCCAAATAACATCTGGCTTGAAACATGGTGATGCACTATCACCACTCCTTTTCAATCTGGCTCTAGAGAAAGTTGTAAGGAAGGTAAAGGAGGAATGTGATATTGGAGGAACATCCAGTCTGCTTGGTTATGCAGATGATATAGATATTATAGGGGAAAATGAACAAAAGGCAGTTGGAAATATTGACTCACTTAAAGGAAACAGCTCAACAAATGGGGCTGTTTATCAACCAAGATAAGACAGAATATATGGTAATTTCAAGAGAAGGAACGGCTAAAAACTCTGGCCATATACAAATAGATAATATGACCATTAAAAGAACGGAAACGTACAAATATCTGGGTACAATCTTCAACTGCTCCAACATCATAACGGAAGAAATACAAACTAGAATCAATTCTGGAAATAAGATATACTATGCACTACAACATCTACTAAAATCAAATGCGCTATCTCGTAACACCAAAATCACAATATACAAAACACTGATCAGACCAGTTGTGCTGTATGGCTCTGAAACTTGGAGTACAACTAAATTAGACGAAGCCTTGTTACAAACCTTTGAGAACAAAGTCTTAAGATGCATCTTTGGGCCCATTAGGGATACACAAAGTGGAGAGTGGAAAAGAAGAAGCAACAAAGACATTTATGATCTGTTTAAGTCCCCGCTAATCACTGGTATCATGAAGTCTAAAAGACTGCAATGGCTGGGGCATATAGAAAGAATGGAAGATAATAGGGAAACAAAACTCGTTTGCACTCAGGAAATAAATGACCGTAGACCCCGAGGTAGACCAAGAAGACGGTAGAGAGATAATATACATACAGATCTACAAGCACTTGGAATCAGTGACTGGCAAGAGAAGGTCAACCAGAGAGACAAATGGAGATGGCTTGTATCTGCAGCAAAGAACCTCAATGGCTCGGAATGCTGAAGAAGAAGAGAAAAGAAGTGAAAGCAATGCTTCTTTTAAAAATTTGTTTTTGTGCAATAAGAAAGCTAAAGCAGTGGTGTTTTGTATGTGTGCGTGCGCACGTGCACAAAACTAACAGCCGAACGTATGAAGAGCGGTGAATATAATGTGATGGAAGTTGTAAGACTGAGTGTGTCAGCTCTGTCTGTGCATTCCCTTCTGTTGCAAGTATCCAATAACCTGGTTTAGATTTAACATGGCAGCATGTGGAACAGCTTGTGTTGTGTTGAATTCATCGTTGAAGTTGTTGTTAACCCAAAAAGTTCATTTTTGTATTAATCCCCTGTGTTAATGTTGTTCTGGTTGTGGTAATGGTCAATTCAAGGGTCAAGTTCAAGAACAAAGAATGTAATCATGTTGTTGCTGCTATAGTAGCAAGTATGAATACTTGTAGGTGTAACATATACTGTCATAGAAACGCTTGTGTGACCAGGGCGTATAAGGGACGGAAGCCTTGTCAGAGAAGGAGTACTGAAATTTTGTATATAATTTGTTGTGGCAAAGGGTTTACAAACGCGATTCGTAATCCCGCTTACCCACGTTCGAAACACAGCTGCGTGTGATTTGGCAGCAGACAGCATTGCATTGGGTTTTAACGAATTGGTATGGGAGCCGGTTGTTCAGAAAGCAGTGGCACACTACTGAATGTAAACTTGCCAAGACATCAACAACAGCAGTAAAATGCTGGTGTTGACAGCGACGAGCTGTAAAAGGATATGCAAAAAAAAAAAAAAATGATAGTGAGTCATGGAGTGTGAACAAACACATAGTAGGAACTTAGAGGCAATGGAGATGTGGTTTCTGAGACATATATTGCCACGGTATCTTGAATTGCCAGAGTAGCTAATGATTGCCTAGAAAAGTCTAATGAAAGTAGAGCAGTATATACAAATATACGAGGGGGTTCAAATGAAAACCTTAAAAGTGTGATAGAAATTACAAAAACCTTTCCATTGTCTTGTAACCTGTCAATATTGTTGTTAAGGATGTCAAGAGTGTTGAGCATGTGATATCACAGTGCAAGTGAACACTGGGACGTCATAAGGACAATTTAAAGATGGCCACCCCACTTTTGACATGCACCAAAGATGAACAGCGTTCTATTATCCATTTTTGATCAGTGAAGGGGTGAAACCTATAGAAATTCATTGGCAAATGAAGGTCCAGTTTGGTGATCCATGCCTGCCAGTCCAGCAAGTGTATGAGTGGAGTAGGACGTGTCATAACTTTGCAGGTCCTATGAAGAGGTACAGCAGGAGGTGCGTGAGTGGTTATGAACACGACCAAGATAATCTTTGTGCTACAGGAATCCAAGCACTTTGTCGGTGCTGGAGAACTTGCATTGATCGCAGTGGTGCATCGAAAAATGATTTGTTTTTTCTGTATTTTTACAAACATGTAAGGTTTTCATTTGAAGCCCCCTCATAACATGGAGGCAAAACTGTATTCTTTGGTCACGTAATGAGAACTATGGAGTTCTATGGGGGAGGGGGAGGGGTGACAGGCAGGAGAAGCGGGTGAACTGTCAGTTAGGAAGTCGTGTGGGTATGGCAGAGATTGTAATCATAGCTTTGATACTGTTGTAGGAGTGCACATGGGTTTAACATCTGCTCGATCATAGGAAGATGTTCCCCTGACAGATACTGTAGTTAGGGTGTATAGTGTTATGCCTTTACATATGCTTGCCTTGGCATACAGATGTTGGGTGGCTGGTTCTCTTCCTATACTACCTTTTATTTCCAGAAATTTCATTGAGTGCTGATTGGTCTTTAAACAAATATGGCGCTAACACCATATACCAAGTGGGCCTCACGGTCTGGGAAAGTGTTGTTGCTGTACTGAACCTTGTCAGTGGAGGCTGAGCCTCAAGGCTTTGTCGTATGGTGTGAATGCTACATAAACACACTACCATCTGCAGATAAGAAACAGAAAAGAAACATGGTTCTCACCGTTTGTGTCTTATTCAACTGAAGTCATGCTATGTTGAATGAGTATTGGTTTAATGCAACATGAACTGTGGTATTGCATATCTTTCTGCCTTTGCCAGGAAGTTATCGCAGCTGGTCAAGATTTTATACCTAAACCGTTTTGCTTGCTGGGATAATTTTTGGAACATTTTTAAAATTTTGATTCTTAACCCTTTACCGAGCAGACGTTTGTCTGTTTTGTAGCCCTGAACGGGCAAGAAGAATTTTGAGGTTCGGTAAAATTTTGGGATACGTTAGTAAAAATATCATATATAAGTTGTTAGCGCTAATTCACACATGAACAAAACTATTTAGAAATTACAACATATTGCTTGTGATTTTCAGTCATCTATACGGCAATTTACAAACACATTTTCTGAATCATAATCACTTTCTTTAAAGTCCAACTCACGACAGCTAACGCAAAGCATCGCTGATCATTAATATTTAGCTCCGATTAATAGTCAACATCATGCCTTTCAATGTCACTTAAATTGAACCCAGCGAAATCTCTGCTATCACTTGAAGAATCGTCGAAATCCATTTTGAAATACAAAGCGTAAAACCCACAAAAACTATTTTTAAAATCCGTTCAAATTCAAAGTACACGCTTGCGAATGGCGGCCACGTTGTCAAGCTATCGGCAAAACCGAAAGTAGGCAATCGAAAAGCCGAGAGATCGTGTTTTTACAAGGCATAATAGTCACGGCGCTTTCAGAGGATTGCCCATTGCGGGGTGGAAACGTTCCCGGATGCTTTGCCTGGTAAAGGGTTAAGACTAAATGTTGAAGATTTCTTTCTGGATGGTATGTGTATAGTTGAACTTTTTGGGGGGGGGGGGGGGGGGGGGGGTCACAGTGTAGGCATACTGAGGTGCAGAATAGGTTCTTGGCCTGTGCTTTGAGTCTGTAAAGTGGCTAGGATGGGAACTGGTCTTCTAACCTCATAATACTGTAACCCAGTGTGTATAATGTCCTAACCAGTAGATTATTGTTACATTGCAAGTCTAAAATTGTGTATGAAATCTAAATGCCTGATATCTAAAGAGATGAATGTGCTTTGAAGGAAGCAGTTGTCCATGTATAGCATATGTTTGGGCTAGCATATATTTATACGCTAGCATATGTTTACAGGCAAGTATGTTTATAGGCTTACAATTGTTTATAGGCTAGCATATGTTTATGAGCTATCATATGTTTGGGCTAGCATATGTTTATAGGCTTACAATTGTTTATAGGCTAGCATATGTTTGGGCTAGCATATGTTTAAAGGCTTACAGTTGTTTATAGGTAAGTATACTTATAGGCTAGCATACGTTTAAAGGCTAGCATATGTTTGGGCTAGCATATGTTTATAGGCTAGCATATGTTTATAGGCTTACAGTTGTTTATAGGCAAGTATAATTATAGGCTTACAATTGTTTATAGGCTAACATATATTTATAGGCTAGCATATGTTTAAAGGCTTACAATTGTTTATAGGCTAGCATACATTTAAAGGCTAGTATATGTTTATAGGCTAGCATATGTTTAAACTGCAAATGCAATGTGTGGGAACTGTGACAGCACTAGTAAAGATGGAAAACTTGGTGTGGCCATGTGGCTTGCACATGCTACTGTCTGTTGTTTATGTTGTTGGTCAGTAGTCTCCATCTGTGTTTGCTTTGCCGTTCTGACGTCAAACCCAGCCGTGTTGTTAAATTCTCATCACATACCACTAATACACCATCAGAACTCGTGAGTGTAGCCTCTGCCACATACATGGAGCTTTGATATGATAGTTAGAGCTGAAAGTGTTCACCCAGTTTTGATTGCCCATGCAACCAGCACACACCATAATTGTTTCTTTTCTACATCTTTGTCTATCCATAGATGCCCTGTTCCACCCATCGCAACCCCCAAGACAAAGCGACTCTTTCTCTAGACACCGCGCTCAGTAGGGGAAACAAATCTTGCTGGGGCACGGCGCAAATCTGTACAAATGTAGGTACTTCTGTGTCGGATTACTTCCTGTTCTTATTCGCTGACACCTACAGGTTGAGCACTCATCTGTAGGATGTGTTTAGTGTCATGTGGTCATTCTTAGAGCAGATACATTCAGTGTGGACATGTAGATGGTCAACCACTCTAATGGCTGAAGTCAGATAACTAAAATGGTTTAACCAGCGGTGCTTGCATACACTGAACAATAATCTTGTTTTGTGTTTCTTCTTTTTTTATTTTCATTTGTTTCAAACATTATTTATTTGTATGCCTAATGTCCTTAGTAATCATGTATAATTGTAGATCATTCAGCCAAGCTAACATTTATATTCTTGCTGTGTTTATATGATTGTTTTTCTTCTTTTAACTGTTCAAGTTTTGTTTTCATGTGTGTTAGCTTGAATTAATTATTGACAAATTGTAATTAACTATTGACAGTTAAGTAGTACACTTTTTATTCATTATTAATCCCAAAGTGTGATGTTTCAATTATTCTTTAAATTTATATTTTTGCCAATTCTAAATCCCATATTTATTCTGTGCATGCTTTCCTTTTCTGCAAGACTTGTCCAATATCTGGACACCATCTTCCACTTAACATCTATCCGTATGCAGAAATGTGTATTTGTTTCTGCACTCTATAACCCCTTTGTAAAATCATGTTCTTACATGCTTTGGCTTTTTATTCAATTTCTTTTTCCCTTTTGTGGGATACATAATTAATTATAGTTTATTCAGTAGCCTTATATACCCAAAAATGTATTTTGTTGTTGTTGTTGTTGTTGTTTGGTTCTGTAGTATAACAATCCTTTACTTTAAAACTGTTAATGTCTTGGTTGCTAATTATAGTTTTTCTTCATTTCTATCATTGGATATAAATTTACCCTGCAGAGATTTGGAGGCAAAACTATCCATCCAGAGATCTAGTTTATGTGGTCACATATGGGAGACAGGGTCACATTGTGCCTCAGTGGTGGCTACCCTGCCCAGTGATCATGGGTTTGAATGTGCATCAAGATGAAATTGAAAATTATGAAACCTGTGCTGCCTGGGCGACCCAACCTAAAATTGGTGCCAGGAAATGTCTTGTGACGTGAAGTCGACTGACATGGTGTTGATCACATCACCCCTGCAGGTTTGAATCTATTGTCCTTGACTTGGAGAGGTCAGTTACAAGTACCACAGAAATCGGAGTGGGTTCTCCTGGATATTTGAAAATATTGTCCTTGACTTGGAGAGATAAATTACAAGTACCACAGGAGTCGGAGTGGGTTCTCCTGGATATTTGAATTTATTGTCCTTGACTTAGGGATATAAAATACAAGTACCTCAGAAGTCAGAGTGGGTTCTCATGGCGAGGGGTACAGGTAATAGGGAAAGCTAATCCACACAAAAATCAGCCCATTGCACTAGAAGTAATAGTGCGTGTATGGAATACGCTAGAGTACAAAGCGAGTGAATGCCAAACAAATTTTTTTTTACTTTAATTTTCATTTATTGAGATTTATATACTAAATCAACTTGCTGAACCGCTATCATTGAATGTGTGACTCACTGCGGTTATATCTGTTTGGTTTGGCTTGCAAAGTCCATCTGCATTGCAAACAGATCATCCATCTTCTGGCTTAGATTGCACAAGCATAAGAAGAATTTCAACTTTGTGCATGGAATCTTTGCACTGGCAATGCTTGTTTGCAAAAATGATGCATCCTATAAATGTTGCCTATGGTATGAAGATTTTTCTAATGTTAACTTTAGCCAGAGCATGTGTCCTGAGGCATAATCTGTTGTGATGTCGGTCTGAGAATTCTTGGCATGTGCAGCCCGCATGCTGGACCTCTTCTCATCCACGTCTGATAAAGTAGAGCAACAGATACAATTATAAGAAAAAGACTGTTGTTTAGTCGTGTATTGTGAAAAGAGGCATTGAAAAACATCGCGAGGACTGGAAAGATTAGCAGTAGGCGTGGCAGACATGAGAAATGATGCTGGATGACCTGCGGCCTTGGTGTGGAGTATCATCATCAACCGCATTGATCCAGAACACTTAGGTGACCTAGATCTGTGAAGAGATATGAACATATGTGAAACTGCAGATAATGATGATCTTATAAATGGTCACAAGATTTCTCTGGGATGGGTAGCAGAGTGGGTGGGAGCTACTCACTCTACCTGATAATAATGTGATCTAGTGAGTGTGAATTCCCTCACTTCATACCCCTCCTGGAGCCAGTGACACAGGAAAGTGTTTGTCTTAAGTGCTGGACCACATTCAGAGACTGTATTCATTTAGAGTTTTTTCAGTAATTAGCTTCTGTTAATTGTGGTGTTAGTAAATTCATCAATAATAACAAATAGCCTTTTCCAACATCGTCGCGGCCACTCCATTACCTGGTATAAATGGAACAATATAGATCAAGCTTCTCAAATTGGCTTTATTCTACTTAAAAATCAGACTGATGATGAGGAGTATATTCATTAAGTAATACTGTAAGACATTCATTGAACAGTGAAGAAATCTTCTGTCAAGAAGCAGTGTAACGAATGTCTCCATGGAGCATAAATTGCAATGTGTAAATTCTGAACTGCTTTTGTCATGACATGTCTGATGCTCCTATAAATATGTAAAACACACACATACCCCACATGTATGCCACATCTGTTGACAGACAAATCTAATTCTATTTTTGTACTTTTTGTCTGATTCCATTCAGCAGGGGATGAGTCTAGTGGGCGAGCTCGTTCAGACCCTACCCACCAACACCACAGCCACTCGTTGTCTCACCTGCACCTGGGCTTGGGTACTGGGAATAACAGCACCACAGCAGCCGCAGCCAGAGGACCAGGGTTACACCAGCAGTCGTTGTTGCTGCCCGAGGAAGCCGGGACGGTTGGAATTCCTGCCCACTTTGCTGCCACCATGGATTGTGAGAGTCCTGCTTCTTCTGGGCTAGGCCAGTCCCTCCCTCTCCCTGCTCTTGGTGGTGCTGCAGGCACAACTCAGCGTGTCAGTGGCGGTAGCCGGCTGGGTTCTCATCACCATTATCAGACACAGGTACAGCAAGGCCAGCACAGTTGGGGCCGGACAGAGGCCGGGATGTCACGGCATGCGGGCACCCAGCCGATCAGCTTGCAGACAAACTCCGGGGTTGTCTTAGGAGGAGTTGTGATCAACCAGCCATCTGGGCATGCGTACCTGAGCCGAATTCCCAGGCCCTGTTCATCATCCACTTCCTCCTCCTCTTCCCTGCATCATGTTGGGCTGGGGTCCCCTTCGTCCTCCACTTTAATCATCGGCGGAGCACTGTATGATGCCTCTGCAGTTCCTTTACAGCGCACTGTGCCACACTTTGACTCACAGCAAATTTTGTTGTCCTCCTCTTCTTCATCCCTGTCGTCTTCCAACCTCCCTGTGGAGCTCTCGAACCTGGTCACCATTCACAGTGACTCCTCACAGAGCCTGGCCTCTGTGGCAGGTCAAAATCAGCAGTACCATCACCGCCGTCCTCACATCCAACAGCCCACCTTGATCACCAGCCCAGCGCTGCTCATGGGATCCTCTTCTACCCTACCTCTGTCACAGATCGGTGTGGGAATACCAGCTGACCTCATTTCTACAAGTGGTCAACCTGTAGCCATTAGCGCTGCCAGCATACCCTGGGCAGTACACTAGCTTTCCTCAGCAGACCTGGACACAGCCAGCAGTAGCTTCTACCTATCCTTTCAATGTTACAGCCACTGCCGCACCTGTAGGTCAAGAGCCAGCTACAATCCAAAGAACACCTAGTGCCTCAGACAGAGGGGATGATTCCCCGATGGTCGGAGTCTGCATTCAACAGAGCCCTGTAGCCAGCCACTGATGAATATGAAATTAGGAATAAGTTACTGGGATGTTCTACTTGCGAACATCTGTCATTGTTTTTGTGAAACAAGATGGAGAAGAGGAAATAATACAATTAAAAAACCTCAACCTTGGTGAATGTGAGTCTTGTGCCAACAATTAATCCTGTCTGATGTTGATGAAACCTCATTGGAGTACATTGTTGGTAGTGATTTGAACTTCACGCAAGCACCATCCAGGCTTGACCTGTACAGGTCACCTCGGAGACTACCGTCTGTCGAGCAAGTGCTATCTAGAAGCCACCATAATATAACAGTTCACGGTTCATTTAAGAGCTGCTCTGCCATGGATGCTTCCACCGTGCTTCAATTCTGGATTGATTAGCCTATTCTGAGGTGGAAGGCTGTGTAGTTTGTACTTATCCGAGCTGGGTTATGCTAAGATAGAAACCCTGTGTAGTGTGTACTTAATTGAATTAAATCATGTCTTTCTGAACTGGGTTTCTTCGAGGTTTCAAACTGGTTTTCTTCAGTACTGGATTGGTGAGTGCAGTGGTATCAAGCTGATGTACGACTGCTGCGGGATTATAACTCATCTGAAAGAGTAAGCAGCTTGTAAAGTTGGATATTCGTAAATTACATCTGAGGCAACACGTTTGTTCTGTGTTCTAAGCATTGGTTTTCTTTATATCATCTGAGGAAGTTGATGACGTCAGGTGTGAATTTCTTTATGTGAAATGTAAGATAGTTACAAACCAGCCAATGCTGCACTTTGTTTTTGGTTATCACATCAAGACCTACAGCAGAGGGTATACATTGCGCCCACAAGAGCTGGATTCTGAGTTATGGGAGGATAAGCTGCGATATTACTAGTCCATGTTCACTGTCACAGGCACCTTTTCAGGCAAGAAGTAGAAGGGGCGCAGGAATTCATGCCTGAAGAAATAATACACATCGTTGTTGTCAAAACGTGGTCAGCTTTTCATCACTACTATACACAATGTTGATGAGAGGCAGAGTATAGTTACATGTTGTGGTTTACTTGTGAATAAAAACTGGGTGGTTGTCAATCAGTGGAGCCATTATGGCAAACCAGTAAATTAGTACTTTTTAACGTGTGTAATAAAAAGACCTGAGATGCCACAAAATGTGAATCTATGTTTTACGAGTACAATTAGAAACTTGTTGAACACTCGAACAATAATGTCCAGCAAGTGACATTAAGCTACCGTATTCTGTGATGAACCTTAGTTTTCAGCTGTCGAAAATCAAGATGGATATATATTGAGTTGATGAGTGGGTGTGTTTGTTGTGTGGAAGTCAGGTATTTGGTGCATGGGTGTGTTTGCTGTGTGGAAGTCTGGTATTTGGTGCATGAGTTGTGTGTTTGCTGTGTGGAAGTCTGGTATTTGGTGCATGAGTTGATGTGTGTTTGCTGTGTGGAAGTCTGGTATTTGGTGCATGAGTTGATGTGTGTTTGCTATGTGGAAGTCTGGCATTTGGTGCATGAGTTGTGTGTTTGCTGTGTGGAAGTCTGGTATTTGGTGCATGAGTTGTGTGTTTGCTGTGTGGAAGTCTGGTATTTGGTGCATGAGTTGTGTGTTTGCTGTGTGGAAGTCTGGTATTTGGTGCATGAGTTGTGTGTTTGCTGTGTGGAAGTCTGGTATTTGGTGCATGAGTTGATGTGTGTTTGCTGTGTGGAAGTCTGGTATTTGCGTATGATTTGATTGTGTTTGCTGTGTGAATTGTATTTGTGAATGGATTGTCTGTGAATGCAGCAGACTATGAAAACCTGGAGTTGAAGATTGTGTGCCATAATCGAAGAAGAAAAGTTATGGCAGCCAGAGATTTGTTGTGATAGAGTGGAGCAGATTGTGAGATTTTGATTCTGGTTAATTGTAAGAGTGTTAACAATACTGAAAGTCTGGGTTTTAGTTGATGAACATGAGGTACATTCATGGCAAACTGTGCAACTGTGGTGTTTATTTGATGACATGAAAATGGGGCATATTGTGAAAATGTGGTTTTTATTTTTTATCTGATCAAAATGTAGCAGATTATATGCAAGTCTGGTTGTTTTATTTGATGAAAATGGAATAGAATGTGCAAGTGTGGTTTTTATTTTTTGTTTGAATTGAAGAAAATGCAGCAGATTGGTCACGAATGGTCTTTATTCGATAAAAATGAGGAATATTGTGAAACTATGGTTTTTATTTTATTAAAAGGGGAGTTTATTGTGAAAGTATGGTTTTATTTGATAAAAAAGGGGGACAATTGTGAAAGTGTGATTTTTTTTTTTTATTTGATTTTAACAAAAAGGGGCAAATTGTGAAGTGTGGCTTTTACGTGATGAAAATATGGCAAATTGTGAAAGTCTTGTCGAAAAAAAGATACAGTGTTGTTTTTAACTGATGCTTTCAAATACAAGTTGTGTCTTATTTTGTATATTTATTTCTATGGACCCTTATTTTATTTGAGCATGTTTTTGTACCATAGCAGGCATTCTTATGCAGCATCTAGATGAGTGTAACATGGTAGATTTTATTGCAGGTTGTAACAGGGAACATAAAGACAGAGTTCAGCAGTTGGCTATTTTTGCTGGCATCTATGAGGAGGTGTTTTTGTATTAAAATATATAAAATCTAAATACGTATAATTACTATAACTCTGTTCTTGACTGTAGTAAAGAGTTGTAATGTAAATGATTTCATCAAAGGGGTGTAATTTGAATAGTCAGTGAGAGTTGTTGTTCTTGTGATGATCAGGGGGAGTAGTAGTTCCTTTGAAGCCTATCTCTTCAGGGTGGTCACTTTTGTACAGCTTGAAGCACTGCGGGGCTGATGATGACTTGGTTTCCACGCCGATAGGCCAGTAACGTACTCATTCCAAGCACTGGTGAGCTAGCCAGGCAGTGAGTGTGAAACATGGGTGGGGATTGTGTGCCTTCATTGTGGGGTATTGCTATGACTCTTGCAGTGTGTGAAGTTTGAGTCCTTGTAAGGCTTCATCAGAGGGAGACCATGGTTGATTGTCCCTTCATTTGCCAGATTAGTGCCTGCCCAGGATATCCCACAGACCAGTGTCTGCCCAGGATATCCCACAGACTAGTGTCTGCCCAGGATGTCCCACAGACTAGTATCTGCCCAGGATATCCCACAGACCAGTGTCTGCCCAGGATATCCCACAGACTAGTGTCTGCCCAAGTTGTCCCACAGACTAGTGTCTGCCCAGGATGTCCCACAGACTATAGTCCGCTTAGGATGCCCCAGGTGGAAGTCATGGTTGGTATAAAACTTGATGCTAGCACATCCGTGCCTCTGGTCAGGTTCTATTCTGCTGCACATTGTTCCTCAAGGGTGCATACACCCTCAGCCAACCCATGCCAAGCCATTCTGTCTGTTGCTATCTCCTGCAGCGCCCTTCATGTCCTCCCTATATTACTCCTCTCTGTCTCTAATTTTCTTCTGTTCCTGTCTAGGGTAGTTAAAATAATGATGCTTCAAAATCAGCCATGGGCAATTTGTGTTGATTTCAGTTATATGAGGCATCAGCTGTTTAGACAGCAATAGCAAACTACAGAGTGTAAAATTTCTTAGTAAGTCACAAACAGCAAATCAATTGTGTGTTGATTGCGACACCATGTAAAGGACATGTGACTCACTTTTCACTTTAAAGTGGGGCACAAGTTCGATACCTAACTGTAGTGGGTGACACTGTTACCATCTTCAGTATCAAGTGGTGCAGTGGTTGAGTGGCTCTATCTTTCACCCGACCTTTCAGTTCTAGAAACCTTTCTTGCCCATTTATGCGGACATAGGTTGCACCTGTGAGATTAAATTGAATTGAGTATAAGCTCTTCTCTTCCTCCATTAACCTCGGTACAGTGCTGGGAGATGTAAGGGTTTTTTGTGCGCTATTTCCAGTGCGCTTGGTAAGTTGATCTTCATTTCTATACAATTGTTCTTGGTACTATCACTCCATCTTTTATGTGGTCTTCCCCGTGCTCTGTATCCAACGGATGTCTTCAATGTGGCTCTTTATGGTAGAAGCACCTGGGCTATTTTATTAGGTGGCCAAACTATTTAATCTGTTGTTTTTGACTGAACTGCATGACTGGTTTCAGATCTAGTCGTCTTCTAATTTCCTTATTCCTAATTCTGATTTATAGTGTGTTATTATAATAATATAACAGAAAAGGGGGGGGGGGGGGGGGGGGGGGAGGTGTCAGGAAATGTTTGTCGTATTTGGAGTAACCAATAAATATGTCATTGGTTGCTTATTACAAAACTGGCAAATAAAATGTTGGCATGTTTATACCATACTTTGGAAAGCTGTCTAAAAGTGGTACAGGCTGTATGTATGATACTCATGTTTTTGTACTTCAAATGTTTTTGTTTTTTGTTTTGTTTTTTATTAATTTCGTAAATCATTGTGAACATATTTTCAGAAGCTGCCATCCACTACTAACCCCATGCCATATACTTATTACTTTGTTATGTTTGTAAACACCTTGTTTGTTGTGTGTGTTTATTACACATAGGTTTCTTTACTTGTGAGAGGTTGATGAGACAGTTATATGTTTAAGAGTGTTATCTGCTTAGATTCATCCTTCCTGTGTGTTGAATTTGTGATCATCATTAAGCACTATTTTATCAAGCCATTGGCCCAGTATATCCAAGTTCTGTAGTCATTTTTTTTCTTCAGCTTTTCACTTCTCTGGCATGAATGTCCAAAGCCTTGTACTGTCCTCACCTTCGATTTCACCCAGATATTTCTAGGTAAAAACATGTTATGATTCTAGGTAAAAGAATCTTATATTTCTAGGTGAAATCATGTTATATTTCTAGGTAAAAACATGTTATATTTCTAGATAAAAGACACCCACATGTGTGTTTATATATATATATATATATATATATATATATATATATATATATATATATATATATATATATATAGAGAGAGAGAGAGAGAGAGAGAGATGATAAGCTAGAAAAAAAAACTAAACATAACTCGGGCACCAGCCCCATTTTCTCAGAAGCCAGCAGATTAAAAAATAAGTTCTGTGCAAATACAGGATAAGAAAAATATTGGCACTGTAAATGTCACCAAATCCCCTTGTCTTTGGGACTTCCCACAACACCTACATGGAAGGCACATGATTTGGGAACCCCGTTGGTTGATATAATGTTAGTGGAACTTTATTTTGTTTGATATTTTGGCTCATTCTTTCACCATTGGTTTAAAAGTTATCTGTGTGCATGAATTGTTTTTCTGGTCTGTGCATGTTGAGTTGTCAAAAATAAAATTATATATATATATATATATTCACCTGGTTTTCATAAAACAAAAGATCTCTGAATAACCTGGGTGATAACGGTAACATAGTACCTCAGAGTCACATGGTGTGATGGCCTTTTTGGCATCACATCTGTTAAAGTAAGGGCATTTTGTGTATGATGTTGTTGCTGGCGTGAACGCTGGCGCTATGGTTGATGATCAGTCATACTGTCGTGTTATTGTTTATTTAACTTTTTATCATATGAATTTATCATTTACTTTTCACCAGATTTCACAATATTAACATTCTCCAATGATGAGAGAGTTTGGTTACTGCAGAGAAGGGTTGAGGGGTTGGTTGGGTGAGGTTGAGGGGTTGGTAGGATGAGGTTGAGGGATGAGTTGAAGGGTTGGTAGGATGAGTTTGAGAGGTTGGTAGGATCTTCTTCTTCATTCTTCTTCCAATAGGTGTGCATCACACCTAGGCAGGCACCTTGAAGGTCAGCTATCCAACTGTGACAAGTGTTGTGCCAGGTTTTCTTCCTCTAGACTTACTCCTTGCCAGGTAGCGGCAAATAATAATATAGTTATGAAACGTGTATGTTTTACAAAAACATGGCAGTAGCTTGCCCTTAATCTTTCATAATAAATGAAAACTCACAGAGGGGAAAACAATGTGATAGCTAACATGAAAAATACTCGGGGCATTGAAGAGTTCATCAGGTAGTTTGCTTGTATTTATGAGCTTGTCTCCTGGTTTTTCTGGTTATTTTAAAGATGTTTTCATTGATACAGCTGCACATGATTTGGCAGCAAACCGTGTTGCGTTGGTTTTTTATGAAATGGTATGAGTGCCGGGCATTCAGAAAGCAATGGCAAACTACTGAACGTAAACTTGCAGCAAGAAATGCTGGTGCTGGTGTTGACTGCAACATCCTGTAAAGGATATGCAATGAACTTTTTTCATTGCTAGTTTCCATTCACTATCCTTGGTTGAAAATTATGCCCCAAAAGTTTTTATTACTAAAAATGGATTCCATGATTTATAAACTCAACTAATTGAGTGAAGAAACATGTGCGGTAGATGTGATTTATTGATAGGTTTCTACCAGCAGGGAGTCTGTTAGTTCAGTCATACTTTCCCACATTGCACACATTTGATCTGTTTGATACATCTGTAGCTGTTTGATACATCTGTATGAGTTACGGCATGTTTTAATTGTTGTTGCAGCTGCATGAAGTGAAGTTTTCAGCAGTCAGCGAGTGATTATTGTTAGAGTGTCACCGGAACTTGTCGGCGCAAACTCAGAGATAGTCACTAAAGATGATGATAATATTGAGCCTGTGACGAGCTTTGCTAGTGTTGGTGCATAACTCAGTGGTAGTAAATGATGATAATATTGCAACATTTAACTAGCTCTGTTAGTGTTAATGCATGTCGAGAGATAGCCAATCATGATGATGATAATAATGTTGGAGCCTTTGGTGAGCTGTGTAGTGTCAAGTGTACTGTATATTATTGAATTATGTTGGCCAGGGTAATATTTGATTTTGTGAACAGTCATGAAAGTATGAGGATGTGGGTAGTACCTTCTTTCATTAGGTAGGTTAGTTGCATGTCCTAACAGGATGTTGCAATCAACCCCAGCATTTTGTGGCAGTTTATGATTGATTACGCAAGTTTACATTCCGTAGTTTGCCATTGATTTCTAAATGACCGGCGCTCATATCATTATTAACAGCACAAGGCTGTCTGCTTACAAATCGTCTGCATCTGATTTTGAATGCAGTTTGCAGGATTGCAAACCGAGGTCACTACCCCTTCGCCACTGATGAATTTGTTGCCTAATTGTTTTAACATAATGAAGGTGATAGTTTGTGTTATTAGTCCTGTCTCGTCTACCCATCTGCATATCTCGTGTATCCATTGGAATATCTCGTCAATCCAGTGGCCTGTCTTGTCAATCCAGTGGCCTGTCTTGTCAATCCAGTGGCAGACTGAAGACGGCTGTGTTGGTAATCTTCTGTTAATCTTCTGAGTGACTTTATTCATTTCTCTTGTTACTTGAGTAATTAATTTAAAATAATATTAAGTGCATACTTGTTTGTTTTCAGTTAACACTGCGAATGTAAAATAATGACAAATAGCCATCTTGTTTTATAATTAATTGTATTTAAATAATGCGTTGTCTTAGTTAATCATTTGTTTTTATTAGTAAATAATTAATTTTTTTTTGCAAAATGAAGGCAATGCTTTGTGTTAATTCAATTAACTTTATTAATTTTAACTTCTTTTTTTTTTTGCAAATTGAAGGCTATTATGAGTTTATTTAAATTATTGATTTAACTGTTAACTTTCGTGGTCAGTAGATGCGAAGTGGATAACACCAGCAAAAAGTCACATAACAATAGTGCTACCATTTAAGATGTGATGGTAGCTGACTGCATTGGAGCGCAGTGCTAAATAATCAGACCGCCTGAGAAAGTAGTTTTTTTTACACTAAAATTAAAGGTTATACTTCTTTTCATTAGTCATGTCTGCTCTTTGACATGACATCCAGACAGATCCCAGGGTCAGATTTCTAACCTGTGACATGACATCCAGACATAACCCGGGGTCAGATTTCTAACCTGTGACATAACATCCCGACAGGAGCAGGGTCACATTTCTAACCTGTGACATGACATCCAGACAGAATTCAGGGTCACATTTCTAACCTGTGACATGACATCCAGACAGAACCCAGGGTCAGATTTCTAGCCTGTGAGCGTCAAATGCTTATCCTTTGACATAACATCTGGACAGAACCCAGTGCATTTTGTCTATAACATCCATTTAGGTGCCCAAAGTCATGAACTCATACATTCTGCAGGTAACTTTTAAAGGCCCATGGTTTTATTCGTGTCACTTAGTGCAGCTAATCACTTGTTTCCCTCTGTTTAGTTGTCTTGTAACTGTTAATTCTGTTGATTTTAGCATCAGAGCCATGGATGGATTTTGAGTGGCTGGTATTTTCGGTGAGGATTTGTCATATTTTTAACTAAACAGATTACTGTTTCCCAATCAAATTGAAGCTGTGCAAAGAATGTCATTTAATTCTGATATTTTTGTCAGGATTTTAAATTAGGTGTTTTAGCTATGTGAAATCAGTTGTCAAATTGTAAGTGAAGATTTTATAAGATTACAATTACTGTGAAAGCTGTGCAAAGAATACCTGAAATTTTTCAGTAAGAGCTTTGTATGGTTTATGAAATGGAAATGTGGGAATTTGACGGACATGAAGTGAAGGATGTACGACAGTGTGCCCGCCAGACAAGGATGGTTGGAGGTCCATTGCAGCCAGCCTTCATTGGGGGAGATGACACTTGGTTCATTGATTGACAAACTTTGAGAGCTGTGCATGGAATGGTCAGTGTTTAAATGGTTCATAATCATCACATTCCATGCCGATAGGTGTGGGTGGTCATGGTTGGTTATCTCATACAGTCGCCAGGGCAATAGTTATGATGATTATTATCATTGTGACTGCTGTTACTGCTACTACCTATTATTATTATTTGTATTATCATCATTTATGTATAAGATCAGTCCTGGCCCCAGTTGTGACAATAAAATAAGCAAAGTGTTAGGTTGTTGGATAAATGTGAACAGTGATTTATGATTTCTTTGTTTTGTGCACCGGCTGAGTGGTGAAGATGGGAATATGCTCAACAGATGGCTGACATTGAATTTATCTCTTTGTCACGGCATACACCAGAATTGTTACTACATTTGGGCAGTCTCAGAGCTTAGTGATATCATCATAATCTTGTTCATAAGGCATCATTACACACATCTGGCCCTTAGCACTATATGGCTCTGAAACATGAAGTGTAAATAAAAGAGATGAAAGAACTGGAAGCTTTTGAGATGTGGTATTATCACAAGATGCAGTCATATTATTACTCTTGTTATTATTATTATGACTATTTTTCTGATTGAACTATGTGCATGGAATGTCAGTCATTTAAGAAATATCCAGTGAAAAGGTGTTTAATGGTTTGTGAACACGTAATTATCATTATGAGATCAGGATATGTAGAAGGAGATGCAAAGATTAAGCTGGACAGAAGAGAGATCAAATGAACCAATTCTATAACACATTTGAGAAGATATTACAATTGTTAAATAACATTAAAACATGGACATTGTCTTAGTTGAGTCATACAGGGAGGACTGTTGTAAACATTAGAGCATGATAAGAGTTGGGGCCAGAGAAGAAAAGGATGCACAGTAAACAGGGCAACACCAATCTTTAGACTGACTGTCTTGGTGGTGGTAGTGAGAGGTTTGTAATCAACCATCATGGTTATTATGAGGGGTGCTTCAAATTAACAACTGAACATTTGCAATAGAAATGTGAAAGATTGTTCCATTGTCCTCGGCTTATGTGTTCTACTTCTGTGGCTACTTCCTTCTACTAATTCCATGGCCACTTCTTTCTTCTAATTCCATAACTACTGCTTTCTTCTAATTCTGTAACTACTGCTTTCTTCTATTTCTGTCTTCTACTTCCATGGCTATTCCTTTCTTCTATTTATGACTTCTACTTCTGTGGCTACTTATTTCTTCTACTTCTGTGGCTACTTCTTTCTTCTACTTTATGACTGCTTCTTTCTTCTTCTTTTTTTCTTTTTTCTTTTGTGTTCGCTCGCTTTGAACTCAAGCGTAGTCCATACACACTATTTTTATAGTAGTGATGGTCTGAATTTTGCGTGTGGGTTTGCTTTCCCTATTGACAGTGTCCCTCGCGACCAGGCGAACCTACTCTGACTTCAGAGATACTTGTAATTTACCTCCCTAAGTCAAGGACGACAGGTCAACATTTTAGTCCAGCTAACCGGTGTAGGGAATGAACCGCTAACCTCAGCATCAGCACACCAGATGTTTATGAACACCGTTCTTATCCATTCGGCCATGCGGACCTGCTCTTTTTTCTTTTAATTCTGGAACTACTTCTTTCTTCTACTTCCATTACTGCTTCTTTCTTATATTTCTTCTTCTTCTTCTTCTTCTTCTTCTTCTTCTTCTTCTTCTGCATTCATCCGGAGTTTTGTTTTTATTTGGACGTGATTGCGGAGTGCCTGTTTACAGCAGAGCTGCATTCTTGCGCCGTTAGGCCGACACATCTGACTTCTGCGGGCATTTGTTGACCGGGTTAACCTTCCCGGGGTCTTATATTTCTGTAACTGCTTCTTTCTTCTAATTCTGGAAATACTTCTTTCTTCTACTTCTGTAACTACTTCCTTCTACTTCTATGAGTGCCAACCAGTACATTATCAACTCGTTTATGAGCTGTCTTAGTGACCTCAAAGGGTTCCCCCAAATGATATTTCTGAGTGTTGCCATTGTCATGTGTGTTGGCACCCTGATTTGTAACAGTGTCCACTGTCGATGGCACTATAGTTGTAGATGAATAATATGACATCGCACTAGGAGTATACAAAATGGCTGCCCCATTCATGACATGCATCAATGATAAGGAGCAGGTGGGTTGTGTTTTGAATTTCTATCGCAAAATTAAGATTTTTCATTTGATGCCACCTGGTAATATTATTGTTGTTATTATTATCATCACTATCACTGTTACCATGATTATATCTATCATCCTGAAAGGTGCACAGAACATTAGTCACTTTTCGATGTCAGTGACAGCGTTGAATGATCTGTACTCCGTTGTCTTGTTTCAGACTGCTCATGAAATATGATCCGTTTTTGCCACCATTGTTTGTAACATGTTTTATTATTATTAGTATTGTTGTTATTTAGTTTTCTATTGTTGTTTTTACTGTTGTTATTATGATGACTATTTTCATTGTGACAGCTGTGTATGAAATGTCAGTCTTTTCAGAAATGTTCAGTGAAAAGGTTTTAAACGACATGTGAACATGTAATGACTATTAGGAGATCAGGATATGTAGAAGATGGTGGAGTTTCCTGCGCTGAGCTTGTGATAACATCTCTGTGGGAAGCTGTAAAGCTCACATGTGCATGGCTGATGGTTGTTTGTGTGTTTATTTGTTGTTGATATCCAAAGGCCAGTGTCTGTTGTCCCCCACATGTGTATGGTAGGTGTGTGTGTTTCGTTGGCATCCTGTGTTCAGGGTTAAACGTCTGGTTCCCCCACAATTGTATAGTTTATATGTGTTATTGATATCCAAAGGCTTATGTGAGAAATGTCTGTTTTCCCACAAGATTATTAACAAAAATATGTTTTATCGGCCTCACTGACATTTTTATGAACTGAATCCCTCATCTGTGATGCAATACTTCAATGGTTTTTTTTTTATTTCCTCTGTTTTGTTTTCTTCTTGTTTCTCTAACATTGTTGATTCTTACAATAGTTGATTTGAGATCAGCCGTGTATAACAAAAAAAATTTATGCTGAATTTAAATATTGCTTTCACTGTTTGATGCATTTGAGAGTGTATACGTGTTTGTGGGTGGGGGTGTGTGTGCATAAGTGTGTGTGTGTGTCCTCTCAGACTGGTGTAAACACCATACATGGTGATATTGCAAAGTTCAGTGTGGTTGTCAGTGTGTGGAGTTTATTTGGTGTGTGTGGTGTTGTTCACTGTTCATTTTATTGTTTCATTTGGAGTTGACATGCAACTAATCGCTCTTAAACCGTTGAGATTATCAGAGCACTGACAGTAATGTTGTCATTGTGTGGCATTTATCGTCAGCAAGAATAAACAAGATGGCTTTGATTGGAGTGGCGATTTCTCGATGAATGAAAAATTCAACTTAGTGACTCTTGACTACTATAAAATAATTGTCACAAACAAAATTACAATATTGACACTATAGTTGGGATAATGTTTGTCACTAGATATTGTAACTTTGAGATAATGTTTTGTCACAAGACATTATAGCTTGAATTGGGGTCATGTTTATTACAAGACATTGTAAGTGATTGGGGTCATGTTTGTTACAAGACATTATAGCTTGAATTGGGGTCATGTTTATCACAAGACATTGTAAGTGATTGGGGTCATGTTTGTTACAAGACATTATAGCTTGAATTGGGGTCATGTTTATCACAAGATATTGTAAGTTTGATTGGGGTCATGTCTATCACAAGACATTCTTCTCAGCATTATGGCTTCGATGTAACTAATATTTCTAACAAGATAAGAGTTAACAATACAGCCTTTTTATAACTTATTTCAAACTCTGTGTGAATATTTCCTCTAATAACTGTTAGTTCAAGATGGTCAGCTGGCTAGAACACAAACATACCGACTTTGTTGGCTATGATTGTTTAGTCCAAATAATATTGAATTCTTTGTGCTTCAAACATGTAAGCCACTGGAGCTGGTTTCATGTTGATGTTTCGACTGATTCCTTGAATTAATTTGTCTGGGATGCTTCATCTGATTTCATTAGTTAGTTTCTGATTCCTTGTGTTAATTCGTCTGGGATATTTCAGCTGTTTCCATGTAGGTCCGCATGGCCGAATGGGTAAGGACGTGTGTTCTTAAACATCCATTGTGCTGATTCTGAGGTAAGTGGTTCAACGCCTACACCGGACAGCTGGACTAAAATGTTGACCTGTCATCCTTGACTTGGGGATGTAAATTACAAGCACCTCTGAAGTCGGAGTGGGTTCGCCTGATGGCGAGCAACACTGTTGAAAGGGAAAGCTAATCCACACACAAAATTCAGTCCATCACTACTATATATAGTGTGTATGGACTACGCTTGAGTTCAAAGTGAGCAAGCCCCCCCCCCCCCCCCCAAAAAAAATTCTGATTCCTTGCGTTAATTCGTCTGGGATGTTTCAGCTGATTCCATTAGTTAGTTTCTGATTCCTTGCGTTAATTCATCTGGACTGTTTCAGCTGATTCCTTGCCCTAATTCTTCTGGAATGTTTCAGCTGATTCCATTAGTTAGTTTCTGATTCCTTGCGTTAATTTGTAAATTTGTATGTGATGTTTCAACTGATTCCATTAGTTTCTCTCAGAAATTGTGACTCCTCCTGCTGCTGCCAGTGATCTTGTAGTGTAGCCTAATCCTTCAACCAATACACGCCCAGCCATGCTGTCTGTTGCCTGCTTCTGCAGCCCTTTTCCCCCATGTCCTCTAGTGTTATAGTTATGTAACGGGTGTTGTTTCAGCGTAACCAGACAACAGTTACAGAATGTCAGGAAGTGTAAGACCAGCAAGTGGAACTTTATTGACTTGAACAAAAGAACTGTTACTCCACTACTTAATATTACATTTTAGTGTTATTTCAATTAGATGAAGTTGTATTTGCTATGCTAAGAAGATTACATTTTTTGGGGGGGAATGTATTTGATTGATTGTGTTTGAAATTTCTCTGATTTCTTTTTGTTTTGTTTTTTACATCAGAGAATAACCTGCGATATTTGTATGGGACAAAAAATTACATTTGTTGGGAATGTATTTCATTATGTTTGAAATCTTTGAAATTTTATTTTAACATCTGAGAATAATCTGCAATATTTGTATGGACAGTGAATTAATATGTTGTTTTCCAGCCGTAATTTCTAACCTAGAAAGAAGCTGGCAGCAACTGTTAATGCTGACAATGTTTGTGTGTAGTAGACATTCGTCAATCAACCATTATCATTAACAGACTCTGTGCTAAACAAAAAGTAGGTATGGACCAAAGAAAAATGAAAGACGGAAAATGGGAAGTAGGGTTATGTCACAGTTAATGGCGTAGACGTTGTTAGTATGGTAGTAGACATATTGAGTTATAAAACAATGACAACATTTCAGTGATATATATAAGCCCATGGCAGATAAGGAAGTCGCTTAAGACGGTTAATCATCCCATGGCATTTTAATTAGTTAATAAGTTATAGACAAAAGTCAGGGACCTGTTTACACACCTTCGACATGTGCTGCTAGAACCATATGTTCATAGGAACGGTATCACTGAAATCATGTCACAGGCTGCTCCATTATATACCTGTCCCAGGTGTGTGGGTGTGAGTATCACTGAAATCATGTCACAGGCTGCTCCATTATATACCTGTCCCAGGTGTGTGGGTGTGAGTATCACTGAAATCATGTCACAGGCTGCTCCATTATAAACCTGTCCCAGGTGTGTGGGTGTGAGTGGACCTCATGACAGTTTGAGAGCGTTGTTTGTTGTGTATTGTTGGAAATAACAAATCATGTATTGGCCGATTCCAGAACTATATCTCAAACAGATTCTATTACTAATACTATCACGATTGTTCCTAAAGTTGACATTTGTACTTCCTTGGAGATGTCATGTTGTTAATTGAATTGTTTTCTGTTTTGTTCATACTGTCCTGCACTTCCTGGGATGTTGTGAACATTTCATTCATGACATGCCCGCGAGTAAGACACGTGTATTTATTGCATAGATGCTCAGAAACATGCAAATAGGGGGGAGTCACTGTATCATATTGTAATTTTGAGTACGATTGTGTCCCATGTTGAAATCACCTGAGCGTACATGTCACCCCTGCTTGTAAATAATCTTATCGACTGTTGATGCATATCGTTGTATAAATCACCAAATTACAGCATCTCATGCCCTGACAAATAAACATTAAACCATTTGAGAAAAAAAAGTTTAAATGCAAGAATACCAGGTTGGATTTGTTTATTGCATGGTGAAAGTTGTCTCATTGTGCGTTTGTTAGACCAGTTTATGTTTATGTTTGTTGAATCAACGTGTATTTATCAAACATACACATAGAGAAAAACATGCTGGTAGTTTGGGAAACGAGCAGGCAGATAGCTTGGCTGGGATTGTACCGCTGGGTAGAGTATTGGTGCACAGATGTGTTTAGGGCATTGTGGGATCAAGTGGAGGAACATATAAATTACAATGACCTAGAGAGAATGATGCAGCAGGGAGTGACCAGAGGATCTGGCCTACACCCTGTACTTCAAGGAAAGGCCAGACTGGGCACAGAATTAGATTCCAGTTGGTATGATTAGTATTGCACTCTTCACTGGCTGATGAAGATGAGGACGGAGCACTTATAGAAATGTCCTGAGTGTGGTGATGTTGGTAATTAACTCAACATCTAAAGCTGGTTGAGTCTAGGAGGCTTCAACAGCCTGTCTCCTGCTCAGAAATGGTATGGTCCACCACTTCCAGTCGCAGGGCTGGACTGTTTTACACACAAATACATTGGTATCTGATATCACACGTCCTCCCAGATCTGCTGGGTAGCGAGTCTGGTTACCTAGCTTCTTAGATAAGGGTTTTTAACAGGTCTTGTGTGCAGATTGCTGAGGGTAAATACCCCAACACATTTGGGAATCACAAAGAGTAGGCTGTAAGAGGGCCACATCCCTGGCAAGATTGCTGGATGGCAAACATAACTGCCTGTAGGCATAGAGCCTGCAGGAAGTAAACATTGCACGTGACCTCCAGCCACAGCGGCATTCCGTTGGTTAGAGGAGACCACTGCAATACACATTGTCTTCATCACAGACTCAAGGAGTATGCTTAAGTAAGGTGGAGAAAGGAATGTTTTATGTGGGATGGCTATCCCTGCTTCAGAGGTCAGATTGTGAAAATTGTATGGATGTTTTGCCCTGGCCGTGCCGAGGGAGGGAAGGAGGGGGGTGGAATGAACAGGCTGATAAGCTGGCGAGGGATGCACACCTCTTGCTGGTAGATTACTTATGGACAAGGGAGAGGTGGAGAAGGCAGGGAAACAGATTAAGAACCCGTATGTGGAAAGAGTGGTATTGCGGGGGATGTTCAAGGGTTCTGGAAGAATCTCAAAACAGAGGGAAGACCAGGAAAACTTTCAATCAGATAGCGGTGGGAACGGTTAGTAGTGTGACTCTTTGCTGGCTGTTGAACAAGGGACAGAGCGCGTATGGGAATGTCCTGAGTGCAGTGATGTCGGTCTTAGCTCAACGCGTTGCCAAAGTTGGAAATGCTGGCTTCTGGTTTAGGGTGTTTGGTGACAAGGTGTAAGGTCTAGAGCAAGGGTGGCCAACCTTTTTAGCAGGCGGGCCAAATCTCAGAAATAATATTTCCTGCCGGGCCACTCACCAAATTTTTTTTTTTGTTGGTTAATTAAGCAAGCAAGCGTGCTACAGCCTCGACTACATCGTCGTTTCCCACTCCGCGGGCCGCATGCGGCCTGCGGGCCTCGTGTTTGCCACCCCTGGTCTAGAGGATGTGTTTATCACACTGTTTATGTTTAACATACCATGTGTTTATGTATATCACACAGACATGTGTTTATGTATATCACACAGACATGTGTTTATGTATATCACACAGACATGCGTTTATGTATAGCACACAGACATGCATTTATGTATAGCACACAGACATGCATTTATGTATAGCACACAGACATGTGTTTATGTATAGCACACAGACATGCGTTTATGTATAGCACACAGACATGCATTTATATATAGCACACAGACATGCGTTTATGTATAGCACACAGACATGCGTTTATGTATATCACACAGACATGTGTTTATATATATCACACAGACATGCGTTTATATATAGTACACAGACATGTGTTTATATATAGCACACAGATGTGTTTATATATAGCACACATACGTGTTTATGTATATCACAATGACATGTGTTTATGTATATCACAATGACATGTGTTTCCTTCCAGGGTGCATTTCTTTGAATACCTGCCTTTTTTTCCCGCGTTTCAATCCTGTTTCAGGATATTGCGGTCAACATCAGCATCTCTCAGCTGTATGTTGATTCCTAGGCTAGATTACGCTCATCAGCACGCCACGACTTTCTGAGCGACCGGCTCCATACTTTCATAAGTCACTGGTGCGACTCGAACCGCTTCCAATTCTCGTGCACTCACGTCAACCACGAGAGTATTCGGGATTACGGAGAAAGCTGCTAACTCCTCGGCCAGGGAGCCAGCATGAATACCTGCCTATAGCACTTTAAAATTGTATGTAAAATTCATTCTTAACTGATGCATCCTAATCGTTTATTGGTGTGTAACATTGGGTCAGATTCATATTTACTTTCAGTTTTTGTATGGTTCTAGCAGTTTTCATTATTCTAGAACTCACTAACCCCCCTCCCTCCCCTTTCCCCCCCCCCCCCCCCCCCCCCCCCACACACACACACACACACACTTTATTAGTGTCTTGTCTGTCTCTGTAGGGGTCACAGCTTCACTGTGGGAAGGACTTTCCTGTCTATGGACCGAGGATAGCACTGTTTCACCTGTGTTAAAAACTTGCTGCCTGCTCCCTTCCATGCTACTGGAACTATTAGTGTTGGAACTCTTCGCTGGCTGCTGAGGATGGGGACGGAGCGCTTATGGGAATGTCCCGAATACTGTGATGTCGGTTCCTAAATCACTCAATCAATCCCTTCCATCTTGTTTTCTATAATCCCAAAATACTAATCTTATAATTGTTCGTTTCCCCTGCCAATTCATACATAGTTCCAGGTGCCAGCCGATTCTGGGGATATTCCTTGGTGAAAGGAGATTAGTCGACCATCCAGACTCCTTAGCCTGGATATCGAGTTATAATTCTAGGAGATGAGCTTCCTGTACCTTGGGTGACTGAGCTGTCTTTTGAAGACTGAGCACAACCCACTACTGGCAACGCTGATCACATTCCGGTATGAACCTTGGGCCTTGTCCACGTCAGATTGGAAGCACTAGACTCTAGTTTCACTCTCGTTTGAGCTCGTCGGTGGTGCATATCATGACGAGCTGAAACGAGAGCGAAACTCGAGTTTCGAGCTTTCAATCTGACGCGGACAAGGCCCAAAGTTTGTGCCGTAATACGATCAGCGTTGCCCGTAGTGGGTCATGCTCAATCTTCAAAATGATTCTCTGTCATGGCTCTATAAATCATCTTAAGCTACTTCCCGTATCTGCCACGGGTTTATACTTATATATCTCCGGGATTATATATTGTCGAAATGTTGTCATTTCGTTATAATACAACATGTCTGCTATCATATTAACAATGTTTAAGTCATAACTGTGAAACATCCCTGCGTCCCATTTTCCGCCATCCATTTTTGTTTGGAAGTGACCTATATTTTGTTTGGCACAGAATCTGATAAAGGCGTACGTAGGGATCCTGTACTTTTTAGTTTACGTACTCTTCGCTTTCCTTGGGGTCTCGGCAACACACACGCAAGCTACTTTGTTGTAGATCTTTAATAGTATCATTTCCTCCATGGGCGTAAGAACAGCTGCCATCTGACAACCTAGCAAGTTAATGTACGAACATCAATGCCAAGTTTTGCTAGCCCACTGCCCTCTACGTATAAAACATGGTGTCTCTTTGGAGTCTGGGTCGCAGGTTTGTTGCTCCGTGCTAAAGCTGGTGTCTGACAGCTTCACCTCCGTGCTGGCGTCTAGGAGGGTGCGTGGCTTAGGTGCCGCACCGCAGGCTTCGCACCGGTCCATCCCGAAACTTCTGGCTCTGCCGATGAGCACCCGCTGCTTGACCCCCTGCCCGCATCTCTGCGCCGTCAAGTGAGAGCATGTAGTGCAAAACGATTTCGCCAACATCAGATGCAGACAAGTTTGTGTTTCCTTGGTGTCCCCGATATCTGAGGCCGTGACCTGTTGAGAGAAATCTTTTACCAGCTTCCTCTGTATCCGCGGAAGTGATTCACAGAGTTCTGTAAACCCACAGACCCAGTACCCACCGGGAAACAATCTGGTCTTCTTGCAGACATCCAGCCACAAGCAGAGGTCGGTTTGGGTGCATTTTGTGGGAGATATGTCCTCCTGGGCGACTTGTACCGAGAAGCCTCGAGTTTTCTTTGCGGCGTGTTTACTGTCCCAATCTGAAGAACATTCACAATCCGCCAGTGTGTGGTCCTTATAGGTGGATCTGGATCTCTGACAAAGGCAATGTCCGCAGATGACCCGGCCAGTCTTTTCTATCGCCTCTGTGTGGTCTTCGGTCTGAAGAAACTCCGAGACATTGATGTCTAGTGGCGAGACTTGTTGATCAACGCTCGGACACAGGGACCTGTAATACAGCAACAAATTAGTTATCAGCTACAAACCGACATCACTGCACTCAGGACATTCCCATACGAGCTCCGTCCCGTCGTTCAACAGCCAACGAAGAGTCACACTACTAATCGTTCCCACCGCTATCTGATTAAAAGTTCTCATCGTCTTCCCTCTCAGTTTTGAGATTCGTCCAGAACCCGCGCCGATCCCTCGCCATATCACCCTCTCCACATACGGTGAAAAATTCACCTGGTCAACTGTTGTTAATGTGTTACAGTAAGTAACAGTTCAGTAAGCTGGGGTATTGTAGTGGCTAGACGCTCGACTTTCGGTCCGATAATCATGGATTCGAATACACATCGGGACGGATTATTTAAAATTGACTTGTGCTGCCAGATTTTTTTTTTCAGCTGCACATCCCTTACAGGACGTTGCAGTCAACACCAGCATTTTTCAGCTGCTGTTGATGTTCTCGGCAAGATTATGCTCAGTAGTTTGCCATTGCTTTCTGAGGGACCGGCTCAAATTACCTCGTAAGTAACCAACGCGACGCGTTCAACTGCCGAATCTCGCGCAGTTGTGTTCCTCACGTGGATATACGGGATTACGGAGAAAGTCGTTAACCCCTCGGCCAGGCAGACCGACGCTCCCAGGTTACCTGATCAGAAATGAGTACCAGGAGATGTCTTGGGAAGCAAAGGCCGCCGACATAGTACTGACCACGTCATACCTCGAGTGCTGATTGGTCTATGCAATTATGGGTCTGGCACCACGTACCCGTGTGCCTTCTTCTTCTTCGTGGTCGTCGTGTCTGTTCTATAGTAGCAGCAGCAGCAGTAGTACGAGGGCGAGTCAATAAGTAAGTCATACAGTTCTGTGGGATGGCAGGTAAATGTAGTTGGTGTTTTCTACAGGTGTCATTATGTGACAGCAACATCGAATTTTATATTCCCATTCGTCAGATGGCGCTAGGTGTCGCATGCGCAAGCGCAGCGCGTAAACAAAATGGCGCCTGTACTTACGGAGTATGCAACCAAATAGCAACGTGCTGTTGTGCGTTGTTGTTGTTTTTGTTTTTATTTTTGTGGGCGAAAGGACTGCCTGCAAATGACATTCATAAGGAATTGCTGCCTGCTTATGCTGACAAATGTTTGTCCCGTAAAGCGGTGCATAACCGTGTAGAAAACATCCTTCTTCGCCTTGTGTTCAAAAATTCAAGGTTACGCCATCAGCAGGGAAGGTTATACTGACAGTCTTCTCGGATTGTCAAGGAGTGATTTTAACCAATTTTAAGAAGAAAGGTGACAATGTGAATTCTGATTCGTACTGTGAAGTTCTATCGATGCTTCATGATGTAATTCGAAGAAAACGTCCAGGACTGCTGACTAGAGGAGTGTTTCTTCTTCATGACAATTCCAGACCACATACGGCTCGATTAATTCAGGAGAAAATTAACCAACTAAGGTGGGAAGTTCTGGAACACCCACCTTACAGACCCGACTTAGCCCCTAGCGATTTCCACCTTTTTGGTCCACTGAAAATCCACCTTGGCGGGAGACATTTCGCGAATGACGCCGAAGTTGAATGTGAAGTGAAAACACAGTTCTATGCAGCCGGTTTGGGAGGACTGATAAAACAATGGGATAAGTGCATCAATGTTGGTGGAAATTATGTTGAGAAATAAAGGGACAATGTATGTATAAAAATAAACTGGTTTCAAGTTGTTATCATATTTAGTTATTCTTTTCTACAGCCATCTGTGACTAACTTATTGACTTCCCCTCGTTGTAGCAGCAGCATCAGCAGTAGTAGTAGTAGTAGTAGTAGTAGTAGTAGTAGTAGTAGTAGTAGTAGTAGTAGTAGTAGTAAAACAAGCTGATCAGCGCATAACTGCCTTTGAATATAAATGTTATAGACAAGTTCTAAGAATATCTTGGATAGAGAAAAGAACAAATGCACCAATGCGACAAGAACTAAATATTGAAGAAGCTTGGCTACTAAAAACGGTGAAACAATAAAAAAATTGAAATAGTTTGCTCACTTGAAACGTCATGAAAGTTTGGAGAGAATAATTATGAAGAAGTATATGCCCGGGAAGAGAAGAAGAGTACGGTCAAATAGAAGATCGGTGAAGGGTGTGGCAGATGATCATCAGGTGGGTGTATCGGACGCAGGATATCTTACTTATGACGTTTTCCGGATGGTTGTTACAGGAACGAAGTTCTGCAAGGGACATGCTAATGAATGAATGAGTAGTAGTAGTAGTAGTAGTAGTAGTAGTAGTAGTAGTAGTAGTAGTAGTAGTAGTAGTAGTAGTAGTAGTAGTAGTAGTAGCAGCAGCAGCAGTAGCAGCACCAGCAGCAGCTTTTAGTCCTTCACTTTGGGACGTAAATTACGGAGTCGGTTCGCCTGATGCCGATGGACACTGGTAATAGGGAAAGTAATCCACACGCAAAAATCAGTCTAGTGCACAAGAAGTAGAAGCATGTGTATGAACATGTTCAAAGCGAGCAATCGCAAAAAACTCTAAAGAAAATAAAGGAGTATCAGCAGCGGTAGTAGATGGCAGATATATTATGACAGCAGATCTAACAAACCTTACCACTTTTCACTGCACCTGACGTCTTCTCTGGGTCTAACTGCCTGGCAGCAGGTGCAGAAGGTATCATCCTTCGCCATCTTTGTTTTCTTCAGCTTGTAGTCGAACCGAGAGAAAGGCCCGACGGCCGTTAAGGAAGGTCCGGTTTGCGAATGCTCCAGCGAACTCATCTGCCACGGTTCGGTTTGCGTGCTGAAATGCGCATGTTGTTTTGTGGACACGATCGATGGTGATTGCTCACAGTCGCAAGAGTACGGGTGTTTGTGGGGGGTGACCGCCCGGATGCCACTGGACCGCCTCTGGGGCAGTTCTGGCGTCCGTAGCAGGAGGGTTTGGCTGGTCTGTACAGAAACAGTGGCCTGGATATCCGTCGCGTTGACTTGTGAATGACTGTCCTCTCTTTTTGATTTGACAGCGTTGACTTCACGGGTTTGTTTGTCACATTCGTTAGCAAGTGATATTGGGAGTTTCATGTGGCTTTTCCTATAGCAACGGCTATCTGTCTGCCCATTTGACAAACCTGCCCCGTCCTTCAACCCCGAACTTTGACTTTTGTCTTTCGGGGTTTTTTCTTTGTGTATACCATTAATGGCCGAGTGGGTTCTTGAAGATTTCCCATCTTTTCCGTGTTTGCGTTTATCGTCGGATGATTTGCTCTTGTCAGAAACGTGCGGATGTTTAGTGATATTCGGAAGTGAGCGGTTCATTTTTAATCGCACAACTATACAGTTACAGCGTGTCGAACTTTTCAATATTGCTGTATTCAGCCCCTAGGATTTATGACACAGTTCTTCGCTTACATTGTCAATAGTTTCAACAAGTACATTTGAAATTAACTGATAAGTTTAATTCTTTCCGTTTTGTTCCTGTAACATCATCTCTGGTGTTAGTCCTGATTTTTATTTGGTACTAGACATACACATTTATGAAGTCAAAAGAAATGTCTCATCTAGAATCATAAATAGTTATGCTGGGTATGAATTGCTGCCGAGCTACCCCCACAATGTTGGTTATTGTGTTAGAAACGGCGTGTGCGCACAATTTATGTGTCATCAATTTAATGTAAAGTTATAGCGGCTGAAATTAAGCCACTGGTTGAAGTAATTGTGGTAGTGCCACAAGTGCCGACCGAGCTGCATAGGTGTTAAACAATTCCTTACAACTACATGTGTGTAGTGTGATTGTTTGTTATAGTCCCGGTGTGGATAGATGATTTGTTGAAACCATACCTAGTATTTTATTCCGATTATAATATAGCTAGTATTTCAGTTCGTTTATAAAATATCTGCTACCTCGTTCCGATTATAATATAGCTAGTACTTCATTCCAATCATATATAGCTGTTACTTTATTCATATTAATTATAATTAGTATCACATTAGGTTTATAAAATAACTAGTCCCCCATTCAGATTATAACTTAACCAGAACAGATCCGCTAACAAACAGAACCAGGTGTTATGTGTGGAACCTTGCAAAGACATCCCATCCCATCTTTTGTCAGGTTCACACATTGATCACTTTTGGCGGTAACAACTTGACACCGGAAAGTCTGCTGTCGAATATCCCTGATGTTGTTTGTGGACGTCACTGCGCAATAAATAAATGGCAGTTGTTTATTTTCCACGGTAGCCTGTACGGAATAAGAATAGACCTTTATTCTGCAAACTGCGCCCTGTTTTAAATTTCAACAATTGGAAACGTGTTTGTGAAACAATAACGGAGAACGACCTAAGAAAACTTGCAGCTGTCTAGTTAACGTGTGTGTCTGTTTGATTGTTTATTTTGGCGAAAACACTAACCCAGCCTGGCAGGCTAAGACTAACAATGGCGAAAACCATTGGATAGAGTGACTGAGGCTAGGTCTGATGAGACCCCCTGAATAGCGTGACCAGTAAACCACAGACAAGCATAGGAACATTTGTGGCTACTTTTTTTAACTGGTCCTACAGGACAGCGGATACATCGACTGGTTGCTACAAACGCGATGATTTGATTTGGGCCCATGTGTTGATGCTCAGTTGCTTATCCCATCTAATGTTGGTGCAGTTTGTGTTCTGTTGGCGTTGTGCTTCATCTTCGCCGTGCCAGCATTTCTATGTTTCAGCAGAGAGGAGTGTCGTTCCGAGAAGATGTGTTCAGCTCGATGCGCTACCTGTTAACAGTTGTGTAAAATAGTAAATACAGCGTTATATACAACATATTACGAAGACTAGAAAGCTTGCATGTTCTAAACGTTTAGATCACTAACATAAATCTTGTTGTTTGCTATAAGTTTCCGATGTGGTCTTTGTTTTAGTTATAATCTGTCCAGAAATGAATGCCTTCATTCACGATCGATTATTTTGAAAACTGTCTCGTTATGAAATTTTTCCTGCCGGATTATATTTCCCCCCACCAAACGAATATGCCTTTGATAGGTCCAAAAGCAACTTAAATCATGGAAAGCGGCGACATTTCTTTGATGTTTTGGTGAAAAACTGGTGATTTCTCGCTAACAAACTTATTTTACAGTAATGCCCCGTTCCATTACGCGAGGCTCTTGTCATATGGCCAATCCCATGTCCCACGAGAATATTAACTATTCAACGCTATTTTTCCGTATGAAGACGTAACACATTTAATAATGTGCACTTCATCTCTGACCCGTAAATTATATACCACATATAAACAAACTGTGAAATCTGCTGCACAATCTCCAGAAGAAAATTTTTTTTGTTGGGTGGACATAATGATGAGGTTATATGCTAAATCTCATCATTTTCCCTCAGTTGGTTACTGAGATATGGAATTTTATATTGGGGCAGACAAAAATAAACAGACTATAGTTAGTTAGTTAGTTTAGTTAGTTAGTTTAGTTAGTTAGTTAGTTAGTTAGTTAGTTAGTTAGTTAGTTAGTTAGTTGGTTGGTTGGTTGGTTGGGTGGTTGGTTGGTTGGTTAGTTAGGTTCACGCCCAGTTCGTGACGAGAGTATCTATCTAGGCTCAGTTGAGTTGAGTCAAGAACAGACATAACGGCCCTGTGTTCATTGCCATACGTGCTCCGTCCTCATCCGAAACAGCGAAGAGTCCCAAAACTAATGGTACCAGTAGCAGTCTTATTATGTGATCATCCCTGAGTATCTACCAGATCCTCTGCTCACTCCCTGCAGCACCATTCTCTCCAGGCCGTGATGATCTATCTATTATTCTTCACTATGCACGTGATCCCAAAGGGCCCGACCCCATCTGCCTTATCATGCATCAATACTCCGCCAAGGGTGCAGACCCAGCTAATCTGTCCGCCTGCTCGCTTCCCCTCCAGCCAGCGGAACGCCGACGTCACTTCCTCCACCTCCATTCCCAGACTAGATGTGGTATCATACGCCAGGTTCTCCTGCATCAAACACAATCCACCAACCTTTGCCACGAACTCCCAAGCACTTCTTTCCCCTCATAACACAGAGCCAACCGTGTAGATGATTACATCGTCTGGTCGCGAATTGGCATGGATCAATTGTTGCACCTGCTATTCATCCCAACCTGCTGTCCAACTCCTACATTACCGATCCCATGTGATTATGACCTTCGACATGATTGACATTTTCTCTGACAACCTCGTCTGTCTAATCTCATCTTATTCATCTTGTAACTTGCGGTGTCGAGATGAAGCATAAACAGCGGAAGTGTGCGCGTTTATGGGCTCCATATAACGAGCTTCCCATGGATTATGTTATTCACTCTGTCCATCGCGGCTTTTTCTTCTAGTTCCATTGACAACCTGTGCTCATAAAATGGAAAACTGCTAATGCTCGAGAATGTTAAGCGCATGGCGTAATACCGAATGGTTTTTAGTTAAAAATAAAAAATAATAAAATAAATTTAAAAACAAAACGATAGGCATAACACTATGAAAGAAGAAAGAAACGCCAAAATCTAACATCCAAGTAAATGGGAAAATTCTTAAATAACTTTCTCGGGATAGTCATAATATTGTGTGTATGTTGCATTCTGAAGATAATTACAAGAATCGCTATGGCAAAGGTGGCTTTGTGCACCATCGAAAATATACTGACCAATAAAGTTGCAAATTAAACGTTGAAGTGCTATACAGAACATATACTGCTATAATCATGTAAATGACGCGAAACGTGTGCAATAGGCAGACAGACTGAGAAACAGATAATGGCAGTGGAAATGTGGTTTATGGGAGAAATGCCAAAAATATCATGGACAGACAGAAAAACAAATGAGACAGCTATGAAATAAACAAACAAAATCCGTAAATTAATTAGAGAAATTATACGTAGACAGCGAAGATTTTGTGGACACATTATGAAGAGAAATAAAACTGAAAAACTTACTGACAGCTGACAAAACTAATGTGAAAAGAAGAAGGGGAAGGTCAAGAGAAAAATACCTGGATATCTTGGTCACGCGGCATAATTAATAAGGACAAGAACACGGAGGTGATCCACGACTTTGGTGATCGTGCGAGATGGCGAACAATGATCACACACGCTTATTGGCATGGCACATGACGATGATGATATGACTACATGGCCAATATACAACAATAGGATAGTCCTTGGCCGCTTGTTTGTCGTTTATGTTTACATACCAGCTGGAGCTATGTTTACCTGTTTCCCTTTGTTTACTAAGAACGCATCAAAGAGGTTTAAATACCGGCCATTTTCTTCCTGCTTACTTTTTTGATGACGTGGTACTCATGAAGTCATGGACCATTTCACAATCTCTCTCTCTCTCTCTCTCTCTCTCTCTCTCTCTCTCTCTCTCTCTCTCTCTCTCTCTCTCTCTCTCTCTCTGGCACTTTACCGTCTTGACAAATGATAGTTTGTTATATTGTTCTTCAAAAAAGGCATAATAACTACAACCGATGACAGTAAAACCAGGGATGGAGTTATTCCTCTTCATCGCAAAAAGCCAGGGCTGAGTTGTAGAGACCTTGTGTTACCCATGCAACATTATCCCCTGGGCCTGCCTAGTTTATTCTAGAGGAAAGGTAACGCTAATACATCTGAAACAAGACAAGCTGCAGAAGCTGCATGATCAGCAAAGCAATGCTCTAACTGTCCTGTCCGCCTGTTGGAGCTTCAATATTAGACGATTTGCAAATCAAAGCTTAAGGCCTGGTCTGTCTTTAGATTGCATTTCACAATAACTTAAGATGAAAATCGTTTTTATTTTTTTTTATTTATTTTAACCAAATAAAACTTACAGACTGGGAAAGTTATAGGGGAGAAGAAGCAGAGGGAAATGAAGGTGTTGGACAGCTTGACTTCCTGGCATGGCGGTACATCGGTATCAGAAATGACTGGTAGCACAAAGGCATAAGGTTATGGACAGGTATGATCATCAATGCCACACGACACGGACTGTAAGAAGAAGAAAGACTACAGACACACTGGGAATATCGTGAAAGAGGAAGATGAGTCTACAAGATCTGATCATCCAAGAAAGCTAGCTCAATACAGAGTGGTGTCTTGGCCACTGAAATACTTTGGCTGTACTAGACATCACATCGGAATTAAAAGAACAGTCATGGAACCACGATGGAACCATGGCAGTTTCCGAGACATGAGGCGGGGGTTAACCGAAAGGAAGATAGGAACGGAGTATTGACAACACCTCGGGCAAGAAAATGCACGAGCCAGGGAAAATGGGGAAAGATCGAGAATCGTGTTGGTGGGTTGTAGTGAGTACGACGTCCTGCAGAGAGCCCGCTACATGGCGATGATGTTGATTATGATTGTGATGGCGGTGGTGGTGATGGTGATGATGATGACGGTGACGTTGATGATGATGATGATGATGATGATGATGATGTGGGCGGTCATGTTCTGCCATCTCACTCGATCACCAGAATCGTGGATCAGCTCTGTGTTCCTGTCTCGACCATTCCACGTGGCCAAGCCATCCAGGTATTTGCTTCTAGGTCTTCCCCTTGGTCTCTTCCCTTTGATCTTCCCAGTTGTCACCAAGTTCTCCAGTTCATTTCTTCTCATAACACGCCCAAAACTCTAATAAGTTTACGATCTTCATTTGTATATATATATATAAATGACCGTAGACCCTGAGATAGACCAAGAAGACGGTGGAGAGATAATATATATACAGACCTACAAGCACTTGGAATCAGCGACTGGCAAGAGAAGGTCAACCAGAGAGACGAATGGAGACGGATTGTATCTGCAGCAAAGAACCTCAATGGCTCGGAACGCTGAAGAAGACAAAGAATATATATGTGGGGTATATGCCTGGGAAGAGAGGAAGAGGAAGGCCAAAGAGAAGATGGGTGCGGGATGTGGCGGATGATCACCAGATGCGTGTTGTTATGGTAGCGAGATTCTGCAAAGGACATGCTACTGAATGAATGAATGAATGATGAACGAATGATCGAACGAACGAACAAACTTTGCTTTCAAAGGGTAACAAATTGGGCACGCAGGCCCGTCTTACATTCGGCCCTTCCAATCACTCATCTTTCGTTCATCAATAGTGCACGATACATTGACATAGGAAAAAAACATTGTAAACATAAACAATGCATATTACAATATTATGAGACACATCCCCCACCCACCTCACACCTCCACCCACCACACATCCCCCACAAACATCCCCTACCTACACACACACACCCAGGCACACATAATTCCCCCACCCGTCCATCACCCACACACATCCACCCACACGCACACACACATCCCCCATCCACTGACACACAACCCAGGCACACATACATGCACCAACTCACTCATCCCCACCCACACATCCCCCACCTACACGCATCTCCCAACCCATTCCATAACCTACACACACCCACCCACACACCCCCAACCACCCAGCCAAGCACACATCCCTCAACCACACATCGCCCACCCACACATACCCACACACACACATCTCCCCGCCACCCCACACATCCCGAACCACCCACCTACACTTGCCGCACCCACACACACATATCCCCACTTACACACATTCCCCCACCCACACAATCTCCCCCTCTCTCTCACACATCCCGCACCCATCCACACACACATCCCCCACACATCCCTCAACCCCCCGGGAAGGTTAAAACAGTCAACAAATGCCCGCAGAAGTCGGATGTGTCGGCCTAACGGCGCAAGAACGCAGCTCTGCTGTAAACAGGCACAACGCATTCACATCCGAAAAAAAACTCAGGATGAACGCAGAAGAAGAAGAAGAAGATCCCTCAACCTACACACACTCACCCACCCACACATCTTCCACCAACCCCCCACCCACACATCCCTTAACCACACACAACCCCCACCCACACACGCCTCACCCATACACATATATCGCCATCCACACATATATCTCCTCACAGATACACACATCCCCCACAAACATCACCCACCCACACATCCCCACCCACACACACATCTCTCCACCCACCAACACAACCGTCATCCACCCACACACACTTCCCACCCACACACACCCCACCACACCCCACCCATACACAAATCTCCCACCCACACACACATCCACCCATACACACATCCCCCACACCACCTACACACACCCCACACACACACTCACACACCCACACCCATCCACATCCACACATCCCACTACTCACCAACACCCACACACCCTCACCCCTCAAACACATAATCCAACCCACACATCCCCACTCACAAACACATCTCTACCCACCCTCACATTTCCCCACCCACTCTCGCATCCCCTCACGCACACACACACATCCCTCACCCACACATCTCCCCACCAACCCACACACCCCCAACCCGCACACACACACCCCACTCACATACACACATCCCACACCCACACACATCCCCACCCATACACCCATCCCCCAACCCACACACACATCTTCCCACACCTCCACACATACTACCATCACACACATATATCGCCCACAAACACCTCACACACACATCCCCAGACACTCACGCCGACACACACATCCCCTACCCGCACACACATCCTCAACCCACATACAAACATCCACCCACCCACACCCCCAACACATACCCCCCCCCCCCCCCCAACACACACACACACACACACACACTGAATGTTATGTTATGTTATGTTATGTTACCACCATCGACAACTTTGCACTTTGGGTGACGCCATACGTGCTCAGTCCTTCTATGAAACAACCATCTCAAAGTATCTCTACTCACTGTCCCCATGGGGAGTTGGCTGTAAGAAGAAGACGGCAGCATCCATGTGCTTGGCCAGGCTTCACCCCCAATTCATGTAATCGAACTAATGCCAAAGACTCGTTGCTATCGGCCAGCTGAGTCCGTACTGCGTTGACGATATCGGCCCTGTCCATGCTTCTTCCTGTATGTATTGGTGCATTGTTTGCCAACTGGTCCCCTCGATATTTACACGGTGTGTCCTGGTGCGAATATCCAAGTCAGTGGTGTGCGGGGTGACTTTTGAATGCTGTCTACCCATTCAGCGCAGAACTGTCTTTTGCCATTTTCTGTAGCATGTTCGTGACGTTTGATATAATAATCGCCAGTGTGTCTTCTTGGTCTGTTGTCTATAGAGTCTGATATAATAATCGCCAGTGTGGCTTCTTGTTTTGCTGTCTATAGAGTATGATATAATAATAGCCAGTGTGGCTTCTTGGTCTGCTGTCAATAGTCTGATATAATAATAGCCAGTGTGGCTTCTTGGTCTGCTGTCAATAGTCTGATATAATAATCGCCAGTGTGGCTTCTTGTTCTGCTGTCTATAGAGTCTGATATAATAATAGCCAGTGTGGCTTCTTGTTCTGCTGTCAATAGTCTGATATAATAATCGCCAGTGTGGCTTCTTGGTCTGCTGTCTATAGAGTCTGATATAATAATAGTCAGTGTGGCTTCTTGGTCTGCTGTCTATAGAGTCTGATATAATAATAGCCAGTGTGGCTTCTTGGTCTGCTGTCAATAGTCTGATATAATAATCGCCAGTGTGGCTTCTTGGTCTGCTGTCTATAGAGTCTGATATAATAATCGGCAGTGTGGCTTCTTGGTCTGCTGTCAATAGTCTGATATAATAATCGCCAGTGTGGCTTCTTGGTCTGCTGTCTATAGTCTGATATAATAATCGCCAGTGTGGCTTCTTGTTCTGCTGTCAATAGTCTGATATAATAATCGCCAGTGTGGCTTCTTGGTCTGCTGTCAATAGTCTGATATAATAATCGCCAGTGTGGCTTCTTGGTCTGCTGTCTATAGTCTGATATAATAATCGCCAGTGTGGCTTCTTGGTCTGCTGTCTATAGAGTCTGATATAATGATCGGAAGTGTGGCTTCTTGTTCTGCTGTCTATAGAGTCTGATATAATGATCGCCAGTGTGGCTTCTTGTTCTGCTGTCTATAGAGTCTGATATAATGATCGGAAGTGTGGCTTCTTGTTCTGCTGTCTATAGAGTCTGATATAATGATCGGAAGTGTGGCTTCTTGTTCTGCTGTCTATAGAGTCTGATATAATGATCGGAAGTGTGGCTTCTTGTTATGCTGTCTATAGAGTCTGATATAATGATCGCCAGTGTGGCTTCTTGTTCTGCTGTCTATAGAGTCTGATATAATGATCGGAAGTGTGGCTTCTTGTTCTGCTGTCTATAGAGTCTGATATAATGATCGCCAGTATGGCTTCTTGTTCTGCTGTCTATAGAGTCTGATATAATGATCGGAAGTGTGGCTTCTTGTTCTGCTGTCTATAGAGTCTGATATAATGATCGGAAGTGTGGCTTCTTGATCTGCTGTCTATGGAGTCTGATATAATGATCGGAAGTGTGGCTTCTTGTTCTGCTGTCTATAGAGTCTGATATAATGATCGGAAGTGTGGCTTCTTGTTCTGCTGTCTATAGAGTCTGATATAATGATCGCCAGTGTGGCTTCTTGATCTGCTGTCTATAGAGTCTGATATAATGATCGGAAGTGTGGCTTCTTGTTCTGCTGTCTATAGAGTCTGATATAATGATCGCCAGTATGGCTTCTTGTTCTGCTGTCTATAGAGTCTGATATAATGATCGGAAGTGTGGCTTCTTGTTCTGCTGTCTATAGAGTCTGATATAATAATAGCCAGTGTGGCTTCTTGTTCTGCTGTCTATAGAGTCTGATATAATGATCGGAAGTGTGGCTTCTTGATCTGCTGTCTATAGAGTCTGATATAATGATCGGAAGTGTGGCTTCTTGTTCTGCTGTCTATAGAGTCTGATATAATGATCGGAAGTGTGGCTTCTTGATCTGCTGTCTATAGAGTCTGATATAATGATCGGAAGTGTGGCTTCTTGTTCTGCTGTCTATAGAGTCTGATATAATGATCGGAAGTGTGGCTTCTTGATCTGCTGTCTATGGAGTCTGATATAATGATCGGAAGTGTGGCTTCTTGTTCTGCTGTCTATGGAGTCTGATATAATGATCGGAAATGTGGCTTCTTGTCCTGCTGGCCATGCAACCGCTCTGGAGGCGGCAGTGACCTCCATGGTTATGCTTGAAATAGTGGCCAGGTGTGTGCTGCTATCCCCTTTGTTCTCCGCATCCTTTGTCCTGTGTATGGACATCGCTGATATTGGCGATGAGCAGTAGAATTTCCTCCAGATATGATTGGGATGATGGTGATGGTGATTATGTCCATAATGATGTTAAGGGTTTATGATCATGGCGATGATGGTTCATAATGATGCTAAGGGTTTATGATGATGGCGATGCTATTTATAATGATGGTGTTCATAATGATGACGATGATGTTCATAAGGGTGCATGATGATGGCGATGTTGTTCATAATGGTGGTGAGGGTTCTTGGTGGTGGCGACGATGTTCACGATGAGGGCGATGATGTTCATAATGATGTTACGAGTTCATGATGATGTTACGAGTTCATAATGATGTTACGAGTTCATGATGATGTTACGAGTTCATGATGATGTTACGAGTTCATGATGATGTTACGAGTTCATGATGATGTTACGAGTTCATGATGATGTTACGAGTTCATGATGATGTTACGAGTTCATGATGATGTTACGAGTTCATGATGATGTTACGAGTTCATGATGATGTACGAGTTCATGATGATGTTACGAGTTCATGATGATGTTACGAGTTCATGATGATGTTACGAGTTCATGATGATGTTACGAGTTCATGATGATGTTACGAGTTCATGATGATGGCGATGATGTACAAGTTGATGACGATGATGTTCTTAATGAAGTTAAATTTTCGTGATGTTGGCGATGATGTTCATGATGATGTTACGAATTCATGATGATGTTAAGGATTCATAATGACGGTGATGATGTTCATAATAATTTAAACGATTTATAATAATGGTGATTATGTTCATAATAATGTTCAGGATTCATAATGAGGGTGATGATGTTCATAATAATGTTAAGGGTTCATAATGATGTAGAAGATTATTTTCGTGAATATAAATGTTATAGTCGAGCTCTAAGAATATCTTGGGTAAAGAAAAGAACAAATGCATCCATACTTCAAGAGCTGAATATTGAAGACGGTTAGCTACTAAATACGATAAATCAAAGAAAATTGAAATATTTTGGTCACTTGAAATGTCACGAAAATTTGGAGAGAACAATAATGGAGGGGTATATGCCTGGGAAGATAGGAAGAGGAAGGCCAAAGAGACGATGGGTGCAGGCTGTGGCGGATGATCTCCAGATGGGTGTATCGGAAGCGGGACATCTTGCTTATGGTCGAAAGGTTTTCTGGAAGGTTATTATGGGAGCGAGGCTCTGTAAGGGACATGCTACTGAATGAATGAATGATATTCGTGATGATGGCGATGCTGTTCATAATGATGTTAAGGGTTCATGATGATGGCAATGATGTTCGTGATGATGGCTATTATGAATATCAGTATGATGATATTGATGATAATGACGATGATTAAGAAGACGAGGAGAGCGAGTACGATGGTAGTGATGAAGACGAGGGTAGTCAGGATGATGATGGTGATGAGATGGATGATTGATGATGATGATTGATGATGATGATTGATGATGATGATTGATGATTGATGATGATGATTGATGATGATGATGATTGATGATGATGATTGATGATGATGATTGATTGATGATTGATGATGATGATGATTGATGATGATGATTGATGATGATGATTGATGATGATGATGATGATGATGATGATTGATGATGATTGATGATGATGATGATTGATGATTGATGATGATGATTGATGATGATGATGATTGATGATGATGATTGATGATGATGATTGATGATGATGATTGATGATTATGATTGATGATTATGATTGATGATGATGATTGATGATGATGATTGATGATGATGATTGATTATGATGATGATGATTGATGATGATGATGATTGATGATGATGATTGATGATGATTGATGATGATGATGATTGATGATGATTGATGATGATGATTGATGATGATTGATGATTGATGGTGATGATGATTGATGATGATGATGATGATTGATGATGATGATTGATGATGATGATTGATGATGATGATGATTGATGATGATGATGATGATGATGATGATGATGATGATTGATGATGATTGATGATGATGATGATGATGATGATGATTGATGATGATTGATGATGATGATGATGATGTGATGATGATGATGGATGATGGATGATGATGGATGATGGGTGATGGATGATGGGTGATGGATGATGATGGATGATGATGGATGATGATGGATGATGATGATGGATGATGATGATGGATGGATGGATGATGGATGATGATGATGATGATGATGGATGATGGATGGATGATGGATGGATGATGGATGGACGATGGATGGATGATGGATGATGGATGATGGGTGATTGATGATGATTGATGATGATTGATGATGATTGATGATGATGATGATTGATGATGATTGGTGATGATTGGTGATGATTGATGATGATTGAGATGATGATGAGATGATGATGATGATGATGATGATGATGATGGATGATGGATGATGGATGATTGATGATTGATGATGATTGATGATTGATGATGATGATGATGATGATGATGATGATGATGATGATGATGATGATGATGATGATGATGATGATGATGATGATGATGATGATGATGATGATGATGATGATGATGATGATGATGATGATGATGATATGTATTATGATGACATTGATGATG
This sequence comes from Cepaea nemoralis, assembly GCA_014155875.1. NCBI lineage: Eukaryota > Metazoa > Mollusca > Gastropoda > Stylommatophora > Helicidae > Cepaea > Cepaea nemoralis. The sequence goes on along the minus strand of JACEFZ010021966.1, from coordinate 38,522 downwards.
ACTGTGTGACACGAAACGACAGATTTCTGAAAATAGCCTTCAATATACATGCAAACCTCATTTATCGTGCATTTATGTTCTTTATTTGCATATTTTTCTTTGTATTACGCAACATCTTACAAAGGACGCGTTCTCTGACCTTTCTGTAGATACAATCTTGTTTAAATACATAAGCATATCAAATCTGTGATTTAATTTCTCAATCTCGACTATATGGATACTTGCTTTTTTTTATTTTTTTTTTTTATTTGCCCTGCAAACACAAATGATACATTAGGCAGCAAATGGCTTAATGACTTCAAACTATGTCCCAATCAACTCAATAAAATACACAGCAAAATAGTTTATTGGATGTAGCAATTATGTCAACTAAGTATGCAGCCAGTGAGCTCAACTGATGTAGCAATAATATCAACTATGTATGTAGCCAGTGAGTTCAAGCCATATAGCAACAATATCAACTATGTATGCAGATAATGAGTTCGACGATATAGCAATAATATCAACTGTCAGACAATGAGTTCAACCGATGTAGCAATAAAATCAACTATGTATGCAGACAGTGAGTTCAACCGATCTAGCAAACATCTCAATTAATCGTATAGTAAACAAGATGAAGTTGTTATAGCATCAACTCTAAGTGTGAGGCACATGAATTCATCTGATGTAGCAATCAACGACGCTAACTACGTAGCGAATAGCTTCAATAGATGTAGCAATCGAATTCACAAATTAGGCAACTAATCGCGTGTGTGCTACCAGGGCCCATCTGCTGCCTAAACGTGTGAAACGTGGGCTACATACAGGCGTCATGCAAAGAAGCTTCACAACTTCCATACAGTATGTTTCAGAAAAATCATGAACATCGCGGACACTGTCGTTCCAGGCAGAGCTGATATCCCTGCATGGTTAAATCCTGAAGACGACCCAAACTCGCTGGGTAGGTCATTTAGTCCGAATGCCAGACCATCGGCTTCTAAAAAATAATTATTCATTGTGAGATACAGACGGCAGACGTTTTCCAGGAGTGAAGAAAAACGCTACAAGGAACCGCTTAAGATATCACATAAGGCCTTCGACATATGGGAGGCCGTCACACAAGACCGAATCACCTGGCGTGCATCCATCCGGGCAAGCGTGGTGACTTGCGAGACATCCAGAAATACGGCAGCTGAACAGCGGGAACAAGCCAAAAAGGCTCGATTAACAGGACTTCATCTGCAGAGAATGCCCAAGATATTTCCTGGTCTGAATCGGACTTACAAGTCATCTCCGGGCCCACAAATTACCAAACACAACGCCATGGCAGGTGAAAGGAATGGGCTTCATCATCTGTGACCGACGAACTAACACCAGAGGAGGCAAAGAATGGTAACACTATGACCAACAAGCCAAGTCAAAAGAGGCGATCTAAGAAAGGTTGGAGAGTGGCTGGCTACCCCATCTCATAGAACACTTTAGCTGCAAAGTCCAACCAGTCATAGAAGGGCGATTAAAGACAAGAAAAACAAACAAGAGGAGTCTTCATAGTTTCAGGAAATATGTGAAAGTCAAAAGAAATTAAATCTGAAACCAAATATAGAAAATTTCACTCTAATATTAAGAGCGGAATATTGAAGAAGGTTGGCTATTAAAGACGATAGAACAAAGAAAATTGAAATATTTTGGTGACTTGAAACGTCATGAAAGTTTAGAGAGAACAATAATGGAGGGGTGTATGTCCAGGAAGAGTGGAAGAGGAAGGCCAAAGAAAAGATGGGTGCAGGACGTGGCGGGTGATCTCCAGATCGGTGTGTCGGTGGCAGGACATATTGCTCATGGTCGAGGGGTTTTCCGGAAGGTTGTTATGGGAGCGCGGCTCTGCAAAGGAGATGCTACTGAATGAATGAATGGACGAATGAATGAATGAATGAATGAATGAATGAATATCAAGAGGAAAGACCAGGCGAACATAGTATTGGTACTATTCGCTGGCTGTTGCGGATGAGGGCAGAGCATTATGGGAATGCCCCGAGTGCTGTGATGTCGGTTCTTGACTCAACTCATCTCGAATATCAAATCAGTACTGCTGTGTGGATCAGAAACATGTAGAACGAATAATGAAATTACTAATATACTACAAGAGGTTAATTAAATGGCACCTGCGCAGAACGGAAGAACTAAAATGGTAGAAATGAATCGCCAGTGTGGTGAGCGAACACTAATTAACTGGCACCTGCGCAGAACAGAATAACTAAAATGGTAGAAATGAATCGCCAGTGTGGTGAGCGAGGAACGGACTAAACAACCCCCCTCAACCAAAATACACGGAAACGCCGCTGGTACTGGACAGGACATACATTGGGAGAAACTGTCCATAGTTTAACTAGAAAATGTTTTTTTTTCTGGAACTAACAGGGCAGCAGAAATAAAGAGAGGCATAAAAACATACGAAGAAGACAAATACACAAATTATTAATATGGGGAAAGAATTTAAGGAGTTGTTGGAGACAACATTGGATAGGAGTAGGAGAGTTTTGCTGGAGTTACTGAAAGCCTGTGTTGCATTGGGAGGTACATTGCAAAATACGAAGAATTCGGCGAATGAGTTGAAACAATGTGACACATATTCCGCAGCCAATGAGCTCAACCGATGTAGGAATCAACTGTAACGAACACGGTGCGAATAACTCTAACATTTGTAGCAATCAACTGTACTAAGTGTGTAGCCAATGAGATCAGCCGATACCGCAGTCATCTGCACAAAACACGCTAGTGACTTCAACTAGTGTAGCAATCAACTCTACTAAGTGCTCATTGAATGAATTCAGCTGATATAGCAATCAACTGCACTGAACACATAGAAAACTACCTCAACAAGTGTTGCAATCAACACCACTTAGTGCATAGCGAATGAGCTAGACCGATGTAGCAATCAACTGCACCAAACACGTAGAGAATGACTTTAATAAGCGTAGCCGCCAACACCACTAGGTGCTTATTGAATTAGATCAACTGATGTATCATTCAACTGCACTACACATGTAGCGAATGAGATCAACTGATGAAGTAACCAACTACACTAAACACGCAGCGAATGAGATCAAATGATGTAGCAATCAACTGCACTAAACACGTAGCGAAAGAGATCAACTGATGTATCATTCAACTGCACTAAACACGTAGCGAATGAAATCAACTGATGAAGTAACCAACTACACTAAACACGCAGCGAATGAGATCAAATGATGTAGCAATCAACTGCACTAAACACGTAGCGAAAGAGATCAGCTAATGTAGCAATCAACTGCACTAAACGTGTAGCTAATGACATCAACCGATGTAGCAATCAACTGCACCAAACATGTAGTGAATGACTTGAATAAGCGTAGCAGTCAACACCACTAGGTGATTATTGAATTAGATCAACTTATGTAGTACTCAACTGCACTAAACACGCAGCGAATGAGATAAAGTGATGCAGTAACCAAATGCACTAAACACGTAGCGAATGAGCACTCAACTGCACTAAACACGTAGCGAATGAGATCAGTCGATGCAACAATTACTCGCATGCGCCTTAATTAATAAGGAAACACCGACCGCTTCGAGAGGTGAGGTCACGCAGTGGCAAGCATGCTTGCCCGCCGGCCCGATGATCGTGTGTTCGCATCCACATGGAGGTTGTAATTGTTTATTAAACTGAACTGGACTCCACGGTCGATCCAACCCTAAACGGGTGCCAGAATATGTTTGGGAAGTAAGGGCGGCAGGTGTGACATTGCCCCCTTATTGATATAGACACAAATATTGTATATCTAGTTTGAAGCTAATGTTTGCGATAACTCATTTCTTGACTGCGTCCAAGAATTCATTCCCAAAATAAGCTTCTAGCCACGAAGAGTTAGTATATAATAAAGCGACGTTGGGCCGAACTCTTGGCCCGCTTAAATAAGTTTTGGTCTTCGGATCGCTGCCGTTTGTAGCCCACAACTGTTGCTACTTGTTTATCATCTTTGACTCTTGCTTGGTCTTCTTCTTCGTCAGAGTCGCCTGTTTCTTCCACATCTCGGTCCTGGCTGCTGTTTCCGCCTAGGATGCGGTTTTTGTATTTCGCTTGCCAGTGATCTAGACATAAATGGTGTGATAAACGTGTCTTTGTTTGTCATTGAACCAGACATAAATGGCGTGATAAACTTGTGTTTGCTTATCAATGATCTAGACATAAATGATGTGATAAACGTGTCTTTGTTTGTCATTGATCTAGAAATGCTTGCTTGCTTGCTTGCTTGTTTCGTTGGCTTGAGCTCCAACGCGAAGTCCAGTATGCCGGATGAAGGCATCCCGTTGTCCAACATCAGTGTGATTTCATACAGGACCTGAGGTCTGCGTGAGTATCCGTTGTCCCATGTCTGGCTTATTGGTGTGCAGAATGGTGGTTCCTCGCCATACAGGCAGACACTCTCCGACTTCGGAGGAATCGGCGATCCTACTGACTTTCTATTTTGTTCCATGGCTTTAGCCAGGACCCCGAAGAGACCTGTTGCCCAGGACGCTAGACGAGGACACGTCAATAGGTCTTGGTCAGTATATAACCCGGCTTTGGTGCCTTGGAAACACCTCTGTGTCCCGTCTAGACATAAATAGCGTAATAAACGTATGTTTGCTTGTCATTGATCTAGCATAGGTAGTGTTATAAACGTGTCTTTTTTGTCAGTTATCTAAAAAAAAATAGTGCAATAAACGTGTCTTTGTTTGTCATTAATATAGACATAAATAGCGTAATAAACATACGTTTGTTTCTCATTGATCTGGACATAAATAGTGTAATAAACGTATGTCTACTTGCCTTTAATTTAGACAATGTGCAATAAACGTAAGCTTGTTTATCAATGATCTAGACATAACAGTGTAATAAACGTACGATTGTTTATCGTTGATCTAGACATCATTGGCACCTTGCCGTCTTGAAAGACGATAGTTTGTAAGACCAGGGATGGAGTTATACCTCTACATAGCACAAAGCCTGGGCTGAAATACAGAGACCATGTCTTGCCCATGCAGTATGATCCCTCTCTCGGCCTGCCTAGTTCCCTCCAGAGGAAAGGTAACCCCAATACATCTGGAACAAGACAAGCTGCAGAAGCTGCCGAATCAGCAGAGCAAAATTCTAACTGTCCGCCTGTCAGAGCTTCGATCCTAGACCAGTTGCCAGCCAACGCATAGGGCCTGGTCTGCCCTGCCATGACATTTTGTCTTTAGGTTGCATTTACTCGCACCTGGATATCTAGACATAAGTCGGATCGGGATAATTCGGGAGTCTCCGTGGCAAAGTGGTCAAGCCGATTGCCTCGCACTCGGGAGGTTGTGGGTTCGATTCCCGGCTACGTCTTTCGGTTCATTAGTGCATTTTTCTCTGAGATTCCTGGGGGTCCTCGCCGGAGCCTCGGAGTTCGTGCTTTGTGCGACGTTTTCGGCAGGCCATCCTGCTGAAAGAGACCGAGACATATGGGATAAAACCCGGTGCAATGAAGTCGATCCTCTCGACTTTTAAGACTTTTTATCTAGACATACATGATGTGACAAACATGTCTTTGTCATTGGTCTAGACATAAGTAGTGTAATACACGCGTCTTTATTTGTCATTGATCTAGACTATTCTAGATAAAGTGTAATAAACGTGTGTTTGTTTGTCATTGATTCAGAAAATGTGTAATAAACGTTTGATTGCTTATAATTAATCTCGACATATAGTTTAATATATGGGTTCCAAATGTTGCTGTATGTAGCCGAGGCGCGGTGTTGGGGTGAGCGCCCAACATTGCTCAAATACCTCAATGGCTCGTGAATACATAACCTATGCAGCAAAAGTCCAACTCCTGGCCTTCACGTGGCGGGCCCGTTTAAACTAACAGGAGAAGGGGTGACGGCGAGTCTCTGGCGCCGGAAAATAACCAGTATGCTCTAGATGTGTATGCACGTACATGCATGCGCAGACAGGTGTGTGCGCGCGTACACATCTACACTCGAGTGAGACCACAGTCTGCTGTAGCAAAGAAAGGTGCTGAAGACGGAGGCAACCAGCCAAGAGGCGCACCACAGAAATCAGGATGCCATGCAATCACGCAAAATGGAATATGTCGACTACTGCTAATCGTTATGGTGCTCGCCCTGCTTTGGACCCCCAGGCAGGTGCTGTGCCGGGCCCTATGTCTCGAAAGGGTCTAACCCCAACTACTGAAGGTCCTTCTCAGATGTCCTGTGGAGCCAGGGGACATGCGAATAGGACGACTGGCCATACTAAACGAAGACTTAAAATAATGCACTGGAATGCGGAGGGAGTCAGCAACAAAACAATAGAATTAGAAAAAATCTTGGACCAAGAAAAAGTAAGCATATGTTGCTTGCAAGAAACCCACCTCAATGAAAATATAGCCTTCAAAATCAGAGGCTACCAGTGTTACCGATCTGACCGAAAGGACAGGCGAAAAGGTGGGATACTGACCCTCGTAAGAAATAACATCGTGGCTTCCCAAATCAAAGTCTACATGGAAGGGGCTGAGTATCAGACACTTAAACTTAAGACAGGTAATACAGATCTACATCTGATCAATTACTTCTGTCCAAGTGACCGCCCACAGGCATTGGACACACTACCACTAAAAGAAAAAATGATTGTGTGTGGCGATTTCAACAGCCACTCGCAGAGCTGGGGCTATGATCACATGGACCAGAGAGGAGAGAGACTGGAAGACTGGCAGGATGAAAATAGATTCATCTTGATTAACAAGCCGTCCGACCCACATACTTTCTACTCGAGATCATGGCACTCTACAACTACACCTGACCTGGCTTTTCATTCACCAGACCTGGAGTGGAACATTACACGAATTGTTGGGAAACAACTTGGTGGCAGTGACCATCGGCCAGTCTTTCTAACCGTAGAAAATGAGCTTGTAAGTGAAAGCAGCACCCTCTCGAGGTGGAACTACAAGAAAGCAGACTGGGCAATGTACAAGCATCGCACCAGCATACTGGTTAGAAACCTGAACACTGAGAAAGACATAAATAAAGTAGTTGAAGAGTTTGGGAAATGCATACTACAGGCAGCGCGAGAAACAGTACCAAGAGGAGCCCGTAAACAATATAAACCCTACTGGAGTAGTGAACTGGAACAGTTGCATAATGATGTGGAAGTGTGTAGAAAGCAAGCAGAGGCCACACCCAGCCAAGAGCACCACAATAAATTCCAGCATGCAAAAGCCAAATTTCAAAGGACCAAGCTGCAGGCTAGACGGAAAAGCTGGCAGGAGAAAACGGAGACTCTGAACTTTGAAAGAGACACAAGGAAATTGTGGAAGCTAATAAAACAGCTTAATGATGAGGGCACAGGGAGAAACTCAACAATTGCGCTACATAAAGATGGAAAAATCTTAACAAGAAAGCAAGCAGCTAACCATTTTGCGGACTCGTTCGCACAAGATAATAATATCAAAATTAGTCCAGAGAAACAACAAGAGATTCGAGAGAAACGACAACATACAGGACAGAAGGAAATAGTACATGAGGTCCTGGAGGCACCCATCACAATCAGCGAACTGGAGCTAGCCATATCAAAACTGAAAATGAGAAAGTCACCAGGAGCTGATGGTATCTCCAATGAAATGATCAGGAACCTAGGAACAGAGGCCAAAACAAAGCTGTTGCAGATCTTCAATAACAGCTGGACCTTAGGCAGTGTTCCCCAAGCCTGGAGAGAAGCAATCATGATACCCCTCCTAAAATCAGGGAAAGACAGTTCCATTGCCTCTAGCTACAGACCAATTAGCCTCACCAGCTGTCTCTGCAAAACACTGGAGCGCATCATTAATCACAGACTGCAGTGGTACATTGAAAGTAAAAACATCCTTGTGCCACAGCAGGCTGGCTTTAGGCAGTGCTACTCTACGGAAGATCAGACAACCTACCTCTCTCAAGAAATTGAGGATGCATTCCAAGAGAAGAAGGTGGTGCTTGCGGCATGGATAGATCTGAAGAAAGCCTTTGACAAAGTCTGGAAAGAAGGTTTCATGAAGAAACTGAGAAACTGCAAAGTCAATGGAAGAATGTACAAATGGGTGAAAGCATACTTGCACAACAGAAGAGCCCGAGTACAGATAGACGGACTCAAGAGCAAGAAAGTACTACTGCGTCACGGTGTCCCCCAGGGCGGAGTCTTGTCCCCCACACTTTTTCTAATCTTCATCAATGACCTTGTTGCTCACCTACCGCATGGAATTAAAGCGGCAATGTACGCCGATGACCTCGTTCTATGGAGCACAAATGAATATGCATCAGTGGCCACCAGATTGCTACAAAGAGCTGTAGATACATTTGCTGCATGGGCAAATAGATGGTGTGTCAGCATAAACACTGACAAGTGCAGCACCACCCTATTTACCCTCTCTCCAAAACAAAAGGCAGGGATCATCCAGATAAATGGAACACCCCTAAGAGAAGATAAAGAACCAACATACCTTGGAGTAACATTTGATGGCAGGCTG